>CM031941.1:43208636-43591604 GCA_018703725.1 Brassica juncea
TATTAATATACTTAAAGAAACAAAATATTATGGTTGAATTTAAAGAAGTAAATGCAATCTAATATACTCAAGTAAAAACTAAACTGATTAAATATTATATATATATAAAAAATTACATGTCTAACTCAAAAATAATATTATTAATGTAAATTATACATATAAATTATAAAATTATTTAAATTGAAAATATAATTAATCACTTATTAAAATACATTAATTTTAAAAATATTTATATATGTGCATGAGCACGGCTGAATCACCTAGTTATATATAGATTTGGTGACATCATATATAAGAGATTTTTTGTCAACTCATATATATGAGATTTTATTCAACCAAAAACTTTAGGGGTAATTGGCGAGATGGCTAAAGTGACAATGATAATTAAACGTATGGCAATGATTGTGACGTTATTAAGTAAGTATCATTTAGACCTCAATTCTTCCGGTTGTGCCCCTAACAGAAACCGGTTGTCGGTTCAAAAGGAAGAAGCAACGAAGGGAAGAAAGATGGCCACGTGATAGGAAGATAGGAGACCACATATGCGGACGGGGGAAGACCACGTCGGCTCAGTAAAATATGGATGGTATTTACCTTTAACTGTAGACAGTAAGTGGTAAAATAAATAACCACGTCATGCTTTCCTCGATAGCCTAAAAGGTTTACTGTTTCTAATGGGATATGTGGCGGTTAGAAGCAGAACAACAGAGAGTTAAATAGTGTAGTCATTTTCAGTTGGACAGTCTGTCCACTTCGTAAAAACAGAGAAAAATACAGTGAAGAAGGTTAATGCAGAAGCAGAGTTAATGCTCAGAAGAATGGATCAGGTTATCTTCTGAACTTGGTTTAAATACATCTTCAGTGAACTAAGAGTACAATTTAACATGTTTGTTGAAGATAATTTGTTGGATATGGACATACTATCTCCACTTAATAGTATTCTGTTTATATATTTTTACAGATGAGTGAGGAAGATAGAGTGTCTCTTGTACATGGAATATGGGTTCGGGATTCAGACAATCGATGGATATTTGAACCTGACATAGTGTGCGCAGCTGACCATCAGATCGGAGTTCATGCCGACATGTCTTTCAGGGATCTAGTAACTTCTGTTAGGGAAAGACTAGACATAACATCCAAAGAAGTGTCTGTCAAACTCTCTTATCAATACCCGGAGTGGGTTGCAATGGGAGATGCCGAGCTTGATACGCCTCAGTACATAACCGAGGATATTGAGGTAGGGATCTTCGTGCGAACGAGGCGAGCCATTGAAGAGGTTGATCTTTACGTCTCCATTGTCAAGAGCTCACTGGTAGAGAAAGCAGTTGATCCACCTAGGGAGTTAGATGGTATTGAAGCTGAATCAGAAGAAGATGAGGGGGACAACTGCATCAATAACGATGAGTGGCATGATTTCGCGATCTCGGAGACTCCCTTGACGATCCCACCGACACAGAAGAATCCTGGGGGTGATGACCAGGTCGTTCCCAAGTTTCATGCATCAAGGAATCCGAATAGTACGATCTCCCGATATACTATTCCACGTCGTCTAAATGGAATAGAAATTCGCGAACCCGTCCAGACTATTCGCAACGATCTTCCGGTTAGAGGAATGACTGATAAGGCGAAGAACAAAAGGCCAGCCAAAGACGATTCTGACACATCATCAGACTCAGATGATGACATCATTGTCCCCCTCCTCGGCTCTTCGATGCAAGATACTGGAGAAAGATCTAGGCCGGTTGCAAGGAGGTTGATTTTCGGAGTATCAGGAATTCCAGATACCGCTGGGATGGATGCAGATTCTGGTTCGTCATCAGAGGGAACACATGACGTCCCGAACGAGTACTTGAATCAGTGGAGTAAATTTGATGAAGCCCTCCACGAGATGCTAAACGATCCAAGTAATCCAGCACTGTTTGGAAAGGATGCACCACCTGTGTTCAACGACCGACGTGGAACTGGTAAGTAGATGTAGCTCTGGTCAGTTTTTGCATTGTTTAATACATGTGGTATACTATGTAAGCAACATGGACTATACTAACTTAATTAATAGTATACTACATAATTAAACATTTAATTCTAGCAGGAGTGGACACTGCACTGGCTTATATCCAGTACGAGGGAGATGAAATTTACGTGGGACGTGTATTCAAATCAAAGACGGACTGCAAGATCAAATTAGCCATTCATGCCATGAATAGAAAGTTCCATTTCAAGACCCCAAGGTCAAGTCCGACAATGCTACTTGCACAATGCGTGGGGACTGCATGCCCATGGCGCGTGTATGCAGTACTTCTCGATGCCAGCGGAAACTTCCAAGTCCGCCAGGCCAACCTCATACACTCCTGCACAGTAGATGAGCGCCGGAACTATCACAAACTCGCAACCACTCAAGTTATTGGAGAGATATTGCAATCTAGGTTTGTTGGCATTAAGGTTGGACCCACCGCTGCTGCAATAAGAAAAATACTACTCGATGAGTTTCATGTGAATGTCTCCTACTGGAAAGCGTAGAGGGCAAGGGAGCTTGCATTGGACCATGCAATGGGAACTATGGTTGGAAGCTACTCACTTATGCTAGCATACCTGGCCTTAATTGAGTCGTCAAATGAAGGCACGAGATGCTTCTTGGAGAGTGAAGAAGCAGAAGGGGGAGAAAGAAGATTTAAGTATTGTTTTGTGGCATATGGTGCTTCTATCTCCGGCTATGCTGCTATGCGTAAAGTTGTTGTCGTTGATGGGACGTCCCTGAAAGGAAAATTTGGTGGATGCTTACTCTCAGCTGTAGCCCAGGACGGAAACTTCCAAGTATTCCCTCTTGCATTTGCGGTAGTGAATAGCGAGAACGACAATGCTTGGGAATGGTTTTTTCAGAAGCTACAAACCTTTGTCTTCGATGATCCTGAACTCGTGTTCATCTCAGATCGACATGCAAGCATTTCCACTGGACTTCGGAAGGTACTATATGTGTGTATGACATACATAAGTTTACATATAAATTCTATACTATATGTGTGTACGACTATTCTATTAATACATATATGTAGTTTTCAATGTTGTGTCTTAATGATGGATTTTTTTCATATAGGTGTACACTCAAGCTTACCACGTGGAGAAATATCAAAGTTATCTTCAAACGAAACAGGTTGGCTAATCTGATGTCTGCTGCTGCAAGGGCATTCACAATCAACGAGTTTAATAAGAAGTTTATTGAGATTCAAAAAATCAGCCCTGCATGTGCTGCGTACCTGGTCGACTTAGGTAATATGGGAAGTTTAAAAGATTATTCTATATAAATTACTTCAGATAGTACACTATATGCATTTACCTGACTATACTATATATACATGCAGGTTTTGAATACTGGACCAGAGCTCATTTCAAAGGACAGAGATACAACATCATGGAGTCCAACATAGGGGAATCATGGAATGGGGTCATAAAAGAAGCAAGAGAATATCCACTTATCACAATGTTTGAGTACATACGGTCCATTGTGATGGGTTGGCTAGCATTGCGTAGAGCGAAAGCCAACCGCGAGAAAGGAACACTGACACCAAATGTGCGTAAACTTGTGGAGGAGAACTATGAGTTGTCAACCGGTTTGGCCGTCAGAGATATTGGAGAACTAGAGTTTCAGGTGCAGGACAGCTCCGGCGAGTGCTTCACGGTATTACTTGCTCCTGGAAGTTGCAGCTGTATGGAATACGATCTTATAGGGATACCATGTAGTCATGATCTAGCCGCTTCAACCAGGATTGGATTCCCTTCTGATGCACTTGTGGCCCCGGCTTACTATGTTCCAACATGGAAAAAAGGATTTGCGGGTAAAATATATCCCGTACCTACAGTTGGTGGGTTAGAAATAGGTGCAGGGACTTCCAATGACCTACTTCCACCGCAGGTTCGCCGCCCACCTGGCCGTCCTCGCAAAGTTCGCATTCTCTCACGCGGGGAGAGTAAGGTACAAACTAAACATTCTATTAAACATGTAATGTTTTACATATCGAGTCCACCATAACACAATAGTTTTTAGATAGAATGCATTTTTATTTTGCAGCGTATTTCCGGATAGAACTTAGGGTTTCATGTACTAAGATAGAATAGTATATGATAGTCTGCAGATGAGATAGAACAGCACAGTTTGTAATTTGTAGTATGGTTTGAAATGTAATATTTACCCTATGCTTCTTACTTTTGTTTTGCAGAAAGCGGGAAATTCCTCCAGCAGGAAATGCAAACGTTGTGGCCGTTCAGGCCATAACAAGGCATCCTGCCGGAACGCTATATAAAAAGTATTAAATATGGAGAAGGCATGAGAAGGCAGTTCGCAGCATCTTTTTGGGAACTGGGTGAGTACTCGGCAGCCGGCCTCGTTGAAGGACTCGGCTTCTATGTTGTGTTTAGATGAACTTAAGCAGTTTGTAACTAAATACCCGAATATATGATGAAAAGTCATATATCGTTGTATTTAGTATGTATATAGTATGCTAGTCATCCTCCTTCTATGCACCCTAATGTGCATGATGTACTGAACACCATGGTCCTTCTCTTTTTGTGTTAATATAAGGATGCCTTTCTCCAGTTAATGTATACTTAGTTAACCCAGATAGTAGAGTGAAAAGTAGTTGTCGCGACTATACTATATTTTTAGCCAAATAGAATTCTATTTGTTCCAAAGACCCTTAGGGGAATATTCCGTAAGTTAGAAAGTAATCCCAAAATAACATTTGTAAACCCAAATCTGAGTGGTTAACAAATAGTGAATTCTAATGGAAGATATAAAATTGTGTTTAAGTTAATGTTTTATGACTATACTATATTTCCAGATAAATAGAATTCTATTCTATAGGATGAACCACCGGGAATCTATTCCCTTAGTTGGAAACTAATCCAAAAATAACAAATGTCAAGCCAAACTACACACCTAACATAAAACATTAACTTAATGAAAACTATACCCAAACTTGGAAATGTCAACCCAAATCCTATTGGTTTTACACTAGAAACCTAAGTTTATGAAAACATTATATTGTAATGGAAGAAATACAATCACTTATGAATGTCTTCCCAAATTGGAGTGGCCCAACGGAACCTTAGGGTACAACACTATGCATATACCATGCATAGTATTATCTTGGGCGGAGATATTAAAGACACTATACCCAAATTTGGGAATGTCAACCCATATCCGAATGGTTATACAAACGTAAGTTTTAACAAACAGTGAATGGAATAAATACAATCCCTTATGAATGCCTTCAGAAATATGGGCGGTATCACGAAATTTACATACTATACTAACCTTTTTAAACAAATAGTATGCTATTTAAACCCTAGATTTTCAAGACACTATACCCAAACTTGGGAATGTCAACCCAAATCCGAGACGTTGTACAAACGTATTTTTAACAAGCAGTGAATTTTTATGGAAGGAATACAATCACTTATGAATAGCTGAAGAATTGGGTTGGTCATATAAAACTTACAGACTATACTAATCATGAATCACAAATAGTATGCTATTTTCACCGGAAGATATTAAAGACACTATACCCAAACTTGGAAATGTCAACCCAAATCCGAATGGTTATACACTAGAAACGTAACTTCTAACCAAGCTTTCATTCTAATGGAAGGAATACAACCACTTATGAACGTCTTCACCAATTTGATGGTTCATAATAAATTCTTCCACTATTATCCATCCATCAGACATGGTATTCTATCTCACGATAAGATCTTTAAGACGCTTTACCTTAAATTGGAATTGTGTACACAGTCCACTTGGTTTACGAAGGAAGGTACTTGTATATATGGAATACATATAGTATAACAGATTCGTCATATAGTATAGTCATAGATTCGGCATATTGTAACGGGTTATATGACATTATGGAAACTATTAATATTAAGTTCATAGAGGTACGTTAATCATCCATAAAACATCACACATCATCCTAAAGAAATAATAGAAATTGTAGTTTCAAAGTACAACATAACACAGCATACAAACCAAATTCAACAGAGTTTGACTAGACAACATACTTAACATGCCCCTAACAAATACGCAAAGCTGCAATGGCATAGTTCTCTGCAGCTTGGCGTACGTCGGCCTCAGTCCCTGAAATATCCGTCAGAGGTTTCCCAGCAGCAGCTACTTCAAGCAGTATAAGTGCAGCGACGGCAGAGTACCCTATAAATATAACTTCAACATTAACCTTCCGTATTTCTCCTACAAATGTTGTATAATATAAGGGAAGGGAAGAAATATATATCCATTACCTGGGTGTTTAAGCAACATTGGGACTTGAATGCGAGAAATGGGGAATGGAATGAAGTTGGTCTGCCGAGTCCCCGGGATTATGCAGTGCTTGTGGATCAGGTAAGGCAGCATAACAGAGATGGGGGTGAGAACGCCGACAACATCAAATTCAGATGGACATGCCTGGTTGAAGTCAACAACATAGATGGCAGACATATGTAGATCTATGATGACACCGACCCAGTGGGAATTTTTTATAAGAACAGGCGTGTACACGAAATCAACTTCCTTATACCACGCAGGACGCTCGTGAAGGTGTGCCAGGACAGTCGGGGAGAAAGAAAACGTTGTCTTATCAATGGCGGCCTCAAACCCGCTGTGATTGCGAACAAACTCGACATAGAAAGAAGGTGGGAAAAAGTCAAATCTCGGTCAAGGAAGTCTGTCTCTCCGCATACGGAGGGTATGGACTACACGATCCAACGCCTAGAAGGAAAAAAACAGCCCATTAGTGGATATTACTTGTGGCATGGTTACCTCATGTAATTAACCTGATAATGAAACCATTTTTACCTCATGAGTACACACCCCGGTACATTGGAAGAGATCTTTTAAACCAGCAAATGTGGTAGACAATGGGCTG
The DNA here is from genome assembly GCA_018703725.1 of Brassica juncea. Taxonomy (NCBI): domain Eukaryota; kingdom Viridiplantae; phylum Streptophyta; class Magnoliopsida; order Brassicales; family Brassicaceae; genus Brassica; species Brassica juncea. The sequence continues at coordinate 43,215,548 of CM031941.1, forward strand.
TTCCACAAATAAATATACGGGTCAGTGGACTATGCTACATAGTATACTATGCGATATAGCATACTATAGCAAGATGAATAGTATATGAGATAGAATACTACGTAGCTATATATGTTTCACTTGGATACTTACGTTGACCAAGAAAGACGCTTGAAGAAGGCCTCTCGGTCAGCAGCTGAAGGGGGGTGTGAAAGCATTAAACCCACCTATGAAGACGGGTAAATCAGTCCTTGGCGGAGTCGGAGTCGGTTGAGATGACTCAGCGGCGGCCTTTTTTGATCTCTTTGCCGCTTGTGCATTGGACTCAGCCGGTTTCGGAGGTTTTTTGTTTGCCCCCTTCTTCGGCGGCGGTGCAGGTGGAGTAAATTTCTTGGTTTTCCTTGTCGTCCGGGTGCTATGACGTCTCTCAACCTCTTTGCTCGCATCGCCATCATCCTATAAGTAATTTTTATAATCAATGATGATGGGAGAAGTAAGAAATGATGAGTAGAGTAGAAGTAGAAGTAATACTGATGAACGGAGACGTTTCTTGCTTCCACCACCAACATCACTGACCTTCAGAACTCCCACATCCGACTTCTCTTCAAACCGAACTTGACGCTGCGTTTGACCCACAGCTGGCGATTCACTAACGGCCTGCAAGAATAGATATGTTTAAATGTTAACTATGTAGTCAAATTTGTAGACGAAGCACTGTTTAAATAATGAAAATTGAAGGAAATCTCGATATGACGTACTTCAGCATTCAACGGAACATTTGGATCATTACTAGTCGATTGTCCACCAACCTTACCGGATGGAGAACCTGCTTGAGGAATTTCCTGCATTCAATAATAAGAATGGACATGAGTAGGACAGTATGAGATATTTCAGATATTAGGAGGAAGTTGTATAGTTTACAATTTAAGACAGACAAATAGATGAATTTATAGTAAACTATATATCATACTCATACTCGACAGCATACTATTTATAAAGGTTCATTTACATACTTGTGCTTTCAACGGAACCTTTGGATTACTGCTGCTTGAGACTCCACCCACCGTACCAGACATTGAAGTAGATTGTGGAATGTCCTGTGGCAAATAATAAGTCATACATAATAGTACTTAGAACAAGTCTACATGAACTATAATACGTTTGGTAGTGTAAATAAGATACTATTCAGAGATAAACAGAATACTATATAGGAATTGACATAGTGAAGAATAAAATTAACACACATAGGATACTATTCAAAGATAAACAGGATACTATATACGAATTAACATAGTCACTTATACATTTACCATACCATTCTATCTATGCAACCATACACATTGAAGGAAGAGGACTTACTTTACTGATGCCTGAATCTGCAAGAATCTTCGTGACGACCTCAGAGACGTCAGGAAATATGGAAGATTCAGCGGTGGGATCCTAGAAAATGGACATTAAAGATTAATGTGTATCACCAACTCTGAGGACTAATTTAATCTGCTAATTTTGTCATCTTGCAAATTCTATTGTACATTTTTCATCAGTAAATGAAAACAAACCTCCTGCTCTTTTCCAGACTGAGATTCATGAGGGATCGGTTCAGTAGGGGAAGCAATTTCTTCGTCACCCCGTGGTTGAGACTAGACAGGAGGAGGATGGACTGAAGTAACCTTTGTGGGATGTGCTTCCGCCTCGGTAGATAGAACCTCCTTGGTTGCAGACTGGACATTGGTTGTTTCCTTTTGAACCTTCATAATTATCCACAGCGAAATATAATAACATGAATGACATTTGGAGGATAACTCTCATTTAAGTACAAGTAAATGAAAGTGTAATAGGGGATGTATAGGTGTAATTATCTTACACTGGAGGGGGGTTGGGGAACATTTGAATCGTTCCACGAATCAGTGGTCACTCCTCTAGTGTGTACGGCAGGTGGGACCGTGTCCGAGGGGTGGGGAATGCTATCTTCAGAAGGAGCAGATACATCCGGAGGAGAACTGGATTCTCCACCACCCGGAGCAGGATACATTCGCTGTGATGTAGAATAGTATAAATCGATATAGAATAGTCCAAAGATAAAATAGTATAAATTGTCACAATCTGAGGTGAAGAATTACAAGTAGTTCAAAGGAAAACGGAATAAGTTACCGTAGTGTGTTGTGGGGGAACGAATGGCGGAGGAAGATCATCAGGACCACTTCCGTAAGGAGACGTCTGTCGATATGGACTTGTTCCACCTACTGCTGGATCATCCTCAGAGTAACCACCACACTTAATCAATGTCCTAATTTTTTCAAACTCAGTTGACACCTTTGCATCCAAACCACGAATGGACTTTGTTACAGTTTTAAGATCGGTCCGGAGTACTCCAACTTCGTTGTCGAGATGGGCCTTCAGACTGAGCATGTAACCTTCGAACATTGGGATCACCTTTTCCTCGTATGCATCCGCCGCACGCCTCAGCAACGTTGGGACATCCAGACCAATGTTCTCCTCATGTAAGGGATCAGCTGAATGTGGGACTTTGGATGCCCCCCCATCTCTGCGCTTGACATTTATGTTAGCACCTACACCCGTATCCTTTTCCTTATCACCGCCCGAGGAAACATTATCAGCACTGGATTGGGGAGATGCTGGAGGAGCCTTCTTCAGCTTCACATCTTCAGCTTTGACTCCACCTACGAATAGGTTATGTTCAAAGGGGTAGTCTTCCAGTATCATAGAGACAAGGTTGTTAACAGAAGCATCATCTCGGTCTCCCAAACCCTGACTCAGAAGGTCACCCTCTGGATCATCACATACATAGTACCTAACATCTGCCTGCGGATACATGAAATAGTACATGTTAACTTACGCGTACTATATAGTATAGTACATGTCGACTACATTGTATAGAATAGTACAGAATTGACAGAGAAAATATAAACATATGAGATATATGATATTTACCAGGCCTAGTTCATCTACTTTCTTAGCGTTGTTGTGATTGACGTTGAGCTTTCGGTCTACCACATGGCGGATGATCTCCGACGTTGAAAGCGTAGCATCTGCTAGGGGATCACCATCACCCTCTTTAACAATTATCGATGGACACGCAGTGATGGCTACCAAAATCATTGCATGTGAAAAGCCTTGTACAGCGAATGTTTCCTGAATATAATTTTCAGGAGTTTTTGCTTTCGCACTTCTAACAGTGAGAATGAAGGACTCCCTACCCCATGGGTACTTTAGGAACTCCTCAATATCACCCAATCGGTTCACCACCTCTGGTCTTATATTAGTTACCCCACACGTTGGACACACAATACCTTCAACCAAGACCAAGAGGGCTAGGCGCAATCGGGTCAACGGATCCTTGTACCGTTTACCCTTAAGAAGTCGATCCATAATCCAGACAACGGTGGGCTTTTCCTCCCCTTTGAACAACTCTTCCCAAATGCCCGCGGAGCTAGAAGCTTTGCCTTTGCCAGTACCTTTCACTCTCCCCATACCTCTTTCATTAGACTCACCTTGGAGACCACCACTTTGGCCACAGTTCAAACCAGTAACAAACGCAAAGTCTTGTATCGCGTAACGGATTGGTTTACCCACGAGGACCCACCATATCTCGAACTCTTTCTCTGTCACCAACTGACGTGATAGAAGGTAATGGAGAAACATTACTGAGAACGTGTGTCCTCCCATCTGCATAATCCGTCCAAACTGGGAATTCATCAACAGCTCCAGCTGATCATTATCTAGCGCACCCTTCAATGTATCAATCCATCTCAAGTGAAAGTAGCTGTTTACACGCTTACGTCCGGTTGGCTCATACCCAGACTCGAACAATCGACTTGGGAGGCCTAAGTCATCCATGATGTACCTGCTAAAATTATAACAACACATGAGATAGCAAACATGGATGTCGATCTTATTGATGTTGATGACAACTTGAAGATAGTTTACTACACAAATATAGGATACTATCCGAAAATAGTTTACCATTGCACCAATAATATGAGAGAGTGGAATGCCAGGCCATACAAAACTATATGGCAGACCCATACAATGAGGTAAAGTGCAATGCAATATTTAATGATCGAATAACATAGAGGAAACAGACAGCATTTGTGATACAACTAACATATGACGAGTAGTGTAGCCAAATCAGCAAAATCAAAGATTACAATTATATAAATTTATATGGTACCTTTATAAATAGTACACTAACATAGTATGGCGAAATAGTATAGGATCTTTATAACATACTTTATCCTATATTTGAATATAATATGGTACACTAAATATTAGAATCTAGTATGGTACACTATACACAATGCAAATCTGTAAATCTGTAAGGTATATCACAGATATGAACTAAGTAGTCTACACAATCCAGGCAAACATAGTGAACTATTCGCATATATGCTACTATAGTTTACTATTCAAATATAGGCTACCAAAGTTTACTAAGCCAGGTATACTACTTGAATATAGTAGGCACTCGTTAGATGAAATAGCATAGAGCAGCATAGTCAGTAAATAGTATAGTCTGAATCTCATATAAAATAGAAATTACTAGTAGAAGAACATATGATTGTACACAGTAGTAAATGTTTTATACGACAGTGCATTTGGATGGTATTTGCCTTCATAGATATATCTATTAAGTACATTGCAACAGTTCTTTATCTATGAATCGATCATATCACAATCAGTTTGGAAAAATTAAAGGAATAAGCAGAGATATCGGTATAAGGACTGATTTATACGACTCACCCTACATAACCTGGAAGACCACTACATGCATTGAAACTACGAACACAACGACATTCACTGAAACTACTGTTCCCGAATTGTACACCACGACGAACCGGAAAAGAAACAGAGGGAGGGAGAGTGGGACTTACTCGATATAGAAGTCACCGTGGAGTTCGAAAATGAGCCCGATAACGGAGATGAAGAAGACGACGAAGTCGGTTTCTCCGGTATTCTTTTCGGATGGTGGGAGGGGAGGCAGTGAATTTTGGAACGGTTACCGGAATCAAGAAGTCGGACGAAGAAGAAAGGGGAAGAAGAAGACACTGTTGAGTTACGAATTAAATGAGAAAGGTAAAGTAAAAAAGGTGATGAGTGAAAACGGAACGGCCACGAGGGCAAGTGGAACAGTTAGACAGTTTAAAAATATTTAAAAATGGAAGCGGTTTCCCGGTGGTTATTGGAGGGCAAAACGGCTATTATTTATAATGTTGGTTGGGTATATGGGTTTTGTAGGGCTTTTGGGTGTATGGTGAATTATCTTTTTTTTGGTTGATGTACAATGCAATTTCCCAAAACTTTACCCCATAATTACTGAAACGTTAATAATATTATGAATAATTTCAGCGAGAAAATCAAACGACCGGTTCAGATAAAAATCTTTAACCGAGTTTCCGGTTCATTGGTTATCAGAAATCTGTTATGTCATCTTCTCCAGATGATCACCACCAATGAGTTCCACATGGCCGAGCTCAGATCCAAACTCTCAATGGTGGCAATCTCTCCCTTCTTCCTTCTCTTCCTGATCCCCATCATCCCACTCTCTCTCCTCGCTATCTTATCCCTAATCACACTCACGCCCTCGTCCCATCAGAATCAAGGTTTGAATAGTTGTATACTCTATCAAACTCGTAGTATTTCATTTTACTCTTTATTACGAGATTACCGGATATGAAGAAGTGATAGAATGATGTGTGAAGTACTGAGTAAAGAAGGAAAGAATGTATTTTTTACCTTTCAATTTTATCTGGATTTTCGTATAAGACAATTATCTTTAGATTCATTATGGATGCATATTTAGTATAATTACAGCACATGGAAGTAGATGGTGTTAGGTAATGCCACTAATGAGTTACCTTTTACTGAGAAATGCATCGATAAGTTGGAGACAGACTACATAAAAAAAATTGTACGTTATGGTTGGGAGATATGAAGACATGAAACTAATGTTGGTCTTTAGTTGTTATCATGAGATCAAACCAGTGCCCTTATCTGGTCTGAATAATTGTATCACAGTCTGTAGTATTGTATTTTGTGTGTTATGTCACTCTTGTGCCCTTATGGGATTAGGTAGTTGCCAGTAGTGAGTTTCCGTATGCTGAGCTGATAACGCAATCAAAAAAGATGGAGACAACTACATTAAGGCTGTACTATATGGTTGGGAGATATGAAGACATGAAACTATTGTTGATCTTTGGTTGTTATTATGAGATCAGAGCTGTCCCCTTATCTGGTCTGAAGAATTAATTGTATACTCTACCAAACTTGTAGTATTTTGTTTTATTCTTTATTATGAGATTGCCTGCTAGGAAGAACTGACAGAATGGTGTGTGGAGTACTGAGTAATGAATAAAAGGATGAAACTTTTATCTTCCAATATTATAAAGACACAATTACTGATAGTGAAGTAAAAACTGATGTTCTGAGTTCCTTGGTTTATTATTATATGAAGTTGAAGATGATGATAAGTGTTTTTATTTGATTGTTTTGCTTTCACAGAACAGAAGAGCAGACCTGCTGCCATAATAGCTACCTGCTGAAGTCACTGCCATAATAGTTGTGTCCTCTGGTTCAATGTAAACAGAAGAAGTAACCAGAAAAGCTATGGATGGCATCATGGCAGGAAAGTTCACCGTCTCATGCAACTTTGAAGGATTTTTACTGTCTCTAGCGACAACCGGCATGTCCCCTCAGAGATCGTTTTGGCTTGCGTTTCTTGAAATTATAACCGCAGGGCCTATAAGATTAGTAGCTCTCTTTTTCCAATGGGATTGGTATTAGGCCATAGAAAAGTGGAGCGAAACCAAAACACATAGTAAGCAGCCAATACCATCAACCTATTCAAACTAGTAATTCTTCTTGGTTTGACTGCTTCACCCCTTACACTTTTTGCTATTTTAATTTTGCTTCTCTTTTGTAATTCCAGAGAGCTAGATGGCTATCTGAAACATTCTTCTCATACAGGTTCCCGAAGAAGAAGACGTATAGGGAACGAGATGTAGTTGAGGTTTTGAAGTGGAAGTTGTTCCATCTAATAGTTTAATGGTGCTGCCTGAAATCTGTTGAGAACTTCTTAAGGTTTGTTCAAAGCACTTAGAAACATTTGTTTCTTGAGGTGACATTTTCTCAAGTTAACTCAATGCTGATCATGCATAGAGATATCCCCAGATTTCCGAACAGTTTGATATAGCCACATTCCCCTTTCTCGGTGGCCATGATTGTTGAGGCTTCCCTTATGTGTTAGAGTTAGTCTCTTGATAAGACTGCTTACTGGTAACCAGGGGTTTTATATCCAGTGTGTATCCATGAAGTTTGTAACATCGGTTTACTGTATGACCAGCCATGCCGCAATGCGAACATATAGGTCTTCCTTTCTGTTTGTAAGCAGGAACATATGCAGCAACCACTTGTTCAAAAGATGTGACTGTTGGCGATGCCTGAAATATCACTGAACTAGCTGTCATTTGTTTCATTGACCTCTGTTTTTCTTTTTGAGAAATTAGATTGAAAACCTTAGAGATGGATGGTTTTGGTTCCATCATTAGAAACCGAGAAAGAAGAAGCTCGAATCGGACTCTAAATCAACAAGATGAAACAGAAGAGAAGAACAATTGATGTGATACCATATTAGATTCCGTAGATGTCGAGCTCGAGCTCAGAGAGAGATATAAAGAAAGTAAATTTTTTCATTATTAATCTGATCAACATTATGTTACAGTTAACGTTTACTATATATATTGTATAACAAATCCGGTTTAATATCTCTATGATCACATTAGAAACCAGCTTATTAACTCTAATAACCTGTGTATTTGCGAGATAGTTTGAGTAATCATATCAAACTGAAAAAAAAATCATTTAGTTATAAAATATTTAGAACCAAATCAACATTGTTGTATAAAAGATTAAATGACTAAGCTAACAAAAAAAAATTGTAAGGATTAGTAAATTTTCTCTTAGTCTAAATTAGTGCAAGTTTTCAAAATTAAATTTTATAACTGATTCATTTAATAGAAAAATAATCAAGTGGCTCAAATTTTTTCTGTAATTTACTCAAAACAAAGATAACTCTAACCTACTGAAATTAATTAAAAAAAAAAACTACAATTGACACCACAGAAATTTGAAACAAATATAAGAAAATATGTTCTTTTAAGAATATAATAAAGATTAAATATGATAGAGAGGGTAGAGTTAATATGGTAAATTGATGATAGATTAATGATTTGGTGGCTGCCAAAAATAACAAAATTTAAAAAACTTGTTTGTTGTAAAATTTATTCTTTCTTAGTTATATTATTTATTTCAATTATATCAAATTGATTAAAACAAATGTGTGCTTAAAAAGGTTAAAATAGAAATACAAATATGACAAATTATTGTACTTTATGGTAAAACTAAAGATTAATAGAAAAAATATTATTGAAATAGGAATTTAATGATTTTCTAGCAAATGATGTCTTTGGTAAATGTTTATAGGTAAACAAGGTTCTTCCGGATCTCGGATACCTTTGAAATGTAAATCCAAAGAACCTGGTTTTCAAATTTAAATCATGTTTCACTATGATACTAGAACCAACCTGCCACAGTAGTGGTGTGACTCACTGATTATGTCATTTATGTCTTTGTTAATGATCCATATGCTATAATTCATCATATTTTATGTACTAGAATTGAACTCAATAACAAAAGATTAACAAATCTACCAGTTTTTCAAACTTCTACAATAATTACTCGACCTTGGTTAAAATAGAAGCAATTGTCTGAATGAATTATAAAACAACTTCATAATGGGAAACGATGGTCAATGTGTTACATTCTTTTCGAGGGAAAAAACGGAAAAAAAATGGTTACAAAACATATGGGCCGAAAAGAAACTGATACACTGTTTTTATTTGAATAAGAAATAATTGTAAAACATCATGGTAAAATGTTAAATATTTTTGATTAGTGTAATTTACACATGAAAATAGATTCTAATCCATTCAAACAATTTTCAAATCAAATGATTGTAAGAATCTATTAAACATTAAAAGGAATCTATTAAACATGAATAAAACTAGATTTTAATTGTTGCATCAAATCCTTGATTAAATAACAATAAATTTTAAATAATTTTAGTGAAAAGATTGTAAATTTAAAAACCAATAAAAGCAGATTTAAAAGAAATTAGTTGAGATATTTTAAATGTAATAATCAATAACACTAGATTTGAATATAAATTTACAATCAGTCAATAACAATGGACCTATATACTGTAATTAACTTTAAATCTATTATTGAAGAACATCACCTTAGTCTTTGTTATTTGACATTGATTGGTTACTGTCTCAACCTTACATTGACTGAATAGATGATCAAATATGTGATTCTATTAAGATTACAATTCCTTTATTAGAAAAAATCCGGAATACTTGATATGGATTAGCATTACAAAATCGTATTTTTTTCTTTGTTAGATATTTGTGGTTTGCACTTTGTTCTTTTGCGTGTTCGTCTATGTGATTACGCGTGCAGTTTATTTTTGTCCGAATAGCATCACATACCAGAAAAATGACTTGAATGTGATGATCTGTCAATAACAAATGAGTTTAATGGAGATTTTGATGGGAAATTCCATAAAAGCTTGGGGTTCCAAGGATCTCTCTGATGCATTGTTCAGCCCTATGTCTGAGAGGTAAACCACTCTAAAGTACACTTGTAGAAACATTTATATCCTTGAACCTGTTGATCTTACACAATAGTTTGGTTGTGTGATGTTGATGTGTAGATGGTCGGCTTATGTTGAAGACGGGAAGGTGAAGGCGGTGAGCGTGGAAGAAGCACCGTTTGACTTCAAGGTGTCCGGGGACCGGGCCACAAGTCATTTTAGGACAGGTCTAATAAGTGTTTCCACAATTTGTTCGTGTGTCTGTTGTTTGAAACTGATAATAAGTTCGATCCAAACATCTTCTAAGGAGTAAGGATCACACCAACTTAACAACTTTTTTTCTTTCTTTTGGTTTCTTCCTTGCTCTCAGTTTCAATAAAAGTAATTTGTTTCTTGTCAGTTTTATACTAATGGGCTTAGCCCATATAAAGAAATTATAACTCAGAACCCAATGAGAGGAAGTAAAAAGTTTTGTTGTTGAGAATCCATTGGGCGTAGCCAATAAATCGAAATGTTCACCCTAAACCATCTCGTCTCCTCTTCTTCACTTGCACCATCACCGCTGACCCGGCCAAGCTCGCCGTTCTCTCCAACCACAACGCCAGAGGTAAGCTATTTCAGTCTTTCTCATCTTCTTCTCTTGTTTAATAGCTCTCATTCTTACATTATGTGTCTATGATTCATGGATCCCATCGTTTGATTTTGGTACGAACTTACTGAGTTTGGATCATTCGTTCTGTTATTTTGGATCTCTTTGCATTGATCAGTGACATCATTTAGTAACACCCACGATCTAAAGTTATCATCTTTCTTTAACACATGATCTTGGGTTGATGTTTTTTTTGTATGTGATAGACAGAGTAATATAGACATGAAGAAGCTTATATCACTTGTCAAGAACGTTCATTCTCGCCAATACCAACCGAAAGTAAACTGGTCTGTGCAAGTGCGTTTCTTGCAGCAAGATTCTTTGTCTAAACCCAAGAGATACAAGTATCCACTAGTTTATGATGCGTATGGTTCTAGACTTCAGCCTTCAAGCAAGATCATGGAGCTAACTGAGCGTATATCTGCACTGTCTCCACAAGAACGGAAACTAATCAGTCCTGCACTCAACGAACACCTGAGGCTTCCAATGATTTCGACGCAAGGGATGAGTATGGGAGCGAAACAAGAAGCTGGAACGGGGAAAACAGAGGAGAAGAAAGAGAAGACGGTGTTTGGGTCTCAAGGAAGCGAAAGAGTTTGTGGAGAAAGTCACGGTGGTGATTAAACAAGGTCTGACGAAGGAGGAAGCTAATGGTATCATAGAGAAGATCAAAGCTCTAGGTGGAGTCGCAGTTATGGAGTAAGTGGACTTTTATTTGTGTTTCGGTACTGTGATCACTTCTTGGTAGTTACAGTAGATGTTTTGTAATAACAAATCAATGTAATCATTGAGTTTTAATTTCAAGAACTTAGTTTCCAATTTCTTACCTTGTTTTTCACAAGTGAGGTTATGTGCCTGCCAAGTTTTGGTTCTTTCTCGCTAGATTTGGTTTACTTACATAGTTACATGTCTCTAGAAATCTATTTACTTGTTCTAGACATGAGTGCAACACCTTGTTCGATGAAGCACAAAATGGGAATACATAACATCTTGTTCCACGTTCATAAATAGCACTGGGCATTCGGGTTTGTGGTTTGGATCGGGATTATTCAATTTAGGATCTTTTAGACTCATTGGAGCTAGTATTTTTGGATCGGATCGGTTAGGATTTAGTTGGATTATGATCAGTTTTCTATTTTATGAAACCCAAAACAGAACTGAATTACATGTAATTCGGATTTGGTTTTGGTTTAAACAATAAAACCGACAAAAAATCGAAAACTTGAGTTAAACTCAAAAAAAAAAAATATATATATATTCGAGTATTTTCATTTATGTTTTTGAATAATATCGGTTTATAGATTGTATTTTAAATATATATTTATTATTTTGGGTGTCTGGGTATTCATTCGGTTATCGATTTTAAACCGTTCAGATTCTTATAAATTCCAGTCCAGTTTTGGTTTCAATTTTTTCAGTTCGGTTTTCAGGTTTCGGATAATACGCAGAATCCTCCTATTCATATAAGAACGACAGCAATATGTTTGTATTCATAACGTTGACAAAAAAAAACGTATTCATAACAGAACGACCACGTATAAGAGGATGATAGGATCCTCAACGAACTAGTTAGTTAATTAAAAGGCTTTGAACGTTTGGCGCGTCAGTGTCCAACGGACAAGAAAATCACAACGGTATCATAACACAACTCTCAAGCGTAAACGCCACGTAACATTCTTCTAAACCTCCTCTGCATCAATATAAATAAAAGCCATTCAAGCGCCAAGAAAAGAAACAATCATCATCAGATAGAGTATTAATCAGTTCCAATGGCGAGTTACAAGCTTCTCCTTCTCTCCTTCATCCTTCTCTTCCTCAATCGCCATGTGCTTAGCGACTTCGGTAATTTTATCTCTCTTCCATGATCTTATCTTGTTCAAGTATAGATTCAATGTGTTTACTTATGATGTGCTTAATTTTTCTAACCCTTGATTTTAGATTATGATATGCAGATGAAGAGGACGTTCTTTTCATAGGCATCAACAGCTACAGAACGTCACAGAATCTCACAACCTTAAACAACAACGAGAAGGCAGAGTGTCTAGCCGACGAAATCGCTGAACAACTCGAGAACAAGCCATGCACCAACGACACTGGCTCAGCCACAGTACCTGGAACCGAGCCACAGTTCGCAGACTACCCTCATAGTCTAGCTAAATGCCACTTGAGCGTCTCCGACACAAGAGACGGCGTGATCATGCCCGCATGTGTTCCTTTCTTAGAGTCTAGCTCAAGCCTCGTCCTCACAAACTTCACCAAGTCAAAATACTCGTTGAGTCTGAATGATTCTAAGTTTACAGGAATGGGTATTGGTAAAGAAGATGATTGGATCGTTGTGGTTCTCACTACCAACACCAACACACCACAAGGAAGCTTCTCTACAGCTACTAAAGTGGATTCTAATGCCTTCACCTTTGCTATTGGCTTCTTTAACTATGTGCTTGTTTTCTTGGTGTCCTTTTGTTTCTTCCTTTGCTGAAACATTTATCGCATGTTTCAAGTTTTTTATTGGTTTCAACTCTTCCTACGATTGTATATCAAATCAAGATCATATCTGCTTGTGATATTTACTATTTTTCTTTACATAAACCAACTATATTGTGAAAGTTTTTTCGTTTTCGTTCCAGTAGTTTGAATGTTCACTAATATTTCTAGATCATGAGATATGTGCTTTAAATTTATAAAGTTCATTTAAAATAGCTATGCAAAATTTTATAAAAATATTTATTATGATTTAAACCAAACTATTAAACATAAATCACTCATAAAAAGGCTTAAGAAACTGAGTTGTTTCATTTTCTGAAAGGAAAAATATCGGATAATGTATGTACTAAGAATATACATGATATTGATAACTAGGATAATCAATAATATTATGAAAATTAAATATCGATAATGTATATATGTACTAACAATATATATGATTTGATAACTAGGATTAAAGCGCTAAACAAAGTAACAAACGTTACAAAAATAAACAAGAAATATATAGTCGTATACGGAGATGGGAACGAGATAGGAACGATCATTAATCATAAGAAAGTATACAAATGTTATAAAAACTTAAAAGTAGGAACCACACATACGAAATGGACTCTCGGATGTAACGTGTTTGCCTCCCTTCTCTTTTACATGACCTAAATATCAGTCAATCACTCATAATAAAAGGAAGGAGAAAATAAACGAAAGTGTTTGATTCATTGTTTTTTTTTTTGAATTTTCTATAGTGTTTGGTTGGATGGTGGGTTGCCAAAGAAAAGCTGAGCAGAATTCAAAGAAAACATTAAAGAGAAGAGAAACATGAAGATTTTTTTTTTGAAACATGAAGATCTTGCTTTTATTTTTCTTGATTTTCTCTTACATATCTATTAATAATCAACATTAAGATTCTGTGCTTTCTTCTTTTTCAGTGTTTGGACCATATTTGATTGATATATATATCCCCAAATCAAAAGAATAGAACAATTTTACCCAAAAAAAGAAATCAAAAGAACAGAGAATGACATGTGAAGTTTTCGTGTTTTATGTACGTTCTCGACAAGTCGCTATCTAATAATGATTTGAGATATATAGAGGAGCGAGGTACTCCTCTTCTACGTCAATTTTATTTTGTTTTTGTTTCTTGTGAGTTTTACAGTTTTTTTTTCTTTGTTAACTTAAGAGTTTTACAGTTTATCTATAATAAAAGTAATAATTTTAACCCAAGTATTTCTCGTTGATTTTTTTTGCTAAATATTCTCGTTGTTTTTTTTGATAATGATTAACGATACAACTAAAATGATCATATATGCTTTGTATTTTCGCTGAAAAGTTGAACCCGAAAAGAAACGCAAATAATATGAAATATTCTTAGAAACTAACAAATATTTATCCTTTATAAAAAAAAAGCCTAACTTACATTATCAGTTTTTTCTAAAGTAAAAAATATTATTAGTTCACGTGGACATATTCTCACAACTCAATTTCTTGAAATCTGATTGGGTCCTACGAATTTTGCTGTGTATTATCCAAAATAATTTCACAAAATTATAAAAGTTGTTTTTATAAAAAGGTAGCAAAAAGGATGCGTTGTGATGACTACTTTTTTCCTTTATTATTTCTAAACATCTTTTATATTCGTGTCCAAGAATGATAATCTCCCGACCTCTGTGACTGTGTGTGCGCCGGGCCGGGGGGAGGTGGGTACTCGAAAATTAAAACACACAGTCTTTCATCAAAAATATCTGCCATTTAAATAACTTAAGCTAATGTGATGTAAGCTATCAATACGGAAAAATAAGATATATTAAATATCTGGATACCAAATATTATTTCCTCACTAAAAAGTAAACTCTATAGTATATGCATGAATATAATCCAAATATCTTTAATGTTTTTTTCTACGACTGTGACTCTGTGAGTGTCTGTACTGAAATACAATCAATCCATTAGGAGACTGGAACCGATAAGTAAATGAGATGTAAAACGTAAACAAAGTTTCATTACGTATAGCTGAACAAATGGCAATTTTTCCAGGGTCTAAACCCAAACCCAATAAATTTATATTTTGTCTCAAGTTCTCACACCAGAGAATCACCGGTTAGTTAATCTTCAACTTTATCATTTTTACATATATTATAGTTTTTTTGTATCATTGGATGTATCCGAGTGCTGAATTTTCTACGATATGTTTCACTAATTAAAGTCTTGAACTAATTAATAATTTAACTAACCGGTCAAAGAGAGTGACAACCTCAATAATCAAAAGGCATTCCACTATTACTAAAAGAAGACAAAATTACATACGGGGGCGGGTGCACTTAGAGACTTATGGGGTCACGTGCCCCCAATCTCTTTTTCTATTTTCCTTCGTAATTTACATTAACTTTGTGTGATGCTTTCAATTTAAAAATTAAACATGATGAAATCATACCATGTGCCCCCGTTTAAATATTGTTCTACACCCGCCCCTGATTACATATTTATTTCATTGTTAATTTGAAAGAAAAAGATTTACAAGGGCAAGTTGTTTGTTCCGGGAGAAGTGTGGATTGATGAGAAAGGAGACATAATGGGCATATACACTTGTAAGTCCATCCACATTCTTATATTACTCACCAGTCCTTTTGCTCTTCTTAGCCACCAAGAAAATACCCACTTCTACTTTCGTGATGTCATTTAGTTTCCCCTCTAAAATTCCACATTGTTGCATTGCATCCTCTCTCACTATTTATATATAATTATATGCATAGTTGTATATTATAAAGTCTGACCTAATTTTGTAACATACCAATAGATGATTGCGTCATGAATCATATAAGAGCAGGTTTCTTGGGGCTAATCAATGGATCGGATAGATTAAAAAGGGTCGGAATTGGACATCGAATGAACGTAAGCATGACTTTTGCGTTTATATATTAGAAGTGGATATAAACTTTGTTGTAGTTTACTTTTTATGAGGGACCATATTTTTTAATTAAATGGGAGTTTAATTGTGCAAGTCTTCAATCAGTATGCAGTGAAAATTAGCTTTGTGTTGTTTTTGTTCAAATAATTTTTTTTATTTTTTTTTGGTTGATACAATCGATTTTTTTAATTGATAAAGTTGATTTTACTGATTAGTCAATTAGCAAATTCATTTCTTGCATTAAAATATCAATAGATAGCAAACACACTGTAATTTTATTTTAACGTAATATCCAAAATTCCATTTTACATTCATTTCTATGTGGATTTAGTATTTATCGATTCGATACTAGTCTGCCTATCTTGATTTCAACTGGTTTTTATAAGACACAGTTGATGACTTATATTGTTTCATTCTATACCAAGTTAAAGGAATATATTTCGCAAATGGATAGACAAAAAAATGGATAGACGCAGATCCCATGCAAACTACTTTGCAGAAAACGAAACGTTAAAAGGATCGCACGCATTAAACAAATTCAAATCCCACTAAAATTAGACTAAAAACTAAATTAGTTCTTGGGATAGAATACAAAATATTTAATGGTAAGTGTAATATGCAACAAAGAAGTAGTCGTCATGAAAAAAAAAAGACTTTGGAATTTAGATGTGGATTTTTACGTAGGATGCTCACTACGTTAGTTTTATTTTTGATATAACAAAGACGTAGACAACAACTAAGAAAAAGCCATGCAATATTTTGGTTTTGCAAAGGAAAATACATGCAATTTGGTGCAGAGGCTATATTTTCTTCGGTATAAATCAGACAAGGACTGACATCTCTCTTCGGATAATCGGTTCGTATGATCAATATTTGATTTAGTTCAAGTGGGTAGGCGAAAAAAAAACATGCAAGTTGGTAATAACATATAATACTTTAGATAGAAAAAATCTTTCTTATAGTTTATTTTCCTTAGTCTAGACGTGTTAATCTAATTGATAAAAAATGAATGCAGTTTTTTTTTTTGGTGAATAATGGATCTAACAGTATTCTTTTCTTTAGATAGAAATAATCTTTCTTATATCTTCTATTTTCCTTAGTTACTAGACGTGTTAATCTAATTATTAAAAGATGAATACAATTTTTTGTTTATTATCTTGGTGAATAATGGGTCTAACATTTTTTTAAGAATAATAATGGGTCTTAGTTTACAAAAATAAAATAATAATGGGTCTAACATTATTCTTTTCTTTTATAAAAAGGTATTCTTTCCAATTTCCAATGTAAAGTGGAAAAGGGAGGGGGGGGGATCGAAGCAAAATAAAAAAAAAAATTAAAATTTGGCCAATATTATGTCCTAACTCATCGACTAAATCTCTCCATATTAAAAAAAAAAAAAAAAAAAAAAAAAAAAACAAGAAGAGACTAATAGATTTATTTAAGTCGAAAATCAGAGCAGAGCAGAGCAGATTAAAATCTCGTCTTGATCAAATTAATTTGTAAGTTGTAATTATGATTCATTCTATTGTTTTCAAAAAAAAAACTATGATTTTAAAATGAACTAGGTGTTTTGCCCGCACTTGTAGACTTAATAATTTTACAAAAAATTAAATTTAAATATATTATCAATTCAAAAATCTTTAGAATAAATTATTTTCATACTTTTAAAATATTTAATAATTAATTAAATATTAAATCTTTTATATATGATAAAAATATATTTTACTATGTAAAATAAACTTGAAAACATTCATATATACATAAAATATATATACAAGGATTTCTATTTATTTTCAAAATATTTTGAATAAAATAATATAGAATCTTTTTAGATAATGATGATTCTTATATTAATGAAATTTTTTTATTTGTGGGTAATTCTATATTAACAAATCTAATCTAATTATTTATTAAGGGTAATAAAGACTTTAAATACTCTAATTTTTAACGTAAGAGCGAAAAAATACTTTGTAAAATAATAGTATAAATATTTTTGAATTCTTTACCAACTTTTTCAGAAATTAATACAATGATTGATTTTTATTGTCCTAAGAATTATCTATTTTATGTGATATATATATATATATATATTATATGAAAATAGATTTGTTTTAATATTATTAAACCAAATATAATATAAACACATATATAATGATTTAATATAAAATATGATTAAATATAAAATATATGATCTAGTTTATTTAAATTAATAACTCAAATAAAACTAATAAAAACATGACAAATAATCAAAATTACCTAAAATCATGGGGAGCATGACAAATCAGCAAATTTACTTCATAAATAATAGTATAGATAAGTGGAACCCCTTATCTCTCTTTTTTTTCTTTGAACAACGGCACCTTATCGTTATAATAAGCTTTAGTGTGTAGTTTCAAAAAAAAAGCTTTAGTGTGGTTATTAGGCTTGGGTACGGATCGGATATCCGGGTTTTTTAAGGTATCTGTGATTTGCTTCGAATGCCACGGATATCTAATTTTTCGATTTGCTTTGCTTCGGAAAAATACGGATATTCGGAAAAACGGATATTCGAAAAATAAATAAATATTTGCGGATATCTACGAATACTTACGAATATCTCATCTTTTTGATTAATACAAATAATCTTAAAAATTTAGATACAAGTTTGTTTTATAAAATATTTTTTTGCATGATATATAAAATAAAAATTAAAAGAAGTAGTAAATCTACATATTTTGTAAAAATTTTAAACTTAGTTAACAATTATAATAACACAAAACTGAAGAAAAAAGTTATAATTGTCATAAATGTTTTCTCTTCCTTTTATGTAATACTATTATATAAGTAATAATGTGAATAGAATTTGTCAAATCATACGTTAGAATAATAATTATATACTTTTATATATTTAAAACTTCAAAATATAATCAAGATATACATGTATTTATATATTGTCGAATCGGATCGAATATTCATTTTCCAAAATTTTAATATTTGTGATTTGCTTCGATTTCAACGGATATTGATTTTTAGTATTTGTTTTGCTTTGAAAGTTTACAGATATTCGGAATTTTCGGATCGAATCGAACCGAATAACGAATCGAATCAAATTTAACGAATAAAATGCCCAGCCCTAGTGGTTATTCTACCTCTTGCATTTTTACTTAGTTAGATCTTGTCTTAATAAATTAATTAAATTTAAACTATAATGAACGGAAAATACTGTTTAAATAACGAATTTTCAAACAAAAACCTTTTTTTATCTTGTGGACTGTGAGGATAAGAGGTAGGCTCAGGGGACCAAAGGCGGAGACTCGGAGAGCTTTTGGTTAGATGTGACGTCGTCATTGTACGGAACAATAGTCCCTTATTTTTCCATTTAGTATTTATCCCCTTTTCTATTTTGTACTATTATTCTTCTAGGATTTAGAAGATTATTTCCCAAATATATTTATATATAATATATGATCTATATTTCTCCCGAATATATAATATATGACCAATTGTGATGAAAATGAATGCTTCTTAAGATTTTAGACAATGACGAATGAATGGAGTGGAGTCTCTTTTATAATGTCCAATCAAAATACAAAATTAAAGTCTTAAGAGATATGATCATTAATATTCAACTTCGAGAAGATAAAACGTGGGAAAATAAACAAGAATAGACAGAGGGAAGTGATGTGTGTTCCCATGATGAAGCCAATGTCGTGGTACAGCCGTCCTCCTCCAAATCTTCAGTCTGCCACTTCCTTCGGCTCATTCCATCTAATCTCACCTAAGTGCCAGTTCACCACTCTGCAACCAAAGTGCTTCTGCCCCATTTCTTCCCTACCATTTTTTTTTTATTTTTGAAAAAGGGTTTTCATCCCTACCATTTTTCATCCAGGTTCAGGTTCATCTTCTGAGATTGTGAAAAAATTAAGTTATTAAGTTAGATTAACTTTTAATTCAAAATCAATTGGCA
Source organism: Brassica juncea (assembly GCA_018703725.1). Taxonomy (NCBI): domain Eukaryota; kingdom Viridiplantae; phylum Streptophyta; class Magnoliopsida; order Brassicales; family Brassicaceae; genus Brassica; species Brassica juncea. Next base: position 43,235,178 of record CM031941.1, read on the forward strand.
TAGATTAGATTGTCTCATATCACTTACATAGTTAATTATAATGGTTTCTGATTTTGGATATGGAGTTGTGTTTCTTCAAGATGGTGGCTCATTAAAGTTTTGAGTATTTGAAAACCTTTCTTCAAAAATATAACGATCAATTTGCCAAGTGATATGTATGCGCTTAACCCATATCACTTATTATATAATAGGTATGATCCATATCGAAAGTAATTTTATCTCTAATATAACTAAATAAGCAATTGCTATTTACTTGGGGTTTGTAATAATTTTTTATAACACATGCAATTTACAAAAGTTAAATGATAAAACATTTTTTTATTATGAACATATTTTAACAGACCGTAAAACAACCTTAAATATTTACGTATATTAAATCAATAACTAAGGTCGTTGACAAAATAAAATTAACAACCAAAGTCTTTTGTCGGTAGGATTTAATACCAACCCTAAACATAGAGAGTGATTAAAAACGGTTGTTAATTATAGAGAAAATAAACACACACACACGATGCATTAAAAAAAAAGTTTGTGAAACTGTGATCACATAAAGTTCAGAAAGATTCTTTAATTAGGAAGTGGCAACACAGAAAGATTCCCAATTTAGAAATCCTCTGTTTTCTAGATCACCTTCATGACATCTATTTGATCTTTGAGTGTTCTTGATAACCATCTCTTCAACTTCTTGTTTTCCTTCTTCAACTTCCTCTTCTTCCTCGTATTGTTGAATCTGTTCTTCGTTATCTCTCACTATCTTAACTGTTTGTTCTTCTTCATTGGTCTTTGTCTCTATATGGTCGTTAGAATCAATCAAGATTGCTAGTCGGACACAGCCATTGCTTCTGTCTTGTAAGCATCGATCGCGTGGCAGAGGTTTCATGGCCGTCATTACCAATCTTCCATTCTCACGGTGAGACTTGACTTGAATGCCATCAAAACCTCTCATACTCGTCAAAGGAGGTGGAAGAGAAGCCATCGTGTTCCTCTTCCTATCTTGTCGTGACGATCTTGTTGTCGTTGGTCTAGTTTCAATGGTTTGTAACTCGGATGTAACCGAGAACAAATCTTGATCGTTAATGACATCAGAGCCCGTCTCGCTACCGAGGCTTTCAGTGCACAATGCTAAGCTCTCATCGCTGAGAGTTCTACGAGAAGATGGAGTATGAACGTAGGGTGGTAATAATGTCTTCTTGTCTTTATCATCAGAGCTCGAGTTTGAAATAGATTCGAGGAAGCTCCAGCTTTCTGACTTAGAGGCAGCTTTAGTGGTAGAAATGTTGTCTTTTGGAGTGATGGATGAGTCTAGGAAATAGGATTTGAGAGCTGTGGATGAGTGAGGATTATTAGGAGAAGAGAGTCTGAGTCTTAGAGCTCTTTGCTCAAAGTGTTGAGACTCAAAATGAGACTGAAACCCTTGATATACAACAGTTGCCATGGCTTAAGATTTCTGGAAGAAGATTCTTGTGAGAGATTTTGTTGTTTTAAGCAGAGAGAAAGAGAAAGAAGTATGAGGGGAGATGAGGGGCTATGGAAATGGATTTGAGGGATAAGGAGAGGAAGATGGTGTTATTTGTAGTGCCTAAAAGTTACTTTTTACACACAAAATATAGCAATAAAGAAAAAAATGAGAGAATGGTTTGGTATGGTGTATAGAGAGAGGGTGGTGGATAAAATAGCTTTTCCACACTACTTGAATAAAAACGAAAAACTATTTATTTATGCCACATAATTTATATAAGAATATCAAATACTATAAAAGGTGAAGGGATATAGAATAGGGCCATTGTACAGTTCCATATTTGTAATATACACTGGAAATATTTATTCCTGTCTTTTGTTTTTATTTTTGATAATTTAGTAAAAGGAAAGCAATTGTAGAGATGAAAGAAGCTTGGTCAATCATAGTTTTATCACTTAAATAGCAAAAACAAAAGATATGATCGAGTCAGAGGAGAGGAAGCATCGATCCTCGTGCATGTGGTGTGGCCAGAAAGAACCTACAAAAACAAAGAAGTGAAAGAGACATTCCTATGAAAGTAGTGCATTTTTGTTTTAGTTAAAACTTTGGTACAATTTTAAACATGTCACTACACATCTATTTGGAACATAAAATAGAACAAAGGATTTCTGTTCAAAAAAAAAACAGAACAAAAGATTGTCGAGAAAGATTTGTATTGAGAGATTTAAAAGATCAACTAAATTCAACGGTCATGATTAGGAAAGCTAATCATCAGAAGAATATAGAAAATATTTGATATACATCAGATTTTAAATTTTTTGTTGTCATTATCTAATATATTTATATTAGTTTGATAAATTAGATCCAGTCAGTTTCAATCTAAGTCGTCTAAGTATTAACTCTCATGAGAGTCAATAACATTCTTTCAATTTATAAATTCTCACCGATTGGTTCTAATCACAACTTCAATTAGATCGTCTAGAGTTTAGTAAAAAAATTTATACTGGCTTGATAATTAAAATAGAAAAAAATACAATCTTATTTATTTCCTTTTTGTCTATTTATCTACCAAAATTAATAAACCCCCCGACAATGAACAAATCTTGTCTTGTCTCTTTGTTTCTTCTCAGTTACTCAGTATCTCTTTCACTAACCACGAAATCTCAATATAATTAATATACGATTATGGGCATCAGTAAAGGCGTGAACATCTAGACAGGAATGTTCGTGAACTGAACATATGCATGCATCATACACGAAAAATAAAATAATTAGTAAAAAGTGTGTCAAACACACGCTCACCAAACAAAATTGCATGTGAATGCAAGGAGCAAACCCCATTTTCCGCCCACTTGTTATGATCTGGAGGGATATACAATGGCCCTAAATATTACATTACTGATTAACAACAAATAATCAAAACATAAAAGGCTTAACAGATTAAGAAAAGGAAGGTTGTTTTAGTTTCGCCAGATTTTAACAGGACGTTGCGTCTAAAGGATTTCACAATTTATTTTCAGCTGATTTTGTTAAATTCTATACTATAGTCTACTCTTGTTAACGATGCAAAGTCGCCAATACCACTGATCGATCTGTGCAGTCATGTCCACGTGAGGATTGGAGAGAGCGAGATACTCTTTCCATGTGTTCATTTGTTATCTTTTATACATTATTTTCGTTTTATCTATCGTATGATGGAGAACAAAAAGAAAGAGAAATATATAAACTTTAGGATTTGATTAAATACAATTTGCAACGATGGAAAATTAACATATACATTTAAGGTTAACTATCGTAAATCATATATGTTTTTATTTTGCTGCTTTGGTTGAGTTTTGAAGATTTAGAATACATACATATTGATACAAAGAAAACACATCGATCTTAGATCTATAAGCTATATGTGTACATCGATCTTAGATCTAGCCACTTGACCTAGCTAGGTTTCTACTTTTGGATTTCTCTTTCAAATTCTGCATATTGTCGTTATAAATAGTATATCCTGGTTATATTAAGTTAACACCAAACTTTGTCCTCTTTCTTTTTGGCTAGCCAACACTAAGTTGCTTTTACCCTCTCCAAGTCCAACCCATGTTACCTCTATGAAATCGTGCGGAGTAGCTTATGAAGACACAAGCTTTAGACTCGTGAATCAGCAATTGATTCCCCACTATCACTTTCACTCGTATGTCTTTCTGTTTGTCAGATGCTTACACTGTTTAATGTACGAAAACCCCTAATTAAAACCTTTTTCTGAAACGGAAAGGAACAAAACAACACTTGCATACAACTTTTACAGGTAAACTAATGCCCTGAAGTCACTAATTAGCTAGCTTTTCCATAAACTCTAAGCCATGTGAGGAATGATATAACAAAGCATGCTCATAGCAAGTGTGTTTGCATTTGCAGTATTATTTTTATATTCAGCAGGAACAACTAGTTTGGAGCAAAATTTTCCAACAGTTTGATGCCTTCTTTAATTACAATCGTTAAAATGCAGTAGATCTACTAAAAAGTTTAAATAATATATGTATGTATGCTTTTTCAAAATTTGCATTTACAATTTTTGAAGGTCAATTTTCCCAAATATATATATATATATATATATATAAACTGTTTATTAAGCCAATTAAAACTTGATAAACTATTATTTTTATATTCAGCAGGAACAACTAGTTTAGAGCAAAAATTTCTGACAGTTTGATGCCTTTTTTAATTACAATCGTTTAAACGCAGTAGATCTACTAAAAAGTTTAAATAATATATGTATGTATACTTTTTCAAAATTTGCATTTACATTTTTTGAAGGTCCATTCTCCCAAATATATATATATATATATATAAACTGTTTATTAAGCCAATTAAAACTTAATAAACTAGTTTATGAGAAAGCCTGGAAATTCTATTTCTTAGCAAACTTCGAACATGACTCCAGTTCATGATTACTATGCGTCGTTACTATTTATTCATTAAGATAAACCTGCAACCTGGACTTTTTTCAAAAATTGCATTTACATTTTTTGAAAGTCAATTCTCCAAATAGTCCGTTTTTAAGTTTTTTTGTGACGAAAAAAAATGATCAGAAAATATTTCATTAAAGAGGCAAAAGACTGTTATACTCCTTTTTTGTAGATGTATAAATATAAAAAAATATGAAAAATATTTTTAAATAATTTCGAATTATATATTTTCAAAATATGTACTTTTTATTGTTTTTAAATTTTAAACTCCACCCCCTAAAAATTCATTGCTTAACTCTAAACCATAGAGTATAAAAGTATATTTACCCTTTAATAAAACTTCTTTTGAACATTTATTTAGGAGCTCTTTTTATGAAAATAAACTTAGGGAATTTTTTTTTGAATGGTGTTGATCAAAACACTAAAATGTTGTAATTCTTGTAAGGAATCAAATATAGCATGTATTAAACTAAAAAGTAGTTGAACCCTAACCTCATCTTGTACCGAATAATTTGCAAAAAAGAGAGGCTAGCTAGAAGTGTGAGCCGGTCCTTATATGAATAGAGAGCAGACATGAACACAAGTAGATACATAGTTTATAGTTTCTCACATATTTCGACGAGGACAATGCATTGGTGGTTTGGTACGAAGATACCTCAGATATGAATTATATATGTCAAGTAGATGTCAGTTTTTTTCTATTAATAACTTCTTTTCTAAAATTAGTACTCAGCTTCTAGTACTGGTAACATTTTACAACATGTTCCAAGTGGATGATCATGCATTACCCAGTGCACTAAATATGTGAATCAAAATTTGGTGTGTTTGCATTACCAAGTAGATGGAAAGATGGTTTGAAGAACAAAAGGGTGATACATATATGGTATTTTCTTTTTAAAGAAAAAGAAAAAGGTTATTTTCTCGTTGTTTAACGACACGAATAAAATCTATCATTCTTAACATGTCGATCAACGTGCGGTCCAATCGTTAAGTCCGAAAAATTAAGCTCCACGGTTCAACAGCCTCTCATGATTGGATTTACCATTTAGTTTGATACACTACTGAAATAAAATTTATGAAAGTACTAATAATAAAAGAGAATTTTATGACGTAAGCATGAGAGTAAAAAGTTATTTTGACATAATTTAATGAATAAAAGGTGGGAAAAAGGAGCTGACCTGCAGACGTAATCTGTCGAGACAAATATCAATTCACATATGTGGAGTCTTTGATCACCTCCACATGTGGTCCTATATTTCGAAACAACGCAAAAAAATGAATTAGAAAGTAGCATAGCAACCTTTGGCCGCTCCAAACGATCATGCTTTGCTTTTTTTTTTGTGTAAGTGTCCTATTACATAAAGATGCTTTTGTTATATTAATTTAGTTTAAAAATTATTAAGTGAATACCGACAGACACAAGTCACACAAGCAAGTTAAAGTATGTGAGAATTTTATATACGAAAATAATTTGACTTGTCATGTCACAAAAGCCCCATGATGCACACACGCACGCAAAATTAAGTAAATAAAATACAGAGTGAAACTCGAATCGTTATCCATCAATACTAGTTATTTGTTTCAACTAATGGAGGATCTAAAGGCAAAGAATACGTCATACCGCTTAAAATTAGTGGAGGCAGAAACTTAAGCCTTACGTTTTGATGCATGTAACCATAAATATTACTAGCAATTGTGTGGTGCTATAATGTAAATTTCAAATTTCATTTTGATAGTTCGTAAAAGGTTAAACAAACTGAAATAACAACAGTTTGAAAGGATTTTTGTAAAACATTTTTTTTGTTGAATAACAATTTTACTTTCATTCAAAAATGACGTAAAAATTGGAATTGCATGTAAATTAATGTAAAATAATATTCTGTGTTGGCATATTTGAAAGCGTTTTTTTTCCAGCGCTTTACAAAGATCCAATTTCTTTAGGATAATATGATTTCGTACTTATTCGAAAAGAATTTGCCAATAAAAATATATAATTGTAATGGAACAAATTTAATCATCCCGAAACTAGGTGAACGCTACATCGAATCTGAACATATATGATGCGAAACCAAAGTGTGCATCTCATGGCTCAAAATGATTTGCATAAGCAAAAACCATCTTTTGACTATCTTAGTGGAACCTTTATGAGCCACTCCTTAAAACATTTTAAATTGTGACCATAAATTAAATTTATAAATTGAGCTTGTAGAAACTATGCTTACATATGCTTATGAACTATTGGTTAACAGGGTTCACATATAAGTATATTTTAGGAAGACAGGAATATAGAATGTTGTGTACTGGCCACATAGAGTTATTGTTCGTCTCCTTTGCTTTTGTTGAAAGCATGACATCCACATGAAAATATCATTCTCATCCATAACTATTGTCTCACTCACATATCATCCAAGCAAACTATATAACTTTCACAAAGTAGATGTCATTAACAAAGGCGTTTATTTCCAAGTGTTGGATAGTTTGGATAAGAATACCGATTCAATGGAACAACACAGTCACGGATACTTACATCGATCTATTCCATTACTAGAACAAGGATCATATGGAATTATCCAATTTAAAGTTAATTACAAGACAATACCGGCCGTAACCAAAAAAATATGAAAAAATTACAGGATAAAAGAGCATGTATTTTTCGTAAGGGGACAACATTTATAATTGGATTACTATATATGTTATATATACAACAATTTTAGAAATTCGAATGGAGATTTCTCATCTGCATTGTCGATCTTCTCTTATTACCTCTTTCAGGGAACCGGTACAGAAGTTACAAAAAAGAAGGGATTGCACCGTGTGTCACCACGTGCTTCTTTTAAGAATTTCAAATCTTGGTTTGAGGGTGGTCCAGATGATTGTGACCTACCCGAACGCTCCATTTGATTGGAACGATATACGACCAATAAACATGTGATACTGTTCTTACTGTTATTATTTTGAAAATTTTACATCAGGCACACCTTTTAACTTTCCAATTACATTCTAACACACTTTCAACTCTAGACACTTTTTATTATTCTATCTTTTTAATAAAATAATATCGCATAGTGTTTCTGTTTTTATGAATTAGCATATACCAAAATTGTGGAGTTATCCAACTATAACACATTTGTGGGGTTAGCAGACTATTATTAAACTTATGAGTTTATGACCATGTTTTTTTTTGGTCAACAAGAAAATAAAGAATAGCCCATTAGTTCCTACATGGGCCTTCGTTACGACCCTTTAAAAGGGGTAATTGTGTAAATAAAACAAGAACCGGACTACGGAAGAGGGGTTGGTGAGTGCCTATTACGGAGTCCTAAGTCCATAAATTTACTTAAACCATAAAAATGGGAACATAGTACGTATCTGTATTCTATATGTCATTGCATTGTTGCGATCTTCTTGCCACATGCATGAATTTCTGACTCAGTATTTATGTTTTGTGGATATTCAGGTTCTTGCAAAACAACCTAACTGGCCAAGTCCGTAGCTATCTTCTTTAAAAGCTAGGACTTGAGCTAAGTAAGGTAAGCCGTAAGCAACAAGATTCCAAGAGTGGTTTTCACCGTACAAATCTAACTATCTCTCGTATTGAATTGGCTAGGCTAAGAACCCTCTGATGCGTTTTACACTTCAGGACTTCTGGTAATCCCCTTTTGACTCAACCGCCACGTTGATGCAGCCTTTTTTTAAAAAAAAACGACAGTTGTTTGTGTTGTAGTCTTAATGATTCACTAGGTGATGATCTGCGCCCTGCGCGGAGTGAATGGATTAAAAGAGATTATAATTTTAATCTATCGATATTGAAAAAGTAAAAGCAATAGTGACATATAATACATGTTATAGATTAGAAGAAGTAACATTTGATATACCGACTAATGCAAAGAAAACCAATTTGGAATTGGAAATTTAATGGAGTATTGGAATACCAATAATCTAATTATAGTCGACAAACAATAGTTGTCTTCTTATTATTATATTTATTTGTTATATTTTATTAAGATTCAAGGTTCCAGAGTACATAAAAATTATTTGTTATAACAATTATTTGTTACATTTTATTAAAATTTAATGGAACATGATTAACAACTTTTATTAAATGATTTTACTTAAGCTTCACCCCACTCAATACGCCAAAACCTTAAGACACAAAGAGACATTCAATTTGGTAAAAACACGAGAAATCATTTAACTTCAGAGCTTCAATCCCATATATATGCAACAAATTTTAGTTGTGTGAAACTGATATACGTTATATAAAAGTATAAAAAGTTGGTCTACCTATTTTAAAATGATATTATTGAATTAAAAAATAGTTTGGAAATACAAACCCTATATTTATTAAGGAGAACTTCTGCTTTTCTTTTCAGTCTCAACCTAGCATGTCTCCCCTGTTATATAATCTTCAATATTCCCCACACCAACCAAAGCTCATCATAGGTCTGTAAAATATGAAATCATTTTCAAACATGGTCAGACCATTGGTCGATAAAAATTTTGAGATAATAACTAACAAATGAAAGAGAATATATAATATGATAAGTCAAAAATATAAAGATATCAATAGAGAATATAGAATGGGAAAGACCGGGAGGATGTTTCGAAAGTCCGCAAAGCTTAGAAGCCATTGGTTCAATCCTTCAAAACACAGATAATTAATTGAACTTGAGATGGTATCTGGTCATTGGTTCCACATGGACTTGTAAGGATTCAACTCGGGCTGTAAGCGGCCATTGAAGTTTTAAGGGTTGAGAGCTTTGTTTTTTTTGGGTGGATACTTGTGGTCTTTCATTCAAAACACATACATCTTATGTAGTAAGATGATAACACATAATGGGAGAGAATTTATGAGTGTAGTATCGTGAGTTATTAGTGAATCGGTAAAAAATCATGAAATCATAGCATGTTTTCCTTATATGCACCAAATTAATATATTTGATGTACAAATCAATTGCAATGTTCTTACAAATATTTCAAAAGATATGATTACCAAATAAGGAAATAAATATTGGTGATTAATTCCATTCTAAATAATAAGCTATAATTACGGAGGCAATATAATAGTCTTACATTACCAAACTAATTCATTACATTGAATGAGAACTCAATTTTGTATTCATAATGATCAAGAATAACAAATATAAGGGAATTGAAAATATTACCCCTTGACCAAGTAAGATAATCAAATTAGGATAGTCAAACAACATTGATTTCGAATAGTCTAGCGTATTCTAAGGATTTTTTTTTTTTATATCTAAGCATTTGCTATTTTATAACTCAATTTATTTTTTTGTTTGCTTTAACAATATTATAAACCATATAACATATGGTAATAGCTTAACCATATACCATGAGATTGATGTCCTGCCACATGTTGGATTGATTTAAAAGTATAATATACATGTGATCTTCTATTACTATGTATACATATATAAAAGCTCCACCCACTGTCTTATTTAATAAAATATATGTATACTTCTCACAAACCATATAATTAGATTAAAATAATATTAATGAAAAATATACATGTGATTTTTCATTAACGACCATATGTATTTACGGTTAGTTTGATGGGTTAATTTAACAACTTATACATATATACACATATTTCAAACCAATTATCTTAATTAGACTATAATAATATCTATCTATCTATCTATAATAATAAAGTTAAAGTGTCTGTCCTCTCAGGCTATCCACGTCTCTTTTGAGTGTGGGGGGTTTTGTGCCAAGTGTCGACTTGGTATAGGGTATGTGTGTTTCACGCGGCTACTATTATTTCCACGCGTTCCTTATGTTATTCTCGCGCGTCGACTTGGTTGGGCTTAAGTGTAAATAAATTGAAACATGGAAGAAGCCCATCCCTTAACATTGGTCCTTTGCCTTTCCTCGGCCGGAACAAAGCAGCCACCGTGACTGTAGAGTTACAACACACATCCTATCAATAACTCTGTTACACTTCCATGGTAACGGAGATATCCTGCAACAATAAATACAGTCCCATGATTCCATTCCCTGATTTACCTTTCAACTCGAATCTTCAATGGTCACCTCTCGCCTTCTCCTCTCAGATTTGAAAGACGCCCCCTGTGTTACGACCGTCGAGATTGCTCTGGTTCTCTGATCCGCTTAGTGTCACTGCAGAGTCCTATGGCTGGTAAGGGTTGAACTCTATTCGAGCCAATCAAAGGCGGATAAGGGTTGGCGAAGCGCTTCTGCAGAGGAGGAGATCGACGGGACATGTAGCTGGTCCGTTGCAAAGAGTTAAAGGGAAAGTAAATCTGTTAGGAGGATGAGAGAGGAGAGGCATGGGAGAAGACCGGAGAAGAGGATAGAGACTGCTGTAAGAAACAGATCAGGAGAGGTGGAGGAGGCAGTTTATGTGCGAGATGGAGAGCGACGGTGCAAGCGGCGGAGAGCGATGGAACAAGCGACGTTGAGCTGATGGACCAAATGACAGAGAGAGCGAGATAGTCCACCATGTAACAAGCAAGGGACGGTGTGACGAGAGATAGCGAAGGCAATTGCTACAATTCAAGCTGTCAGAGGGTAGGTCTGTGGACAGGGTGAGTTTATAAGATCTGCAATCTTTTTTTGTTTACATTTTGTAAGAAAAGGGGAATGAAGGATTGTGTTTTGAAAAAAAAAAATAGGTTCGTAATTTCGAAATTTATATAAATGGAAGGATGAAAGTTGCAGTGGAGGAGTCTGACATGACTTCATGGCTTCTCCTGAGGCTGTTGCTCAAATTCGAAGGCATCAAGCAGAAGGGAAAGCTAGAGTACGACGATAAGCCAGCGATACAATGATATGTTTGGTGACTTTGGATGAGTTACAATGATATGTTTGGTGACTTTGGTAGATATACATTGGATTCTGTAAGTGATCATTTGTTTGTATAAATTAATGGAATGGCGAAGACTATTGAGAACAATGGATCGAATCAATCATATGAACTGTCAAGTATTGTCCTTAATTTATTCTTTTAAATGGCAGGAGATGTACCAGGACTACTTGAAGCTCAAATCAAGAGTTGAGAACTTGAGATCCTTAAACATTCACAACGGTAAATAACGTGATTCATTACAGTGAATACTTACTCCAAGTCTCCAGCTACTTAACTCTTCTGTCTTTAGGCATTTTCTAGGTCAAGAGATAGCCCGGATGGGAGTGGATGAGCTTGGACAGCTAGAACGTCAAGCAGATACATCACTTAGGCAAATAAGATCCAAAAAGGTATGCATGATTTCAAGAAATGACAAGCTTACATTTGATTCTTTGGTCCAAGCTTACATTTAGAGTAGTACCAAATCTTGGATTTGTTTTCTCATTGCCAGGCCCTGTCGATGCTTGATAACCTATCAAACCTCAAAACAAAGGTACATAAAGAGTCGCAATGAAACTTCTTCGCCCACAAGAAATACTTCTCGAAGTTGGATTAGACTCAATGAATTAACCCTTCTGTGATAAGCTAGATTTATAGTTGACTTTTGTTTGTTTGTATGGAACAGTCATTACAATCCTGGTGTGAGAAACGCAAGCAACTCTGCTGCAACACCATCACAGAATGTTATTAACGGGTTCTTTCCTGCACGGATGGTATGAAAAATACATATCAATATATACGTATGTGGATGCTATAGATCACATATCTGTTTGTGCCATTTGATTTTGCAAGAGAACAATAATTCATGATTACAAATCCTGATATATAATTAAGGCTGTAATGTCACACTCCACATTATTCATATAATTATTTTAAAATCTATTGTAGAAACTTGGTCAGATTGTGATTAAGTTATCTGGATTTGAATTGGATTCTGAAGCAAGTAGTGTTCCAAAACTACTTAATTTTTTAAGGTTCTGTTCCAAAACTGTCGCAAATGTATCTCTAAAAGGTTGTATGGATAGATTAAAGAAAACAGACAAAAAGTTTCAAACTTCATTGAACAAGAACAAAATTATTGCTTGCTACAATAAAAATAATATTGACTGCTATGTAACTAAACGGGGATGGTAAACTTCGACTAGGCATGATCCAAAAAGTCGAATTTGTTTTTAATCGGGCAATGTATAACAAGAATACAAAAATACAGAATAGTTTGAAGAAAAAAGGCCTCTCATCAAGTGCTAAATTTAGATTAGTCTAAAAAATAAAATTTCAAATGTCATTCCTTCTATATACTAATCTCATGATACTTAACAGTATAAGCATGTTCCCTAAATAACACATCAACTTTGTTTGATGCTTCAATTCCAACGAAATTAACTTTGTTACGACTATCGTTTTTATTGTACTTTTATTAAATCGATAAGGCATAACCACTTATACTATTACATGTTCAATTAAACAATTTCAAAATAAAACAATACACTACGGTCATTAATAAGATCAGATATTTTTGAATATATTTTCTTTATTAAGACTATAAAATGAAATATAAATTCATGTAAGAATAAAACTTACGAACCCGGCGCGTAGCGCCGGAATACCACTAGTTGAAAGTAATATAGATATCAAACAAAGAATAAATCCAACAAATAGGATAACTTTGAGTATAATATACAATGCAAGGTGTACCGCAGATGATGTATTTTTGTAATAATCAAAATCATGATATACAAAATTATATAGTTGTGATATGTGAAAGTTATATATTAAAATAAGTTGCAGATGTATCGATTCTATTTATCTGTAATTTTGTGAATACATATGATTTCTAATTATAATTCTAATATTTTCAACAGGTCAAATGTCAAAGTAACATGTAAAAGAAGTTGCAACTTGACCATGGACGAATGATCCAGTAGAATCCACCTTTATTTGGTTGGTTATAGTCTGCTAAGGAGGTGAGTAATCTATCTTATTAAAACAGAAACATTACAACTTCTTCTAGGTAGATTTTAAAGATGGACCTCATATAACTAATGCTATATTAACCTACCTATTATTAGATATACCTTTTTATATTCCGATTGATAACAACCTTTATTATTGTTTTCCACTTCTCAGCTTATTATTATACATCCACTATGCATGTTTCCTTATATTATACTATAAGCTAGATACATCATCGACTAACATATTATACTTAAGATAGATTATTAATAACATAATATATTGTCCGTATTCATTAACGTACATCTATCAATATTAGCAATACTACGAAGATGATAAACTCTATATTCTGAACATATAAACCATAATATAATAATTTCTAACTAAAAATGATACTGGACCTAATCTAAGTGGATATATATCTCCAGTCAAGAACGAACATGATACAAAAAATATCATTTAAAATTGTAGAACATGATACATGAACCAACGAGCATTGATCAGCACATTTGGGTCAACTTTATAGTTCAATAGTTCAATTACGTTATATCTATCTTATTAACCATTAACTATTAACCTATATTGTTCAAACCTATCCATTTTGTCCATCTCAAACTATTTTTAACATGGTTTATAATCTCTCTTATTATTAAAACATAGACAAAAGTTATTGTTTTAGAAGTTCCTATATATCATGGTAAACATTATGGCCCAACCATTTCGAAATAATAATCATTTTTGTCGGTTATGAAGTTGGTATCTATTTTATTTTTAAAACATGGATGAGTAGTAAACATTGTTCCCCAAGAATTTCTACATAAAAATCTTTTCTCGGTCAGGAAGTTAGTATATATTATATTCCAAAAATAAATGAGAATAATTAATAGTTAAGATATTTCCTTAACCCAAATCTCCGAATGCACTTTCAAAAACACAATAAATTCATTAATTGTTCTTCATATTCTTAAGGACAATACAAAATTTATATCTATTTCAGTAACAGAAACTACAATTTAAACGTTTCCATATAATGTGTTATGAAATAAACCCTTCTCCAAGTAACTTCAACTAACTATAAAATCTATCTTGCAAGCATATCACTTGATTTAATATTTATTATTCATGCTTTATTGGTAAAGAGAATATTTAAAGAGTATATTCTATTTTTCATCTTATAAGTCGTCCATAAATACTTCTCTTCCTATAATCATAATTAATCATTCGACAATCAATTTTGGCATTAGAAAAAATAATGTCGAAGGCTATCACTTTTAAAATGATTAATGATCTCACCTTACAAAAATGAATGGTGAATTTGAGTTAAATTACTACACACTTGGAGACAGAAGACCAGTTTTGGAGGAGATACATTAGAGTTGATCCTTGCTGATAAAATTGTTAGTGTTGTTTACTATTTAGCTTTACGTTATAAATCGTCATGTAATATATATTAACACAATTTTTTGGTTCTCTAGGTGTTAAAATTGCAGCATGTTGCAAAAAGAATCAGATGAATCGTCTTGAACGTGAATTACCTGTTGGAGAGTGGAGTTCAGTCGAGAACTTTCAAGTTTTAGGTGCTTCTGGAAAATATCGACCAACAAAGTATCAATACAAGTCGACTCTTACAGGCGATACAGTGTTCACAAGTTTGGATTTTCGCTGTGATAATAATTTTCTCTCTCTTGCCAGTTACGATGATGTTATCAATGGAAAACTCAATGATCATCTCCTAATCGGTACGTGTTCATAAATATTATACAATTTTGAAATTTATTAATCAATAAGATTTACTAAACTGTCATGTATTGTTGTTCCACAAGATGTAACTGGACAAGTTGTATATTTATTTTGTATATAGTTTGTAAGCTTAAATGTAAATATGTAGGCCCGAATTTTTATTTTGAACTAGCCTATTATTACTTTAACCCAAATTTTATATAGCAAACCAATATATCATTAGGCCAAGTGTAGTTTACATCAAAATACAGTCCTCATATTCAAATATCAATAAAGTTTTCACAAATTTCATATTTCATCATTTTACATTTTATAAGTCTATATATTTTATTTCTATTTAATCATTTTACAGTTTTCAAGTCTGTATGTTTTATTTCGTTTATATTAAAAACAAGATATTATGTTTTGGTGTCAGCAAGTTTATATTTATATTCCACTCACGGAATTTAAATACATATTAAAATAAAATACATCACACAGGCTAAGTATTATACAACTCAAAACTATAATTTAAAATAATATACAACGATTATATAAAATTTGTGAAGCAAAAACTAAACCCGCACGGATGCGCGGGTCATGATCTAGTTAGTATATTAGTATTAATATAGACTATAGAATAATAGACGCAGTTATTCATCATGTAGAAAAAGATACCAGGAGCTTATACAACCAAACCAGAATGTTATGGTCCATTTTATATATAAAATACGTTTGGTTAACTGATGTCACTACATTTGTTCATTTGATTATTATTTGGTCATTCTGCAAGTCTTGTATCATATCATACGGCAAGCATTTCATTAATATGTCCAATGACATTCTATAGTAAATACTCTAGTAAGTTATGACCATTTAAATAAATAGGCTGAGAAGAGCTATGAAGCTGCCACATCGGTAATGATATTTTTGTTAATCACATATCAAATAAAGGTTAATTAATAAAACTGATTCTCAAATCTATAATATAATGGGACAGTTGAGTCACTCCTGAAGCGACACGTCAGCGTTTTTGTGGGACCCACTTTTAAAAAGTGTTAAAATGTGTCAATCCATGGTTTGAACCCAGGTTACTAAGATACAACATCCACCATTTATACCACTGAACTAATCAATAATTTGTACATTGATGGTCAAAACTAATATATATTTATGAAGGTTGGAAGTCATTATTTCTTGGACTTTCTCTAGGGACGGACCTGCAAATGTATTATGGGATTAATTTTTAAAAGAGATTCATCACGTTATATTAAGAAATAGCTTAAGTTTGCAACAATTATAGTTTTCTCATATTGTAAATCGTCGTTGTTTAACATGAGTTAGAATTCTTTTCATCATTGTATCGGACTGAGTTATAGAGTTGCACCGTTTGTCTGTTCGTAATTTTTTTTTACCGGTGAACTATTCATCTCCCCATCTTAAATCGCTTGATCATAAATATTTCTGTTTTGTAGCCCCTCTGTAAACCCTATATATATATGATTCTCATCTTTGATGAACCCAATTTGCATCTCCACATAAATCATTTATTCTTCTTAGCTTTAACCATCTTCTAGAAAATGTCTCTCTCCGCCTCTCCAGTTTCTCAAACCAGCGTCACCAGCGTCTGTCACTCAACCTTCGAGTTTCTCCTTATTGGTCGTAGTAGTCAGAGCATTGTCGTTGGCCTCCTCCGTTTTTGGGATTCCTTGAAATTTAAGAAAGAAAGTGAGTTTATGGTAAGTTAATATTTGATCTATCACATTTATTTAACATAAATTGTTTTTAATTGATTTCCTGATTCTTTGTTGAATAATATTATTTGCAGATTTTGTGATTCATGGATTTATTCCCGCCGGATGTGCTAATCATTACATGCCATCTTTGAAAGCCGGTTCGTGAAAATCGATCGTTTTGAGATTGCTAGGTGCTCAAATATGTACAAAATAACTGATCATCAATTCCTCATTGCATCAACCATTATTGATGAAGTCATCACGAGTGCTCCTCAGATCAATCTCCAGTCATGATTAGGCTGTTCGACAATCTCCAAATGATTGCAAACACAAACCTCAAACTTCCATGCATATTATCATATTACATACGGGTTTATATTATGTTTCGATATTATAAATGATATTTAAACTCACATGTGATTGGGCAAATCCGTTATGTTCAGAGCTTGGACCTCACAAAAGAAACAACTCGAGTCATTATCAGTATCCTCTATGACCAGTCAGAAAAAAATCAACACACAATTACTGTCTATATTGTACTAACGTCAATGATCAGAAATATTTCCTATCCAAGATCTGTGGTCGTCTATTTATCTCCCTTACTTATCAAACTAATTTCACACAAACCTTTATTTTACAGCTTAAAAGAAACCACAACAACCCAAATAATCAAAACAACAAAAACAAGAATCCAAAAACTAGAGTCCAAAAAAATGACGAATCATTAATGATCACCTTATTTGTCTAATTTTACAAATAACTTTAAACCAAATATACCAAACCAAGCACATTAACTAAAACTCAACGACATACAATCGAGTCAGGTAAACAAATACAAACTACACAACCAGTTTTTTTGAGCAAAAACTACACAACCAGTTATTTAACAAATTATAACATACTTTCGCAGATGCTTATGAAGAAGACAAGAAGACAACCAAGATCAGTGAAATCACCTAAACGAAAAAAAAGCTGAGTAAATTATGAACTCTGATAAATATAACAAACAACGATTTTTGTTTACATATTACCCATCAAATTAAAGAGAAACAAACACATGCACACCAAGAGATACAAGAGAAAATCCGGACAGACACAAATGCGACAACAACATCTCCACCTGCTCACTCCTCTTGTCTTGTGAAAATAGCTTACATGTTCAATGTCAAAATACCAATGCTATTGTCTTCTTATGAGAAATACATAAATTTGTTGAAAATCCATTAAGGTCCAAACACTCAAAATTATCACTCATTTTATAGTTATTTCTACAAATCTTCATGTATTTGTTTTAAAGGTTCTGTAAAAGCAACAAGTTTATAAATAAAATAAAAAATATAACAAACATAATAAAGATAATAAAAATTATTACTTAATACATACAATGTACACAATTAATCTGGAGAAAAAAAAATCCAGAAACAAAGGTACTCTCAACAATTTTAATTTAATTTATGTACTCTCAACAGTATAAGAAACAAATAAAAAAGACAAACAAACAATAATTCTTATTGACACAGTAAGCAACACTACAAACTATATCTATCACATTACTAACACAGTTTAGTCCTTCATAAAGGGAGAACAATGCCTATACAGTTCATCATCATAACTCTAACCCTATAACAATAAAAAACTTGAAAAACAATGATCGACCGAAAATGAAAAACTCACACTACAATAACTCTAGCAAATATTGAGATGAAACTCTGTTCGTAACCCCGCGCCCTCCAAACTCACACACTTATGCATATTAGGAAAATAATCGCAGATGTGAAGCTCTCCCGAAGACGGAATAAACAATAAAGATCATACTTTTATTTTTTCCAATACAATAGTTCAGAAAATGCCCATTGTAATCTAAGCCCAACGTTTTAAACCCACGATTAATAAACTTTACAATAAAACATTAGGGAAACAGTTTCAGTTTTATGATCAACAATTCAAATAATTAAAAAGACAACAAAAAAAAACTCCACAGCTCAAATAAACCACTAAAATAAATATTTATATAACAATATGAATAGAATCCTCATTTTGTATTCAAGATATTTCTTCGATAAATTTGAAAGTAAAGCTATACATTAAGCAATTGTGAAGGTCAACATTTTATGCAAATAAAAAATATTAATATTTTTATGAAAGATTGATGTTATAAGAAGAATTTACAATTCTTCTTATTTGACCATTTTAAATATCATAACAAACAAAGAGAAAATTAGTCTTCATAACAAGAAGAATTCAATAAATCACCGTAATTAAATACTAAAACATTAATTTCAATATTCAACATCATAATAAATACACTATATAAACAAACGTAAAAATAAATAGGCAAAAATAACATCAATTCCTAACAATCTATAAACATATCTACAATGTGATAAGCTTTCACAACCAAACACAAACATGAATAACAATTCACTTCTTATCCATCGACTCTCACACCAAACAACATCAACAGGAGCAAATCCTAGACAATTACTCCAGGTCTATATACAAAGACCAAACACACAACAATCGGTCATCGATTTCCAGGTACCATCAATTTTTTACAATCAAGGTTATTACAATGACTCAGTCGCTGAATCATTAGATTTCATGTTATCATATCATGACATTCATCATCCCGACTCTACATTCCTTATTGAGGAGACTAACCAATATGTGATGAATTTAATGAGGGAAAACCATAATATTATATCCCAACATCTTCAAGTTACTCTCGCCATTAGAGACTACAATCTAAATGCAACCGTAAGACTTGACGTTGATCTAATCATCATGGACCTAGAAGTAACCCGACAACCGAAGAGGAAAACCATATATGCACCATCTGCTTTGAGAATTACACCAATGTAACCAATATTTCGACACTCACCTGCGGCCATAAATTTCATTGTCTTTGCATTAATCATTGGTTACGTATAACTATAAGTTGCCAAATGTGTCAGGAAAGTAATTTATGAACCAAAACAAGGTAATAATAAATAATAATTTCATGTTTCAAACTCAAAATTCATTGTCTCATTCCTTACTATTCTTGGTATAATCATCAAGCAACATTCGTTAAATATTCAAGGGCATAATCAATGGATAAAATCACATACACAAAATTATCCGATACATCAACAATGACACTGGCTCCGCGCTTGTGCAGGGGCTATGCAACTAGTAATAATAAGAGGATTCTCTTTAACACTTTGGGGGAGGACAATGGAACACTGGTCGCATATGTTGTGTAATGAAAAATAGGACGTCCAAAAACCTATAAAAATCCAAAATGGGCCTTGTAGGTTATTTCTGGGCCTAGAACAGTTGTCTCAGCTCAAACGTAGTTCTTTGTGGGAACATATTGTATATATATGTTTCTGTCATTAAACTATGACCCAAATTTATAGAGACCGCATGATCGACGACATTACCTATACATATAACGCATAAGAACCTTCATAAAAAGTTGTCAAGTATACGCAAAGTATTGTATTTTTTTATAATATAAATCGAGTCTTAAGCTTGGTAAAAAACATGCAACATTCACCCACCGATAGACTTAAGTTTGATTTTCTTTTGATTGAAAACTGAGATGATGTGTATTTGTGTCATACTATCCTGATAGAAACTTCAAAAACATCTTATAAGGAAAGTTTTTTTACAAAAAAAAATGGTAAAATTGTTTTTTTTAAACCAAAAAAACACTAACATTGTCCCACTAGGCAAATTTCTATTTTGTACCATTTGTCTTTAATGCCCTGTAGCATTTTCGAAAATAAATTAAATAAATAGTTTTACAAACAAACAAAAAAATTGAAAATAGTAACTACTGATGAAATATATATATTAACTTAGTGGTATTTTTTCCAGTTCTAAAAATGTTTATATCATAATTTCAGATTATGTTCTACAAAAAGTAGAATTGACATTCTACAAAGTAGAAAATGAAATCCATTTTTTTCATTGAATCTACTATGTTTAGAATATGTGATCTCCGTAAATAATAGTACTTTAAAAATAGTTAGAATACACATTCCGCACTTAACCTATCGTTCTAAAATCTGTAGAATTTGGAATCTACACATTATTATAAATCTAAACCATGTAAAAATCGAAATCTACACATTACTATGAATCTAAAAACCTGTAGAAACTGAGTTTTACAGATTTATTGTATTCCACGGATAGGAATAATTAGTTCAAAAAAATATGGAAAGAAAATATTTGGAAATATTCAGTTTCCATATATGAAAAAATCAATTTTTGCACCAAGAAATAAAAATAAAACGTTTTATTTTATTTATAGATTAAAACTTAGTTTTCCATATTTAAAAAAATCTATTTTTATAACTGAATTTTTCATAAATATAGCTTTCTATAAATTCAAGTTTTAGATCATTTTTAGCTAATCCCCTAAATAATATTCACTAAAATATATTTAAACAGTATATTTATATCTATGAGAAAATATACAAATAAGTATATTTAATAAATAAATTTTCAAACTGTTTTCAATTTAAATATATTTATTTCTGATTTGGGGACTTTTATTTGTTTTATTTTATTTTTTCTTTTAATTATAATTAGTTTTTATTATATTATCTAAATATATTATAATTATTTTATAACTGTAATTTCGAAATTTATAACTGAAATGTTAAGGACATTATTGGAATTTTTAAAATAATTAACCTAATGAGACAATTAGTAAGTGAAATTAGTCTAGTGGGACAATGTTAATGTTTTTTTTGCCTAAAAAAACAATTTTCCCAAAAAAAAAATTTACATGGTTGGAAATCTTTAGAAAAAATTGCTAAAATAATTATAAATGAAATTATATGAAATGTATATACTTTTAAATAATCATAAAATACCCTTATAAATTTATATGAAATACATATACTTTAAAATAATCATAAAGTATAATATATATAAAGCATACAATTTATAAATTAAAATAATCAAAAAATAAAATATGTATACTTTAAAATAATCATAAAATCAAATTTATACTTTATTATATTATGTCATTTTCATATATTTAAAAGTTAGCCCAAACAACAAAGTTTCTCATTACATAATGGACCTCCAAATATGTAATATATTAACCTATGCCCATATTGATTTTTACGGGAATAAACAAAAACGAATTTTATATTGTTTAGAATTTTGATTGTGTGTGCACACTTATTTGGCATGCAAACAACATTTGCAAGATTGTCAGTTTCATAGTTAATATTTTTGTTTACTTACAAAATTTCCTTGTATGTAAAAAATAACTGATTAAAAAAATCGGTTGACTTAAACCGAATGTAATAGATTATGACCCAAGCATGACCAGCTGACCTATCTTCTCATAATATGTTTTACAAAAGTCATGTTAGTAATATACGTATAGAATTGCATCAATATCATAATTTATGTGACATATATATATATATATATTGTTTCCGGTTCAATTTGTAAGTGACATATACCGAGATTTGTGTAAGAAGTTAAAATCTGATTTTCATGTATGTCGGCCCAAATTTAAAATTGTAGATCATCTTAATGGACTTCGATGACATATAACAATGAAGGCCTTCGATTAAAATGAAGTTAGAAGCGAATTAATAAAGCTATTGTGTTTTAATATCAGTGGCATGAGTATGTAATTATTGAGAAAAACTTAGGGCTAAGTACAAAATGTACTTCTGTTTTAATAGATTAGATAAAATAATCATAAAATCAAATTTATACTTTATTATATTATGTCATTTTCATATATTTAAAAGTTAGCCCAAACAACAAAGTTTCTCATTACATAATGGACCTCCAAATATGTAATATATTAACCTATGCCCATATTGATTTTTACGGGAATAAACAAAAACGAATTTTATATTGTTTAGAATTTTGATTGTGTGTGCACACTTATTTGGCATGCAAACAACATTTGCAAGATTGTCAGTTTCATAGTTAATATTTTTGTT
This sequence comes from Brassica juncea, assembly GCA_018703725.1. Lineage (NCBI taxonomy): Eukaryota > Viridiplantae > Streptophyta > Magnoliopsida > Brassicales > Brassicaceae > Brassica > Brassica juncea. The sequence continues at coordinate 43,257,860 of CM031941.1, forward strand.
TACTTCAAAATTTCCTTGTATGTAAAAAATAACTGATTAAAAAAATCGGTTGACTTAAACCGAATGTAATAGATTATGACCCAAGCATGACCAGCTGACCTATCTTCTCATAATATGTTTTACAAAAGTCATGTTAGTAATATACGTATAGAATTGCATCAATATCATAATTTATGTGACATATATATATATATTGTTTCCGGTTCAATTTGTAAGTGACATATACCGAGATTTGTGTAAGAAGTCAAAATCTGATTTTCATGTATGTCGGCCCAAATTTAAAATTGTAGATCATCTTAATGGACTTCGATGACATATAACAATGAAGGCCTTCTATTAAAATGAAGTTAGAAGCGAATTAATAAAGCTATTGTGTTTTAATATCAGTGGCATGAGTATGTAATTATTGAGAAAAATTTAGGGCTAAGTACAAAATGTACTTCTGTTTTAATAGATTAGATGGCTTATGAGGATAAATCGATTTTCCCCCTTTTGTTTATCTTTTTTTTATATTATTTTTAATAATTAAATTACAAAACTCGGTTTAGGTTTAGATTAGGGGTTTAATTGAGATTAATGAAAAAATTATACTAATTGGACAATTTATTTTTCATACTATGGCATAGGGACAATATATTAGTTTTTTTTTCTATATTTGCAATTTTCCCAAATCTTTAAGGTGCATGTGATGTGAATACATCTTCGCATTGCAAACTCGTACATAGCTTTCTTTCAGGAAAGTTTTGCTATCAAAATCTTAAATGTTATATATATAGAAAAACTAGGAGACATGTAATGAATTATACAAGTATTGAGAAGTTATGTTTTTTTAAGGCTGGTTAATTATGTGATTGCGAACTATAAAAATATTATTAAAGACAAATCTTGTCTTATAACCTATGAGGGAGGATTCACCTCTGAATGTACTAAGATCTTATATAATTTTTTTTTTATTAATTTGTATAATTCATTTCTTCTAAAACTCGAAATGTAAAACTTTTTAATGTAAAAATGTTATTAAATTTTGAGCCAAACCTTCAAAGTAAGGGAATTTCACCAGAGTTGTATCAGTGTAAGAAAAAACTATTTACCAGTGATATCGCTATTATTTTTTCTCAAAATAATTATTTTGTTTTTGTTTTATGCAATTTATTAGAAATTGACGAAATCAACGGATAGTGACATCAAACAGAGTTAGAAAAGCGTGCCGTACTCGAATTTTATCGGATCATCCTCTCTCTCTCTTTTCAGATTCCGAATCGGGAAAAAATGGATTCTTCCTCCGCCGCCGCACGCCGCCGCATAAACGCTATCCACTCACATCTCGTCACGTCTTCTCGCTCCTCCCCTCTCCTCTGCTCCGATCCCACCGCCGGCGAGTTCTGTCTCGGTCAGTAATCTCCCATCTTCTCATCTCTTTCTCTCTCTTTAGCTTCCGCTTCTGTTTCCTCATCTTTCTCCGATTCTGATCGTAAACAGATAATGGATACAGCGTCGTGCTTCCCGAGAAACTGAGCACTGGCAATTGGAACGTCTACAGGTTATATATAATCCACAATCATCGTCCTTCTCTGTTTTCTTCTCTCTTCCTTCAACGTTTTAAAGTTTGTTTCGATTTGAAATTTTGTTAGATCTGCTCGATCTCCGTTCAAGCTTGTTAGCAGGTTCCCGGATCATCCTGACATCGCCACTCTCCATGACAACTTTGAGTATGGATTCAAATTCCTTTTTTAGTTCTTCCATCTACTACTATATCAGTTTTAGTCAACTCTCTGATGATAACTACTGAATGTGTGTAGGCATGCTGTTCATGACTTTCGGGATTACAAGTACTTAGGAACTCGCGTTCGTATCGACGGAACTGTTGGAGAGTGAGCTGCTAAACTTTTACTGATTATGTTCAAGGCTGGTCACATTCGCCTCGGTCCTAAAACTTAAGTGGCTAATACGCAATGTTCAAAAAATTGCTAGCTGGTAGTTAGGCGTTTATAGAGAAATTATTGTTTACGTAGATGTCTAAATCGTATTGTTTTAGACCATATTTGCCTAAGCCACTATCTCAACCGATTTTTAGAACACTGCTTATATGTATAGATTGCTCTGCATCCAGATTTGTTAAAAGCGCATATGTATTTTGATTATTTAGTTCATTATCCGTAATTGTTTCAAGCTCCATAAATCTCAAAACCGGTTATGTGCAGTCTCCATCCCAAAATTTAAGTGGCTAATATGATCCTGCCTCAAAATTAGTTAAGGAAAGTATGTGTATGTTGATTATTTAGTTTATTATCCGTAATTGTTGTTCCGAAGCCCCGTAGTCTCAGGACCGGTTTTGATTATGCTATGTTTTAACTTTTATGAGACGGCTTCTGCAGCTGTGTTTCTTTTAAGCTACTCTTACTTTACTCTTGTTTACTCTTATAGCTACAAATGGATGACATATGGGGAAGTTGGTACTGCAAGAACTGCTCTAGGTTCTGGTTTAGTTCATCACGGAATCACCACGGTAAACGATTTTGATTCTTACTCTTTCTTTCCCGCTTGAAGTTTTAGCTGATGCAAGTTTGTGTTTTTTTTTTTCCGACCAGGGATCTTCTGTTGGAATTTACTTTATCAACCGCCCAGAGTGGCTCATAGTTGATCAAGCTTGTGCTTCTTATTCTTATGTGTCTGTTCCTTTGTATGATACTCTTGGTAAGTATTCTGGTTAAGGTTTTGTGTTTTCATTGCAAAGTTCTTTGTGATCGTCTAGTTATGCTTTTGTTTTGGCTGAAGGTCCTGATGCTGTAAAGTTTATCGTCAATCATGCAAATGTGCAAGCCATATTCTGTGTGGCAGAGACGTTAAACTCTGTGAGTTCATTAATCTGCTGCTTGAGTTACTTTATTTTTTCATATGCTTACCTAAATGATTGTTTTTCTGACATCTCTTTGCTTGTTTCTTTGGTTGGGGTTTCGCTGGAGCCTGCAGTTACTTAGCGGCTTGTCTGAGATGCCAACCGTACGCCTGGTGGTGGTATGAAGAAATTTCAGTTTTGTTGCTATTGATTTCACTTTCTGTATTGTGGCTACAGCTTCAAACTAATTTTTTCTTCTCGGTGTTTCTGATTCTTATCATGTACCAAATAGGTTGTTGGAGGGTTGAATGAATCTTTGCCTTCGCTTCCCCCATCCGCAGGAGTGAAAGTTGTATCATATTCGGTGTTGCTGAATCAGGTACACTCTTCTCTGTTTATCTGCTCTGGAAATTGTAATGAACTGTCCGTCCTCTGAATAGGATTAAGGACATTCTATCAACTAAGAGTTTGCAGTTATTACATGTTGGCTTCACAGTTTTCACCACACAAATTTGTTTCAGGGCCGTAGTAACCCTCAGCCGTTTTCTCCACCAAAACCCGATGATGTTGCAACCTTATGCTATACAAGCGGAACAACTGGGACCCCAAAGGTTTTGCTTACTTGAAAATTTTGTTGGTCTCCAACATTACTCTTCTTTATTTCATATTTACACAGTCTATGGCTTCTAAATTACTGTTTATTGTATCATCTATGCTTCATTCCTCCTGGCCTGCTATTTCTGGATGTAAAGGGAGTTGTATTGACTCATGCAAACTTGATTGCAAATGTTGCTGGATCCAGTTTTAGTGTGAAATTCTTCTCTTCAGATATGTAAGTGCTTTCTTTCTTTCGACTAATAGAAAAATATTTTAAAGTTCCCCTTTGTATCTATTTACTACATGTACCTCTATTCTTGTAAATACTTGTAACTAATTTTTGTTGAACTCTCGTACACTTTCCAGTTACATTTCATATCTTCCACTGGCACACATTTACGAACGAGCAAATCAGATCCTAGCAGTGTACTTTGGAGTTGCTGTTGGCTTCTACCAAGGGGTTGGAAACTGAACTTTCTCGTTTTAGCCAACTATTTGACATAAATTTGTTTCTAAAACGTGATGCTAGAACCTCTGAAATTAGATTATATCCAGTGATCTGCATTAAGAAATCATAATAGACATGTGTAGCTGTGATCTGGTCTTTACTTATGCCCTCACACTCAAATTCTTTTCTGTTAAATTGATTTGGAGAACCACTTGAGAAAATTTCTGCAGGACAATATGAAACTACTAGATGATTTGGCTGCTTTGAGACCTACTGTATTCAGCAGCGTTCCCCGGTTATACAATAGAATATATGATGGGTAATAATGGCTTCAGTTTTTTTTTATATACGCTCTATGCTGCTTTTGGTGATTCACTGAAGTAATGGTAAATTTGGTGTTGCCATGCCAGTATTACTAATGCAGTAAAAACCTCTGGTGGGCTGAAAGAGAGGCTCTTCAATGCTGCCTATAATGCAAAGAAGCAGGCTCTCTTGAATGGTAGGTCCTGTCATCACATTAATTCTATTTGTGCAATGTGGTTCTGTAGCTGTATGTTGTATACTCTTAGAGTTGGCTCATAAGGTTTCGTTTATTCAGTTTGGGGCTTGATTTTCGTTTTATGGGTACCGTTGGTTCAGGAAAAAGTGCGTCTCCCATATGGGACAGATTGGTATTTAATAAGATAAAAGACAGACTTGGAGGACGGGTTCGTTTTATGACGTCTGGGGCTTCACCTCTGTCTCCTGAAGTGTTGGAGTTTTTGAAGATGTAAGTTTATCGCTTTGAAGAGATTGTGTTTTGTCATGATATACTATGTTTATCGCTTTGTTTGACATTATCTTTTGATTGAATTTGTATATGACTTCGCCAGATGCTTTGGAGGAAGAGTATCAGAGGGATATGGAATGACTGAAACATCTTGTGTTATAAGTGGAATGGACGAGGGTGATAACCTCACTGGACATGTTGGCTCTCCTAATCCAGCTTGTGGTTAGCTTCTTGCCGACTCTGCAATAAGATAAACATACAAGTTATATCTCTATATGATTTAATTCGCATTGCTTTTTCAGAAGTAAAGCTTGTTGATGTCCCGGAAATGAACTATACATCAGCGGATGAGCCCCATCCCCGTGGCGAGATATGTGTTAGAGGTCCCATCATCTTTAGAGGCTATTATAAGGATGAAGTTCAAACGTATGAACACCTATTGCACTACACTAACCAAATTGTACCTAAAGTATAATTGGTTCAGTTAAATGTACTTAAATTTCAGGAGAGAGGTGATTGATGAAGATGGATGGCTTCACACTGGAGATATAGGCCTTTGGCTTCCGGGAGGACGTCTTAAAATTATTGACAGGTATTCCCAAATCACTTGATTGGTATCCAGTATTCGAAGATGGTTTAACTTTTTTGAGGGACTTGTTGGTATGTTTTGTACCGAGAATCATCTTTCTAAACTTACCTCATTCTTTAAATAGGAAGAAGAACATCTTCAAGTTGGCGCAAGGGGAGTATATAGCTCCAGAGAAAATTGAAAACGTCTATGCCAAATGCAGATTTGTGGGCCAATGCTTCATATATGGTAAGAGAAACACTTGTTATTTTACTTTGTCTTTTGCTTTATTCTTTCCCCATCTAACCGTTTTTATTTTACTCAGGTGATAGCTTTAATTCATCATTGGTGGCTGTTGTATCGGTTGATCCAGATGTGCTTAAAAGCTGGGCTGCTTCAGAAGGCATGAAGGTGAGACAACTTCCTTCACCAAGTTGCTTCAAATGTAAAACTAGCAAAGTAACTTTATACATCTATGCTAAAAATGCTGCAGGGAGATCTGAGAGAGTTGTGCAATAACCCGAGAGTAAAAGCAGCAGTACTATCAGACATGGACGCTGTTGGAAGAGAAGCTCAGGCAATGCATCTCCGAGACATTTATTTATTTCATCTTATTTACGATTCTCAAAGAGCGATCATAGACTAAAATTTTTAAAGAACCTTTAATGCAGTTAAGAGGCTTTGAGTTTGCAAAAGCTGTAACATTGGTGCTGGAGCCATTTACGCTAGAAAATGGCTTGTTGACACCAACATTCAAGGTAAATTCTGCAGGACCCATTTGAGTAACTTAGATGAATTAGAATCGCTAGTTCTACTCCTGAGCATAGGTTAGTGTATGAGCCTAGGCTAGTGAAGCATTGGCCTATGCCCCCTCCCTCCAAAATTTTAGAAAAAAATTACATAGATATAAGCTCCAAATTTGTAAACTCCAAAGGATTTTATATAAAATATTTTCTAAATTATCTATAGTCTCTAAATCTCAGTTGTGTGTAATAAAGGACGTAGTGATGATTAGTAAACCAATTGTGCAAATGAACTGAAGCTGAAGGACTCTGATTGAACTGTTTGTTTACAGATTAAGAGACCACAAGCAAAGGAATACTTCGCAGAAGCAATAACAAACATGTACAAGGAGCTTGCTGTTTCTGATACCCACCGCCAATAAAGCTTTGTGATTCGTGTGTAATTCGAGTGATTAATAAGAAAGCCTAAATTGTAATTCTTTTTTTTTTCTTTTTTTCTTCTTGCTACATGTTTCATTGAATGTTCGTTAAGGTAATAAAGGTGCTATAGTATAGATACTAAAAAGTTTGCCTTGTGTAATAAGAGAGGCAAAAGCATTCTCAATTCGTTTTGTTTTTTCTTTCCGATTCTTCGTACTAACCGACACAGAAACGTATAGCGAGCGGTCAGAGAAACGTAAACATTTGACTTATCTTCTGCCTACAGTATAGATCTTTATGCAACGTAAAACAATGACTTGTCTTTAAGTTGTAACGCTTGTTGACCATATTAAAAAAAAAGTTGTAACGTCGAGCGGTCAAGTCTAAATTGTTATTTAATTGTATAACCGGTTACAAATTATAATAACTTATTCTTTTAGTTTTAGAAAACATTATAACATATTAATTGTTTTATTTTATATAGTTTTTAAAATTATTTATTAGTGCAATATTAAATTGTAACGCTAAGCGCGAGATGAGTTTAAATAATGACTAAAATTTTGAAAAGTCCTAACACGCCGTTTAAAAGTCGTAAAGACAAAAAGATATCCAGCCTAGAGTGGTAACCTCTCCATCTGATTGGTTTGTTTTCTACTTTTCTTTCTCATTTTCATTTTAAGCCGCAAACATCACATCCAAATAGATTGTCATTTGGAGATTAAGTCCTATATACACGTAATAAACGGTCCCGGTTTTCGTGTGAAGAGAATAAAACCAAATCTAGTTGAGGTTTTTGGCTAAATCGGTATGCTTAACCGGGCATCTAATCTATTGGTAGATGAAGATTTGACTGTGTAATCCACTAACAAGTGGGAAAGAAAAAAGCAAGACTGTGATCCAAAACAAGACTTACAGGCCATACAATAACCGTGGACTTCGCCCCTGCTATTTTCAAACACAATCCCATTTTCAGACACCTCGGGATCTCAGTTTGGTCTGTGACTCTGTGTCATGTCTTATAAATACGTGAGCTCCTTCTATCCAAAGCTTACATAGACACACAACACACATAGAAACTCTTTTGTATTTGAATATTTACTGAGTTAGAGTGGTGGTGTCTTACCAAGATTCATTAAACATGGCTGTTGTTGTATCCTCTAACGGGAATGGTCCGGCTTTCGAAGCCAAGATGACTATCTATGTCTTCGTTTGCGTTATGATTGCAGCTGTCGGCGGTTTGATCTTCGGTTACGACATCGGAATTTCCGGTCTATTCTCTTTCTCTGTACTAATTTTCACCTTACTTGCATCTCAAGAAATAAAACTCACACCCTAACTTGTGTTTCATGTTAATGACCTGTGATTTTTAAAAAGGTGGAGTGACGGCTATGGATGATTTCTTGAAGAAATTTTTCCCTGCGGTGTGGGAGAGGAAGCAGCACGCTCATGAGAACAATTACTGCAAGTATGATAACCAGAACTTGCAACTATTCACATCGTCTCTTTACCTAGCCGCCCTCGTGGGCAGCTTCTTGGCTTCAGCCGTATGTTCCAAACTTGGAAGGAAGCCCACTATGCAGTTTGCTTCTGTCTTTTTCTTGATCGGTGTCGGGCTAGCCGCAGGAGCCGTTAACATCGTCATGTTGATCATTGGAAGAATCTTGCTTGGCTTCGGTGTAGGCTTTGGCAATCAGGTAGATGCATATTGCATTTTTCCTTTGCTTTGAAATTCACTATATTGAAAAACAATTCACTATATATACACAATATTGACTCTTGAAATTACCTTGAGATTATGCTTCAACTTTTTTAATGAATACAGTTTTTTTTCTTTGCTTTGTGACAAAAAAATGTGTGATTATTTTGTAGAGAATTAGTGAAATATGTGTGTTTTCTCTCAATTTTTAACAAAACTAATCAATAATAGTTTCCTAAACATAATCAGATTAGATTCTTTTTGATCAAAATCAAATTAGATTATTAACTTTCTAAATTAACATTAAATATATTTTGTTTTGAAACACAAACAGTGAATATTAAAATCTATTTAAAAAATATTTGTTAGAAAAAAGAGATAAATTGATTTTAATGCTAATTACTTCGTAGTTTATTTCATTTCATTTGGGTTTGTAAACAACATCAAAGTGCTGTAATATCGTCTATGTAATGTTTCTCATAATTTGTAATTGCATAATCAACCAGACAAAAAAAAGAACATCAAAGTATATTTGTAAATTATGTTGACATTTTTGGTTAATAAATATGCAATTAAATTTATATATAGTTATCTGAATTTTCTGTTATACGCTCATAATTTTAACTCTAATTTTGAACTTTTTCGACCATTCTTCTCTAGAAATGACCTTACATTGTTGTGTGTACCTTAATTGCAGGCAGTGCCGCTCTTCCTATCGGAGATTGCTCCGGCACAGCTCAGGGGAGGTCTCAACATAGTATTCCAACTCATGGTCACAATTGGAATCCTAATAGCCAACCTTGTCAACTACTTCACTGCCACCGTTCACCCTAACGGATGGAGAATGGCTCTCGGCGGAGCCGGAATCCCCGCCGTTATCCTCCTCTTCGGTTCACTGATCATCTGCGAGACTCCCACAAGTCTCATAGAGCGCAACAAAAACGAAGAAGGCAAAGAAACTCTAAGGAAGATCAGAGGAGTTGAAGATATAAATGAGGAATATGAATCCATCGTCCATGCTTGCGAGATCGCGAGTCAAGTCAAAGACCCTTACAGGAAACTGTTGAAACCAGCGAGTCGACCACCTCTCATCATCGGAATGCTTCTCCAGCTTTTCCAGCAGTTTAGTGGAATCAATGCTATTATGTTCTACGCACCGGTTTTGTTTCAGACCGTTGGCTTTGGAAGCAACGCAGCGCTTCTCTCTGCGGTTATCACGGGATCCATCAACGTACTCAGTACGTTTGTAGGGATCTACCTCGTGGACAGAACCGGCCGGAGGTTCCTTCTTTTACAATCTTCCGTTCACATGCTCATTTGTCAGGTGCGTAGTAGATCTCTCTACTTCTTTGCTTATTGTGTCTAGGTCTATCTTGAAGTAGATATCTTTCTCCACAAGTAATCTTCTTTGTTTATTGTAATCTAAGAGCAGTCCAATGCTAGTATCTAGCAAGGATTCTAGACATTTTCAAAATAACAAAAAAAAGAGAGAAAAAATGGAGATATATGATAAAACGTAGAAAAATTGAGTGCAGAATTTTCATTTAAAAAATTCAACATTTGTTTTTTGAAAATGCGTTAACTCATGATTGGTTTGTCTTGTTTTATGATTAAAAATTTAATTATTAATGAAATTTACTAAATTATTAATATTTTTTGCTTATGAGATACTTTGATGGGTTTCTCCGTGATAGACATGCTAGTCTAAGCATCTTGAAGTAAATATCTTGCCTCGTAAGTAACCCTCTAAAACTGACAAATTCTTCTAACAGTTGATCATTGGAATCATCCTAGCAAAAGACTTGGAAACAACGGGTACACTGGGGAAGGCACAAGCCATAGTGGTTGTGGTCTTTGTCTGCCTTTACGTGATGGGATTCGCCTGGTCATGGGGACCTTTAGGATGGCTAATTCCCAGCGAAACGTTTCCTCTAGAGACTCGAAGTGCAGGGTTCGCTGTTGCAGTCTCGTGCAACATGTTCTTCACTTTCGTGATCGCGCAAGCATTCTTGTCTATGCTTTGCGGGATGAGATCAGGAATATTCTTCTTCTTCAGCGCTTGGATCATTGTGATGGGACTGTTTGCTATGTTCTTTATACCGGAGACGAAAGGAGTGGCCATTGATGATGTGCCGGAGAGAGTGTGGAAGCCACATTGGTTCTGGAAAAGGTATATGCTTGCTGAGGATGATCATCAAGACGTGGAAAAGAGAACTTAATGATATCATAAGTCTTTGTTGATTTTTGTGTGTTTTGTTTTCTTTGTTCTTGTTAATGTTTGCGACTCTTTCGTTAGCTTCTTTCGTTTTGTGGGAAGAACAAATACTGAAATAAGACCAGCTTGTTGATTCAGGTTAGGTGTTATCATCAATGAAATTCCATGAAAGTTTTCTGACAGTTTATATATTACTTACCTAGAATTATATGTTTTCTAAATATTGTTCTATGTTTTTGTAACATAATTATGTCTTTGTTGCAAATTTCTTCTACGTTTTGTAGTAGAATTATATGTTTGTGTTGTAGAATCTCATGTTTTATACTTCTGTTTTATGTTTTTGTCACTAGAATTTATGCTTTTAAAATAATTCTACATTTTAATTTTTAAAAATAATTATGTTCATAGTACAACCCAATTTGTTAGGAAAATTCTCTGTTTTTAAAAGTAGAATTCTATGTTTCTACAGTAGTAATTCTATGTTTGTTAGAATTAATTTGGTTTTTAAATTCATCATATGTTTTTGGTGAAATTGATTATACACAAATAATTATTAGCTATACCGAACGAAGCAAAACAAACCAGCAAATCCGGTTAAGGCGAATCATAAACCAGCATCCTCATATGCTCTTCTTTTTTTTCGTCACGACCTCATATGCTCTTATCAGTGTCTTTCAATGCCTTTCCTTTCAGAAGATAAACAAAAGGTTCATCACTTAAAACACTCACTCCCCTAAAGACCTTTTGTCGCCAACTCAAAATGCAAAACCACATGAAATTAAAGGGAAAGCCTAGTTTCAAAAACATTTCAAACTAAAATAGCAAAACAAAGACAAGAAGAAAGAACAAGATTACGTTGGCGAGAGCAAAATTTTCTAGTCAGGAAGAATTTGCTCGTTGTCTGCATCTCCTTCTGTCTCAATGGTAGGCTTTGAAGGTCCAGCTCCAGGAGCTTGCTTCTTCTTGATACCACTCACTATATCATCAATCCTCAGAAGCATACACGCCGCTTCTATAGCTGTCTTAAACGTTTGCGCCTTCACATTGTAAGCATCCCATATCTAATAATCACAAAGCTCAAACTATTAGTCACAAGAAACGATAGATTCGCCAGAAAGCAGAAGTTTTGTTTATTCTTGCCTTGCTCTCTTTCATGTCAGCTATTGCACCAGTGTTTCCATCGATTCCAGTCCAAGCATTCTCACCATTTGCATGCTAATACCAAAAACACCGAAAATATAACCACTCCGAGAATGATTCAGAATCATAACATGGCAGATAATGAGAAAACAATAGTAGACGAATGATACCTTTCCTTGCAATGCTGTCATAGTTCTGATCACGTTAACTCCACAGTTCTGAGCTAATGTACGTGGAATAGCCTCAAAAGCTATAGCAGCTGCTTCATAAGGCCACTGTTTCAATAACAATCAGATTAGAAAAGATCTTGACTATAGGTTAAGCGGTAAAGAAAAACATAGCAAACCTTTTCGATTCCTTCAATTGTTGCACTCTTCTGTTTTAAAGTGGCAGAGACGGTTAACTCAGTGGCTCCTCCACCAGGAACAAGCTTTGGGTTCTTGATGATGTTTCTTGAAACAGACATGGCATCCTGTAGGAAATAATGTATCAAAGCATTAATGATAATGACTTTTGACAGAAGACTGTAAAAATATCAATCACGCACCTGAAGATTCCTCTCCACTTCATTGAGAAGATCTTTACTTGGTCCTCTTAAGAGCACAGTACATGCTTTGGGTTCTTTGCAATCAACAACAAAGGCAAAGAAGTCATCACCTATTTTCTTGACCTCAAACAAGCCAGCGCCTGTACCAACATCAGACTCTTGAAGTTCATCAGGCCTGTTCACAATCACAGCTCCACACGCCTTAGCAATTCTGTTGTTGTCAGTCTTTCTCAGCCTCCGGATTGCACTAACCCCGGCTTTACTGAAATAGTGACAGGCTAAGTCACTGAGTCCCTTCTCTGTGATCACCAAATCCGGTTTGAACTTAAGTATTTGCACGCAGATGTTCTCGATGTACTCCTCTTCAAGTTTCAGCAGAACTTCCCAGTCCTCTTCTCTGACCAACTCAGCATTGGTTTGGTTTTCACCTTTCTTGTACTCAAGGGGACAGTCAAGAAGAATAATTCGAGGGTTGACAATCTTCCTCTTCATTTTACCGGGAGCAACTACGTCTTTGTTGAACATGACTCCTTTGAGAACCTTGGAGTCCTCCAACTGACCACCGGGAACCTTCTCAACCTTGATGTATTTTTTGATATCCACCTCCCTTAATCCTTGTCCAAGATCAACACCAACAGTAGTGGTGGCATCAATAGCCAAATCCTAAAAGAGCCACATGAAATGGAGTAAGAACTAGAGCCCGATAGAGATTAACTTGAGAAATTAAAGTACTCACAGCAATAAGATCACCAAACTGGCTAGTAAATTTTGTGCCTATGCAGCTTTTGACTAGTCCTAGTACTGTTGCACCTGCAATACAAATAAACAATCTTGTATCAGTAAACATGAGGGGAAAGCGCAACTTACAGGAAAGAAGTGTCTCTCCACCTTTGGCTGGAAAAATATCAAAATACAAAGGTACAAATGGACTTACGGTCATTGACATCGATTGACATGGCAATCTTGTCAAGAACAGCGATAGCATCCTCAAGAGCCTTGTTATAAGCTGCAGAGAATGAAACATTCTTCAATGAAAACAGTAAACAAAATAAAACACTGTGGAACGGAAACAGTTTTTTCGAAAGCATACCACGGCAGATGACTGTGGGATGGTAACTCTTCTCAATAAATGCTTCAGCAACATGTAACATTTCACCAGCTGTTGGTAAACAAAAAAAAAAACAGAAACCAGTCAATTAAAAACAAACAGAATACCTGTTGCTGTTAGTTCCAAATCCACAATAAAAACATTCAAATCAAAAGAAACATAAAGATATAATGAACATACCAAGAACAATAACAGATGTAGTCCCATCACCAACTTCTTCATCCTGCGTTCGACTCAACTCAATCATAGACTGCAAGCAACACAAAGACAACAAAAATATATCATTAAAAGAAAAATGAGAAAGGCAACAAGAAGGCTCAAGACAGGGAGAAAGAAAAAACAAAACCTTAGCAGCAGGGTGAGCAACATCAAGTTCACGCAAAATAGCATTCCCATCATTCGTAACAACAATTCCTGTAAAAAAAAAGAGAGCCAAAAACAAACATCTTAGGCTTCATCCATAGCTAACTCAAGTAGAATGTTTACACTGATACACAAATCTGTAAAGACTAGATCTTTGAAAAGGTATAAACTTTAAACTAATCTTCGTTCTCTTATAAGATCTATTAAATAAACAGTAATAAGAAGACGAAAAGTACCTCCACCAGCATCGAGAAGCATCTTTAACATAGAGCGAGGACCCAATGTGGTGCGGATGATGTCAGCCACAGCCTGTAACATTTAAACCCAGAACTGTGGTGAAGCCATGATCCAAAGCAGCAACATTTAAACACATAAAGGAAAAGACTTTATTATTACCTTGGAAGCTTGGATATTACCATGGTGAACCTTTGTTCCAGATTCACGCTTCAACGAATCCTCTGAACATTAACGAGTAGGGTTAACTACTAGTGAATAAAAAAAGCTGATAGAGACGAGATCTGAAGGAGAAGAAGAAGATGCTTACTGAGAACGAGAACGGGGGCGTTCATATCTGCGAAGATCTAAGCGTACGACGGAGATTCCGAGCGGAAAGCTTAGCAGACGGCGACGGAGCAAATTCGAAAAGAGTGGAAGATGGTGGAGGCTACTACTGCTTCGCGGCTCCTCACTACTCTCTATTTAGTTTTCAGGTTTTGTAAAGCCCATTAACTCATCGAGCCCATTATATATCATCGTAATGAAGCAACATCTTTAACTGCAACTTTATAAAATCATAAAAAAATAGAATATGTATACGAAAAATAGGAGTAGGCAAAAAAAACAAACCGAACCAAACTAACTCAACCAAAGTTAAACCGAACCAAATCAAACCATGTTTTTTAAAAACCGATAACTCAATATGTTTTTATCTATAATAAATAATAGATATATATATATGTATATTAACATATATATTGTTAAATTTTTTAGTTAAAGCTCTGTTCTCTTTTTTTTCCCCTTCACTTCTATATTTTTTTAAGTTTCCAAATATGATGCAAACTAGGATAAGATCCGCGTAAATTTTTTACACGGAATGAAATATTGTAAAAAATAAAAAATTTTATTTATATGAAAAATACACCTTATATAATATATTTGATAGATCAGTATATATACATATGTACCATACTGTAATCATTCAGTAAATCAAAAGCGTTGAAATAGTTTGTCCAAAAACATAAAATTTGGTCTTTGGTGGATCAGAAAATAATTTATATTGACTTGGTACGAAAACAGAAAAAAATTATTCCAAAATATATATTTTATATTTTCAATACATTATTTAATGATAAATTGTAAATTTTAAAAAATATAATTTTGTTTATTAAAATTTTATTGGGTAAAACTTATACAAATAGTTAATTACAGACAAATTAAAGTATTGGTAATCAAAAATTTAATATTTTTTCTTAATACATGTGAAAATTAAAAAAACTTGCATATTTTTTAAAATAGATGGAACATATATATATAGAATCTTTGTACCTATTGCATTTATTATTGGACCATTTCCCCCAGATACTAATTAGTACAAACTTGTATATCAACTTTATTTTATTTTTTTTGAAACTTGTATATCAAGTATAGTTAAACCCTAGTATATTTTGTTTCTCGTTAATTTAGCTTGTACAAATATAGAAGTTTTTACTTTAACTTCTATATTTCTTTTAAGTTCCCAAATATGATGCAAATAATAATAGTATACAATACGAGTGTGACTGGTAACAATAATAGGAACAGCAGGAATGGACATGAAAGGAATTAGTATGAATAAAATTTTAGGAATGAAGAGGAATAATGATTCCTTATCAAAATCAATAAGGAATGAATTTGTTCTATAATTCTCTACAACCAAAGGAATGAGGAGAAACGAGAAAAAAAATCTATTCCTCATGTATGGTAAATTTTTTAAGGAATGTTAAGTAATGTAGTGTTCCTCTTGATTCCCTTGGTCACCATTCACACCCACATGTTCTCTAATTCTAATTCTTATACGTAATACCTCAAATACCTCGTGTGTGATTAGTTAAAAGGTTTGACAGGATGATGGCGACGGCTAAATACGCTACAGCTAAGATACAAGTGTGGTGGGACATGAAGAACTGTCCGGTTCCGGAAGGTGGTTACGCTGGTCGGGTCCGACCGAGCTTAGAAGCGGCGTTCAAGGAACGAGGCTACTCTGGTCCAGTCTCCATCACTGCCTACGGCGACCAAACACAAACACCTGGTCACATCCTGCAAGGGCTCTTTTCCACTGGAGTCTCTGTAGCACAAACCAGACCCGTAAGCACACACTACATCATGCATCGGGATATGGTGGAATGGCGAGGTCAGAATCCTCCTCCGGCTACAATGATGATCATATCAGATGAAGTGCCAGGTGTCTTTGATTGGGATCTGCTCCGGCTACAACAACGGACGCTATACAACCTTTTTCTGGCTTATTCAGTTGAGCCTGAAGTAGTTATTCTCCTGTGCACAAGTGAAGAGTGGTGCTAGAAAAGTTTACTATATAGTAGTAAACTAAGCGGACCACATGTTGTTGTTCAGGGTGCCAAGTTATATTGCAAATCGTGCAATTTGGATAGCCAAAGCCTGAAGAAATTTAAGAAGCATCTCTCGAGTTATAAGCATGCACGAGAAGTAAGCATCCTCTCTCTTTTCTTTTTTTTTTGCTTGTATTTGATTGAGATTTTGTGCAGTAAACATACACATTTTAATAAAAACAAAAATTTACTCGCTGGAGGATGTAAACCCTACGTACGATAAGGTCGTATGTGTAACGGAGAATTGGGGAACTACAAGGCTACTCCTGAATTTGCGACAGCTAAAATACAGGTGTGGTGGGACATGACGTCTTGTCCGATTCCCGAAGGTTATTATGCTCGTGGGGTCCGTCCAAGTCTAGAAGCAGCGTTCAAGGAACTAGGCTACTCTGGTCCTGTCTCTATCACTGCCTAGGGCGACCATAATAAACACTAGATACTGACCCGCCCTTTTCAAGGGCGGAAATGATTTAAACAAACTTTTCAAAATATTACCGAGATTAGAATATACAAATTATAACAAAAATAACAATAGTTTTTTATATATATAATTTTGAATAATATTGTTTTTGGTTATAAAATATACACATTTTTTAATTACAACTTCTACAATGAAACTTCTATAAGTTAATAATGTTGGGACTACACTAAAACTATAATTCTTTAATTTATAGAAGTTATTAATTTATCGATATAATAATTATACGTTAAAAACTAATATAATTATACGTTAGAATATATTTATTTGAATATAATATATTTCTCTACATGTATATTATTGATGTGTATTTTAATAATATTATAGACAAATTGTATATGGTATTAGTTTTTAACGTATAATGTTTATATATGTCAGTGTTGTGAAAACCGGATCTGACCGAACGGTCGGACTGTGATTTTTGGTTCTGTTTTGCTAAAATTGGATTTTGAGTTAAATTGGTAAACTTGATCAAAAACCGATTAAATTCGTTAAAACTGGTGATCCGGTTCTATATTAAAACTCAATTTCTAAAATTGTAATTAAAAACAAAAAAAAAATTATAAATATTCAGTAAAAACTCATATTGGTTTAAATATCTATCTAAATAAATTATTTGTTACTATATGTCTATATTGTTATAAGTTTTATTTTATTATCATATCATTTTAGATTCTAACAATGATATAAACTTATAAAGTTTATAAAATAATTATATACATACATATATATATAGTTACTCAATTTTTTTTATAAACAACAAAAACATTAACCACCATGGACCATAAGTTAAATAATTTGGTCCATGTATAACCTAAAATTATTTGAGCCTACCTGATTATCTACCTAACCTATCCGGGAGGGTAACGACAAAGCAATGATTTTTTTGTTCTAGCTAATATTCTTTTTCTTCTCTTATGTTCTAGTTTCTTCGATCTACTTTCTCTCTTCTCAAATGTTTGTCCTCCATGATTATAATCACCGATTCATGTCTTGCTCTCTTAATCGTTTGAAAAGTTTTTGATTTGTTTAGTTAGACTATCAGATTACCATTCAAGGTTACTCTCTTTACCTTTTTTTACTTCAAGTTACATATTATAAGATCCGTTTGATTTTGAACAGAAAAAAAAAAAGATTCGTTTGATTCTCTTCTTTATTTTCGTTTTGTTGAATGATGTTTGCTTTCGTTAAGATCTAGATCTATCAGATAACCAATATTGAACCATGTAAAACGATTGTACAAAAAATCAGACATGATTAGGTTATTCTGGCTTTTTGTTTTTTTCTACAGATTGGCTGGCGTTTGGAATACCAAGACATGAGATAGAAAAGTCAGAGCCGATTAAGTTAAAAGACAGGAACAAACAATCTGCATGTCTCCAATAGGTAACAAATCAGTAAAAGCTCTTCTTTGGTAACTTGTCCTGACTTTTGTTTAACTTGTTCTGAATTTGTTTAACTCTCCTCCCTTTTCACGAATTAATCTCCAGGACAGCGTCTCAATTTCAGATCTTTCCTTCTTTCTAAAGGAGGAAGCCATTCTTTAAGCAAAGAAGATAAACAGATAAGTGGAAGAGATTCCAAAGTTTGTATTATTCAATTGTATTCGACAACCAAAAGCATTTCTATTCGGTTTATGGTTGACCGAAATATTTTCTTTTAAAATTTATATTTCGATCGGTTTATATTACGGTTCATATATAAGTCAACCGAAACAATAGTCTAATAGTAGGTTGGTTTAATTTAAGTATATAGGTCATAATATGAAGCGCGTGTATAGTCACAACTTGTGGAATAGGTCCAAAAAAAATAATGCCACGGTAGAGTTTAAATAGGACTCTATTTTAATAGAGTAGATGACACTCCCCTGAAAACTCTCTCTTCCACAGGTGTCCATGTTTTACATGTCGTTCCCAGTTAGTCCCTCCTTTGAATTTTTTTTTTTAATAATTAGTGTTTTAAAATTTCTACCTCGGCCAAACTGAAATGCACTTTCCATACAGATTTCCCAGACATGGTTTCAGTTGTGGAGGATTGGCATGATGATAACCCTCCTCAGGCTGCTGCTATAATGATGGTCATATCGGATCATGTGGATTTGGATTTCACATTATCTTGTCGAGCTACTACAAGAGAATAATTACAAGCTTTTTCTGGCTTATTCATTTAGGCCTTCCAAAATGTCATTCCTGCTCACTTCTGCAGAGTGGCTCTGGGAAAGCTTACTTGCAGCAGGTCCTCTCTCACATCCACTTCTGTTTCCCTCCATGCACGCTGTCTGTCTCTCTAAGCTATACTCAGTTTCTTTTTTGTTTACGTTTCCACAGGTTCAGAGAATAGAAGACTACTTCTTAAGAAGTGTGTAACGCCCCGATCGCCCACGGTTAATGGGCCACCCCGCCCGCTCACTCGGTCCGTGAGCCCCATCCCATCCGACGGTTGGTCGTTAATAATTCCGAAAGGCTCGAAATCATTGTTTACTAACCCTGCAATCACCACCCGACTTTTTTCCGTGCTTTGGCCTCATTCGCACGCTATCGCGAATCACTTTCCGATAGGTCACCCATCCTTACACTACTCCAGCTCAAGCACGCTTAACTCTAAAGTTCTTTCTGGATGTGCTCCGGAAAAGGTAAGTCAACTTTGGTGACATAGGTAGTCAAATCAATTCTCTTAAGTCTTTCCAAATATCACAACTCGGGATGTTACAATTCACCCTCTCTCAAAGAAAGCAACGTCCTCGTTGCATCCCCGACAGGTCTCAAGACGCCTCTCGGGTCAGAACCGAGATGGCTAACCAGCTCTGTTACAACTTGTAACGCCCCGAGCGCCCACGGCTAATGGGCCACCCCGCCCGCTCACTCAACCCGTGGGCCCCATCCCATCCGACGGTCGGTCGTTAATAATTCTGAAAGGTTCGAAATCATTGTTTACTAACCCTGCAATCACCACCCGACCTTTTCCCGTACTTTGGCCTCACTCGCACGCTATCGCGAATCACTTCCCCATAGGTCACCCATCCTTCCACTACTCCAGCTCAAGCACGCTTAACTCTAGAGTTCTTTCTGGATGTACTCCGGAAAAGGTAAGTCAATTTTTGTGACATAGGTAGCCAAATCAATTCTCTTAAGTCTTTCCAAATATCACAACTCGGGATGTTACAAAGTGTAGCAGTGAAAGCAAAAGCGTTGAACCTACCGCAACGTTTGAATGCAGTTTGTGCGACTTTGGTACCAAAAGCATTGATAAGTTCAGGAGGCATCTCTTAACTAATAAAGAACATGCAAAAGAAGTAAGAAGAAGAGGTTGATGAGAGCAGAGAGTAGTAATGCAGCAGTAGAGAACTAGAGATGGGAGCAGAGGTAGCGAGTATGAGAGCTAGGCTTCCGTTTATTAAGAGAGTTTTTTGGGTACTTTGATGATCATTGATCCTGTTACCCATGGTTATTCCAAGGAGTAAATGTCCTTTTTCGTTTGATGAGGAGCAGTACTCGAGCTTACTTATGATCTGCCATATCAGACCGTCAGGTCTGTCGCCCTTGATATGTGTGGAAAGTGATGAGAAAGCACCGTGATTGTCTACTACGCATCAACTCGACGTAGTCTTGGATTATTAAATTTTTCAGAAAGCAGACGATCGTCTGAGACGGGATTCGGGCTGATGATACACAGAACTAAATTCCGGGTTATTTACTGCTTATTCCGTATTCGTTATCAGCTCCTCTTTGCTCGTTAATCTTTCTCGCATCTTCGCTCTGACGCTTTAGTTAGTGAGCAAAGAGAGCAGTATGGTATTACGAGAGAAGGTGACCCGAGTTAGCATTTGTAGAGATCCGCTTTGCAGAGTAGAGAGAAAGAGGCGCGAGTACGTTAGAAGACCCCACCGTTCGTCCTTTTTACTTACTCCTCTTGTCCCCCATCCTCACCTCTTCCCAAAACTGCTCATTGCCCCTCCGGACTTTCTCCCGTTCCCTCCTCGCTTCGCTTATTTTTGATCTTTCTTCGCGTAGCGAGAGAGAGATGAGACCCACCGAGAGAGGAGAGAGGGTGGAGAGAGAGAGAGAGGGAGAGAGGAGTACGAAGACGAGAGAGAGAGAGCAGATATAGAGAGAGAGACGAGAGAGAGAGAGAGACGCAGAGTAGAAGAGAAGTAGAGAGAGAGAGAGCGAGAGAGAGCGAGAGCGGAAGCGATGGAAGAGATGAAGAAGAGTATGTGAAGAGATGAGAGAGAGGAGAGAGAGAGAGAGAGAGAGAGAGAGCGAAGAGAGAGCGAGAGATAGAGAGAGTAGAGAGAGAGAGAGAGCAGGAGAGAGAGAGAGAGAGAGAGAGAGAGAGAGAGAGAGAGCGCGAGAGAGAGAGAGAGATATAGAGAGAGAGAGCTAGCTATATCTCTACTCGATATTCTTATATATCTATCAGATATTTATATCTAGCTATCGCTATCTCTCTAAGCTTCTCTCTAATCTCTCTCCTCTCTATCTCTTCTCTCTCTCTATCTCTTTCTGTTTACTAGAAATAACATTCTCTAACCATTTGAGCGATAACCCTGTTTAACTTTTTTCCACTCGCAGGAGATGAGACGTCCTGCGTCTTATAAATCTAATAATCAGGAGAATAGGCTATTGCGAATAGCTGACTTCGATCGACATCGTTGGCTTGCGGCAAGTTTTCTTCTTTTTTTTCTCTCTTTCTTAATGATAATTATACAAGATTGAAGAGAAAAAGTAGTCACATTTATACTCAAAATGTGTCATATATTGTAGGTAAAATATTATCGAAAAAGCAAACGTATGAAGAAAGCAAGTCCGGACGGTTCTTGATGATCAGTTACGTCTTACTAATCGACGTTGATCTCAAACCTAGAGTAGTGAACCTGTTACTAAGTTATCCGCAGCAGCTCTTGCTTTCCGTTTCTAGTCTATGTTTTAATTTGAAATATTTGTTTTTCATTTTGCTTTGCTTGTTTAGTATCGTGGTTTTTTTTTCTGAACTGTAAAGGATTAAAACCGGATCTATTAAATACACAAGCCTAATCCCCCGGTGGGAGGTGCAGCCCACGGATAGACCCTCTCCCAGGTATTCAAATCTCTATAATATTATTTGAGAAGTCACTTTCCTACGTGTCACACTAACGTTAACTCTCACGGTGGTGGATTACGCTAATACCCTTAATGAATAAAATATATCTAATTATCAGAATTAAATATATTTTATTTACTTTTTTATTTAGGTTTCCTTTTTTCTCAAATAACCTATATAATAAAGAAAATTTATAAATTAAAAAAAAAAACAAAAATATCTTTTATATATAGTGTAATTCATAATAAGGACAGTTCACAAAATAATCTTGATTTTAAAGTAAAAAATAATTGTTCATTTTAAAAATAATCTTATACAACATAATATATAATTTAAAAGTATTAAAATTATATTTAAATCAATATATTTCTAAAATTATTGCAAAATCATTTAAATAATATAAAATAAGATATCTTTAGTGAATAAATTTTGATTCAATCTTTTTTATGCTCCCTTTTGTATTTTCTAATAACATATATAATAAAGAAAATATTTATAAAACTAAAGTGAAAATATTTTTTTATATATAATGTGATTTCATAAAAAGGAAAGCTTAGAAAAATAATCTAGATATTGAACTAATCTTCCTTTTTTGAATGTATCGGTTATGTTTTAATGCAATTGTACCTATCATCACTTTATTTTATAACTTTATTTTTGAGAATTAACATATTACTAAGTCCTATAAAATTAACATATAGGAGATTTTTACAACTAGCCAATTCACATATATATATATATATACACATCTAAGATGAAAACCAAACTAATGCAATGAAAAAATAAATGATTTGGTTGAGTTAGATTAGAAAGTTATGCTTGAATTTGATGGAATATATGTAATGCAATATACCCACAAATGAGAAAGTAGACCAATCCAAAAAAATTTATACAAAGTCAAAACATTAAAAAATAATATATATATTTAATAATAGTAATATTTTTATACATATAAATTATAGAACGACTCAACATATTAAATAAATATGAAATTCTCAAATAAATTATAAATATACTAACCAACTATTATAATTAAGTATCATTGTTATATTTATTTATGTAACTTTTAATTGATCAACACTTTCGTTCATTTTCACTATTTGATTCTCAAAATAACATATATTAAATTATGCATAATCTTACTAAAAGTATATATACAAATATAAGACAAGAATCAAATTACATGAAAATAACAAAATTGATCAAATCTTTAATCTCTATAACAAAAATATTTTAGTTGAATCGAAAAAGTCTATCTTATCTAATACATCTAAATAATAATCAAACAGTCGAGATATTGTATATCTAAAATTGTACGTCTAATTAAAATAACATAATTTTATTTTAAATAAACCATGCATATTGATTACAATATAAATAGCAGATAGTTAAAATTAAAAACAAAATATCAATAAATTATTATAATGTATTTACTTTATAAATATTTATACCCGTGCATGAGCACGGGAAAATCACCTAGTGGACCGTAAGTATGAATCCATATCCGCATGGCCACATGTGGAACTAATAATCTTGCACTAGAGGGGAGTTGATGACTGGACTGGACCAACAGGGCAACTCCTCCTCTAGTGGAAACCACTAGACCACCACGATGTGGTTTTAGTATCGTGGTTTTATCTATTTAAGAAAAACAACAAATTAATCTTATTACTCACTAATTATTGTTATTCACTGATTAAAAAACGTAAAATATTGTATTAAAAACAAAACCTAAAAACTATAAGCATTTTAAGTCTCGTCATCGTAGATTCTCCATTCTCCATAGTCTAAAATAAGATTGTATAACATAAGTTCGTCTAGGATCAATAACCACCAAAAGTATGCAAATAGTCCTTTTTAAAGGTTTTGGAAGGCTTACAAGTCCTCATTACGATACATCGAACCAAACCAAACCGTAATAAAGTGAACCGACCTAAATCTAAACTAAACCGCACTAAATCGAATCCAAACCAGGGCTATTTCGATTTTGATTGGGCCGTTGAGTTTTATAACCCAGATTAACCAAACCAAACCAAACCTAAACCGAACCCAAAATTAAACCTATATGCCCACTAGTGAAAAATTATGTTTTAGGCGGCTAACTACACTTTTGGTTTTGTCTCTGACTCTCTGTTATGTAACTTAACAGTTATAAAAGTATAGTATTCTTCCAACTATATATATGAATATTCATAAATTAGCTTGCTGAGTTTTTCAAACCTTACATTGTATTTAATTTCGTAACTTAGTGTATAATTTGCAAACTGAGTAAATAAGCCCATTGGATTTTTGTAGACTTGCGGTGGAAGGGAATAAGACTATCTCAAAAATTAACTTAACAAAAAAAATTTCCACAGCTTATTTCTTCTTCTTGGTTCGGTTCCTTCACTGTCTTTGGTTTGTACATTAAAATGATTAGGAATTTTTTGTTCTTGTTCTTGTTCTTGGTTCCTTGACTATCTTCGGTTTGTAGATGTTAAACGATTTTGAATTTTTCTTACACAATCTCAAAACTTGTGAATCAATTGGTGTGGAATTAGAAAGAGGTAGATAAAATTTGGAGATGTGTGTATTGAGTTTGTGTGGCGTCTGAAGCTGTTAGGCCATCTCTTTTTAAGTTCTTTTGTCATATTTATGCTAACATTATATTAATTGTAGAGTTTATACTCAAGTCTTGTTTTTTATCCTTATATACAACATGGATTAAAAATATGGATATACCTAAAACCCCAGCAACAAAATCATATGATAATCAGAAACCAACAATACATTTATTCGGTCAAAAACAAAAGACAATTGGAAAATGTCAATATCATTCAAGCTTTTAAATCAAACCGCCTTATGTAAATAGATTAATGTATACATGTTTTATAGTATCAACTTTTTTAACTAAAGAAGAACATGAAACTTTGGTCTTCTTTATTGAATTTTTACTAGTTGGGAAGTTAGATTAAAGTCCTACCTACTTAGTGTATTTGATTTGACGAGAGGGCTTGTTTTTTACTAAATAAAAAGAGAGAGAGAGACACCATTAAAAGCAGAGTAGTATAGCACGTTAAAAGCTAGAGAGACCAAAACCAAACAAATATTTAAAGCGACAACGTGAAGCACTTGAACCAAGGTTGAGATATATAACCAAACCAAACCCTATCCCTTCTAGGCGTTTTACTTCGGCGGTTTTGGCGGCGGCTGAATGCTTCCAATGAGCAGAAACATCAACAGCGTTGGCGTTTGGCAGAGCAACAACGTTTACTATGGCTATGGCTATGGAGGAGGATACGTGGAGAAGAGACAGTTGTTTCTCAAGAGCTACCAGTTCTCGAGGAAACAGAGCTTAACTGAGAAGATCAAGAGATCTGTGGGGAGAGTAGTGAAGAAAGTTGTCTGGATTAAGTTGAAATCTGCTCGGAGACTGAAACGCGTTGTTTGGTCGCGTCTCAAAACGGCGTTCTTCTACCGCCGTAGACGTTTCTTTCGTCTTCTTCACCCAAACAAACACTCATCCTCCTGCTTCTAGTCTTCTACTAAGTCCTCTCTTTCTCTCCTCTCTTTGTACCTTCATTTGTGTGTGCATTAGTTTGCTGCTTGCTCATGTTGTTAATTCACTAATTAATCTTTGTTACAAATATAAATACCATGCTTACGGATTGTGATCATATATTAGATTTTGAATCGAGATTTTGTAAACGAGTTATCAATATTCTGATTTTGATTAGGATACGAAAGATCATGCAAGAAACGTGAACTGAGTTTGCTCGTAATTGTTTAAGCTATTTATTAAATCCTAGTCATTAGTCACATAACGCAATAACGTAACGAGTCAGGTTCCTCTTTTGTCGTAACTCTTTCCAACAAGTCAGCGATACGTAAACGAGTCATTGTCTTACTAATTAAGTTCCATTTTTTCATTGAATAATATCGCTATAGCGGGCCTCATATGGGCCTCGATGTGGGTCCATATAACATTCAATGGACCTGCGACATCCGGTCTGCCATTTTTAATCCAAACCGGACCGTTGATAACTAACTGAAAGAGAGGTTAGCTTAACCGGATACACATTATGTGGTTGAGATATCTTAGAAATAAAAACTATACTATTAACAGGGATAAATAGACTAGCAACCAACCTTATTCCTTGTCACCAATCTAATCATTGTCGGTTGCGTGTTTATAAATATTTTTTGACCTTTGTCTCTTTCTTGGTATTCTTCTCTCTCCTTGCTAGTGTCACATTTGCCAGGGCTGCCCAAAACAATAATAGATTATATACTCTTCTCAACTACCTCTAGTTTTGTTACAATTCATGAATGATAAGAGTTCCAAGTTCCAATCATTGGACATATATTCCATTGATTTTCATATTTAGCTAAAGTTAAAGCATTAAAAAAAATCTCTAGGTAAAGAGTAGTGTGTTTGATCTCAGTTTCATCTCCAAAATATTGCCTTGTATCATAATACATTTTTGATTGATTCCAATATTCATTCAAAAGTTCATGTGAGGTCAAATAAATTTCGATGCAGGATAAAAATTAGATTTCTGTTTGTTTATCTAACATTACATAAATTTGAGTTTTCTAAACGAAAACCTTTCAAAATAATTTTTTTAACAACTTAATCCATAGTATTAAAAATTCATATGTAAATCTTAGAAATAGTAGTCAGCCGCAATATAAAACAACGCATATCAATGACAAATCAGATGTTAACTATTTGATGGAAAACAAAACTGCATGATATAGTTAAACGTTTATAGTTCAACATATTTAAATTGCGTTCTTTGTTAAAAGATATATTGAAATGTAAGCATTATCAATTTAGCAAAACTGTAAACATATAATCTTGTCCAAAAGAAAAAATCTTGTAGGATTCTATATTTGCCCAAATGCAACTAATTCACACATCACACCAAAAATTGGATTTGTCTTCTTTTGTAACATCATCGTCACACCCTTGCGGACGTAGGTCCATGTACAGAGCATCTGTTTATGTGGTTAAACAGGAGCTGCCCATTTAAGCAGAGTTGTGATATTTTTCGGTATTAAATGAAAACGCAGAATAAAACCATGTGCTTTAAGAATCTTTTACACTTTCTCTATCCTTTTATAAACACCATGCCTCTTCATCATCATCATCGTTGCAGTGTTTCCTTATCTTTATACCCTTTGAAGCAAAAAGAAAGCTCTGTTTTTATTTGTGTCCTTTCAGTCTTCTTGTTTTACTTTTAATCTCCATCACCATTGCTCTAAGTCAACATTAAAACTCTATCTTTAATAGAACCAGAGATGCTGCACATTGTAGGCAAGTATCGGTGGAGACAATCATGTCGTTACAAGAAGCTAACGGATCAACATGAGAACCTGACTACATTGCCACCAACAACAACAAGGTCGACTAAAAGACAGAACTCAGGGAAGAAGAACGAGATTCGAGCAAAAGGGTTTAGACTAAACCGATCAAGAAAGCTGGTTCTTAAGGCATTAGCTTTTCCTAGAAGGTTATTTAACATTTATGTGCGTATCACAAATAAGATGAACAGAGAAGGTTTATATCCCAATCTTGTTTTTTCTTCTCATTGGGGTTTTCCTCTGAACTCAAGAGGTGGGTTCTGTTAGAGAGAAGAGGTCTGCTTCTGATTAATCATACAAGAATGATACATAGAAATGTGCAATGATTACATTACATACATACAATGTTCTTGTAACTTGCCGTGTTTATTGATTTGGAGAATAATGAAAACAGAGTTCAGAATTTGTTCTTTCTCTACAGTTCAGCTGAGTAAGTAGATGAGTGATTCTAATTATATCCAAATCAATCTTGGTGATAATTAGGTCAAGTTGGTAATAAAGAAGAAGAATTGATATCATAAAAGAAACAGAAAGTTTTAAAAATATTTTAACTTGACAAACCAAAGAGTAATGATTTTTGAAGAATATCTACAACAATTACAAAACTTACAAGCATTCTTTGCTTTGGTTTAGTTGTTTACAAACTTTTATGCTCATTATTTGTATATTATTATTACATTATTAGGTATATTATCTGAAACCTATATTCATTTCTTGGCTGGGAATTTTCCCTTGACCTTCTGAATAACCTGTGGTTCAACACTGAACGCCTTGGCAAGCAAGTCGTCAGGAATAGGAGGGTTAGCACCAAACAAAGACGGTCCAACACTTTGAGTCCCAGGGTTCTGACTATCGAAAGCAGCTATCACGGAAGCAGGAGCGTTGTTAGGGTTCTGCTGGAAATGGAGGAGAGCTCTTGGGAATACAAAGACGTCTCCCTTGTTGATGTGTTTGGAGATGAGTTTTCCAGTGGTGGTCAAGAAGCCGACGAAGAGACGTCCTTCGAGGACGTATATGGCTTCAGAAGCTCGGGGGTGAAGATGTGGCGGGTTGAGTCCACCAGGTGCGTAGTCGATACGAGACATGGAGGTACCCATCATGTTGAGGCCAGGGATTTTCTCAACGTTGCCTGCTGTAACGGCTGACCCCGTTGCGGTGTTGGATGTGTCTGCAGGAGCGGCTAAGCCTATGTAGTAGAAGTCCTCTGGTGTTACTTGTGATGGGTCTTTGCATGCGTATCCGTTTACTTTGGCACCTTATAAGAAAAACATGACAAAAATCAACGACAAAAACTATTAAGATTGGTTTCACTTATTGCAAGAATATAAATGTTAGAGAGAGAGAGAGAGAGAGAGAGAGAGAGAGAGAGAGAGAGAGAGAGAGAGAGAGAGAGAGAGAGAGAGAGAGAGAGCATGGCCTGGACACATCCGGATGAAATATTCGATTTAACCTTCAAATTTTAAAGAACTATTATATAAACTACCCAGCCCCCAAATTGTAGTTTTTTTGTAATGTTTATAGCCCCCTAGATATTAGATCTGGCCATGATAGAAAAATACCTTGGAGATCAGCAACACAAAGATCTTGAAGCATGTTTGTTTCGGCGAAGGCCGTGTGGGCGGCCACAAGCAAGATGGTAACAAAAAGATGGGTCATGGAAGTTGCCATTGTTGGTTGTTGTTGAGAAATGTTATTGATGAATTTCAGATGACCATTTGACCTTGTTTCTCAATTTATATATATTGTCAAGAAGAGAAACTAATGGAGAAGCGATATGCATGGAGGGGCCATAGGCTTGTTAATCAATTTTTTTGCCATAATTAGGTTTAGATCGATGTTCTGATCGTTGGTTAAGGTTTTGGTAATGAAAAGGGGGCTTGTTTGTTGAAGACATAAGATGACCTGATACTTACCAATAAAAATACCACCAATCTCTAATAATCACCAAACTAGAAATGATTAAAAGAAGGGATGATGATTATAGGCTCAATAGTTTTTGGTTCAATTAAATCCAAACCGACCCTTCTGTTTCGATAACCAAACCGGAAGGCATGGTTATATTGCTACCAGAATAAAGCCAGAACCTTAACCGGCCAGAGGTGAACCAAAAACAAAGAAATGAACCAAAATTGAAATCCTGTATTTGCATCATAAGATATATAAGCGGCTGCACCATATTTAGCCTTGATGTCAAGTCCTACAAAGCTACAACCTATATGCTATTGAAGACTAGTTTCTAATATTATTATGTTTTTTTTATAAGATATGTATCTCTGTTCTTGTTTCTCCCTCCCCTGCTTGTAGTTAGTAGGTCCACTGATGCTTGTCTCATAAACACCAAGTCTCGATGAGTTGTCCATAAGCATGTGAAACAAAAGATTGACAGACCTTTCCTGATCTTCAAACCGAAGCACACTGACATAAGGCTTCACTCCGGCTGTCTGCCTGGTCGGTCTTTTCAAACGAGTCACTCAGGCCCATTAACTTCGTTGAGCCCATTATAGTCCTGAGCTAATCCATTAAATTGATACATTTGAAAGACTGGGGCTCTTATGGAAATAAATAGTAGAGTGAGGGACCAATGTTTACAGAAGAATAGAAATAGAAACATGTGGACGACCGCGGGGGTAAGATCAACATGTGGTGATGTGAACGAGACCAAGACCGCATTTTCTCGCTCTCCCATGCACACTCTGTCTTTTTATGATTCTTTTTTCTTATGCATTTTCATTTTTCACGGTGAAACCAACTATGGAGATAAAATACTTAAATGAGTAAAACCTTTTCTCACAACAAAAACTAGGCCATAGTAGTTTATGTAAATGTGTAAATTGACATCACTTTCGTAAAAATAATCAAAACAATCATATTATGTTTTTTTTCTTGAGAAAGCAATCATATCAATGATCATGTTTCGGAAAATAATGTTTTAAATGGATGAATTCAATCCAAGCATATATGATGTCTTAGACCTTACATAACACGATAACTATCATCACTCTCTCAAAGGGCATACGTTCCATTATACCATCAAGTATCAACACTTGTTTTTCTAACACATGCTTCTGCCCAAAGTGAGAAGCCAAGTTAGGAGAGATCATAATCCAATGGTTTGTTGTTCAAGCCATGACGTCAACGTCAGTTCAAAGTAAAATGATCATAATTTATTTAAAGCACATAGTATTTTGACAGCTTATATACATATCTTCTCTAGCTAGTCATATCGAGATTCAAGCTTATATATAATATTTTGACCAAAAAAAAAAAAAAAAAAAAAAAAAAAAAAAAAAAGCTTATATATAATATTAAAAATATTTATGATGGACATTATAACTTTCATCTATAGCCAATAGAAATATGAGGCTACAACCAATATAATTCACTAGCAATGGACCCATTTGCACCATGTGCTAGCATAATAAGCACATCAAACTAATAACATCTGTTTTTTGTTGTTGCCGCCAGTCCTATATTTGATGCTGTGAATGTTTTAAATGTGAACTAAGATCTAGGAAACAGTTAAAGATGGCCTCTGTCTTTGTCATATTAATAAGAGACTGAATTAATCTAAATCATAAATAAAACTCCAACCGTGAATCCAGCCATGAAACTCTTTTCAATATTTTTTTTATATTTATTTTCTTAAACTCAGAAAAGGCTCTTTTTTCTACAAAGTGATTCTTTTTTTTTTATTACACTTATGTGTGTTTGGCTTTAAAGTTTGTTTGTTTCTTCTCTATCTCACACTCCCAGAGATCTGTTTCTTTATCCTTTTCTTGCTTTCACTCTTCTCTCCAGTGAGAGAGAGAATGGTGAAGCTTTTGTTGTTGGTAGGGTTTATTGTATCTTGTTGGCTGATACTAGGAACTCAAGCAAATGAGTATTTAGATTTCAATGTAACAGAGATAGACCGCATTGAGGAACTAGAGTTTGGATTCTCCAAGTATAGTTCTAATTTGAACCCTTTATTAGTTGGTCTCACTCTTATCAGAGGAGCTGACTCAGGAGCTGGTACTCTCTCTCTCTCTCTCTGCTTCTATCACTAGATCTCTCCATGTCTCTCTTTATTTACTTTTATGTGTTCTTTAGAAGTTGTGTGCTCTTTTACCTTTTCGTGTGTTCTTCACTTTATTCACTTCAACTACATTCTTCTCAACTTGTTTGTTTTGTCTCTTGCCCCCTTCCAGATTTTAACTTGGTTTTTACGTTTACTGTTAAGTATTTTTCACGATTGCTGCTTAGAAAAATGTTTATATAAACAAAAATTATGTAATTGATCATATGCTCAGAGTATGTTATGTTTTGTGATGTGTCACTAGAAATAATAGAATAGTGATTAACCTGCTTGGCTGTGTTTTATCACAGTTTGTTTGGATGGAACATTGCCTGGATACCACTTGCACCGTGGACATGGATCTGGAGCTAATAGCTGGCTCATTCAATTAGAGGTTTAGTGAATGATTTGTTGTTTATGAAAAGCTACTGTTCATAACTCTTCATTGTTGATGTTTATTATGATAAAATAGGGAGGAGGATGGTGCAACAACGTCAGGACCTGTGTATACAGGAAGAAGACTAGACGTGGATCATCTAACTATATGGAGAAAGAGCTTCAGTTTACAGGAATATTGAGTGATAAAGCACAAGAAAATCCAGGTTTTGTCTCAAATCTTTGTTCATGTGATGTGACCATGTCAGTATTTTGAGGATTATTGATCCTCATTGTCTTTTTGCAGACTTCTTCAACTGGAACAGAGTTAAGCTTCGTTACTGTGATGGCGCTTCTTTCAGTGGAGATGGACAGAATGAGGTTAGAATCATTACACTATTGAATTAGTAGAGGCTTTGTTTTTAGTTCTGTACATTTGAGCATCTTCTTAGCTCTGTTTAAAACTTTTTCAGGCTGCACAGCTTCAATTTAGAGGAGAGCGTATCTGGAGAGCTGCCATAGATGATTTGAAGGCCAATGGAATGCGATACGCCGACCAGGTTTGACGCTAAAAACTTCTCTTAGTCTACACCTCCTCAGGATCAAAGACAAGAGTAGTTTCTTATGAACTGTTAATGTTGTGTTAGGCACTTTTGTCTGGATGCTCAGCTGGTGGTTTAGCAGCAATATTACGCTGCGATGAGTTTAGGAACTTATTCCCTGGATCCACCAAAGTCAAGTGCTTGAGTGACGCAGGCTTGTTCTTGGACACGTTAGTCTCTTTGTAAAAGCTATTTTGCTTTTCTCTTGATTCAGTAAACTGTTACCGAACTGGTTTGTTTCTGTTGATTACAGAGCTGATGTGTCCGGTGGTCGAACAATCAGGAACTTATACAATGGTATAGTAGAGTTTCAGAGTGTGAAGGACAACCTGCCTCGTATGTGTACAAACCATCTTGATCCAACTTCGGTAGTACTCTCTCATCCTGATGATGTTGCAAAATGAATCCAAGTCTTGTAGTTTATGAACTCCTTTTTGTTCTGTGCAGTGTTTCTTCCCAGAGAATCTGATCAGTCAGATGAAAACTCCTCTTTTTATTGTCAACGCAGCATATGATACATGGCAGGTAGGAACATGACATTGCTTAGCTACTGTCCTTTGATGTTAAGCTCACACAACAAGTCTTTTACAATCAGATACAAAGCAGTATAGCTCCAACATCAGCAGATCCTAGTGGGTTTTGGCATGACTGTAGACTCAACCATGAAAAATGCACCTCTGGACAAATGCGGTTCTTGCAAGGTTGTTGAAACTTGCGGACTTCACTTTTCAAAAGTGTTGCATCACACTAACTGTTTAACCTTTGTATCCCTTAACAGGATTCAGGGATCAGATGCTGAGAGTTGTTAAGGGCTTCTCAATGTCTAGACAGAATGGTTTGTTCATAAACTCCTGCTTTGCTCACTGCCAAACCGAGAGGCAAGATACTTGGTTTGCAGATGACTCTCCTGTCATCAGGAAAAAGGTAAACACAGAAGCAAAAGGCTGTTTGTTCCAGGATCTTGGTCTCTTGTAAGAATCTGATCTTGGCTTTGTATATTTGAATATAGGCAGTGGCAATAGCTGTGGGAGATTGGTATTTTGATAGAGCAGAAGTGAAGTTAGTTGACTGTCCTTACCCATGTGACAAGAGCTGCCACAACATGGTGTTCAGATGATTGATTAATTTACATAAACCTTAGAAAGTTTCTCTCAAATGGAGAGGCTTTTGTAATCCTTAAGCACATTACCAATGCCTCATTGGAGAATTGTATGATTGATTTGTGCTTCTCTGGAAAACAATAATAAACTCCAAAACAAAGTTTAAATGCAATCACACAGAAATGATTCTTCTAAGTTCTAACTAATCTTTTTTATTTCATTAATATCAAACAATATAATAGTAAAGGATAAAGAAAGTGGAAAAAGAAGAGAGAATATACAGAGTGTGTTGACACTTGACAACCTGGTTCAAGGGTGAGAGACAGCTATACAGTGTTCCCCACTTTGTGATGATTATATGTGTGAGTGTTTTTCTTCAACAACTCTGCAAATAATAATCTGAAACTTTTGAACTTTGAACCCTGTCCACTACTTTTTTTGTTCAACTTCCTTCTGAATCTTCTTTCATGGCGTCTGATTCTCAGACCGCAACTGCAACTATGTCTGAAAAGGTAAAAGCTAGCTCAGATATTCTCCCTCTGGTTCCGTAGAATCTTATTACATAGGTTTATACTCATCTATGAAAGTTGGGTTAGAGTCAAGGAGATAAGATTTTTGTTTGTAGCTTTCACTGTTTTGGAATGCTCAGTATGGTTTTAATCATCTTATTCTGTAAGAATCTGGAGAATTATGAAACAATAATTAGAAGAAGTTATTGAATATAGCACATGGATGTTTATAAGAAACCATCTTTGTTTATTGTTTTCTAGAAAACTCTTCTTACATTTCTTAAGTATGATTAGAGTTCCACAATAAACTAAGCAATAGTTCTTGAGTATTCTATTTAAGAAGAGAATAATACAGAGGGTTTTGCTTTTAACTGATGCAGCCACTGGAGAACAAGGTGAACGAGGAGTCTAGTTTGATGGAGAAAGAGATTGTTTTGCCAGAAACTGAGGATGTGGTGAATGATAAACCGGTTTCAGATTCAGACCTGACGGTTGCTAAGGAAGAGAAAATTGATCAGACTCCTGCTGGTGAACCGGAGAAAGAGATACCTGCAGATGTGGAGAAGGTTGCAGAAGTTGTGAAAGTAGAGGTATCTACAGATAAGGGGAAAGATGAAAATGGTGAAACGAAGGTAGCTGAACAAGTGGAACTTAAAGAACCAACCCTTGTGAAAGAGGGTGTTGCAGCGGTAAATGTTCAAGCAGTTGATGAGGAGAAAGCTGAAGAAGGGAAAGGAAAAGATGAAAATTGCGAGGAGAAGGTAGCTGATCAAGTGGAGGTTAAAGAACCAACCCTTGCGAAAGAGGGTGTTGAAGCGGAGAAAGAAGAAGAGAAACTAGCCGTGGAGAGTGTTGCTGAAGAAGACAACAAGAATAAGGAGGAGAAGAAGATGGTTAATGTTTCTGAATCAACAGATGAAGCAGGAGGCAAACAGGTGGAACCAGTTGATGTTCAACTTGTTGGACAAGTCTCTGAAGAGACTGTAGAAGAGAAAGTCAAAGATGTTGTGGTTCTTGAAGTTGAGCCAAAGCCAGAGACTTCTGAAAAAGTTGAGGCTCAGCCTGAGGTAAAAACACCTGAAACAACAGAACAAGCTAAGGTTGAGCTTGAAGATAGCATTGTTGAGACCAAACAATCTGGTATCAACTCCAAGGATGAACAAACTTCTGAATCCGGTTCTGCTTTGTTGCCTGAAGAAACTGTACCTATAAACCAAGATTCAGACACTGCTCCCAAAAAGGAGCCTGAAGTAGACGCTTCTTCGCTTCCTAATGTCACTGAAAAGGCCATTACTGAAGAGAAGCACGAGGTGAAAGAACCATCAAAGGATGAAAAAGAGAACGTGAGTGGAGAAGCCAAAGATGCCGTAACTAAACTAGCTACAGAAGATGAGAACACGACAAAAGATACTGAAACGCCTACTGCAGAGGGAAAGAGCGGAGAGACGTTGAAAGAAACAGAATCAACAGAAGGAAACAAACATGAGGAATCAGTTACAGAGAAAGTAGCAGAGGTTGTAGAAGCAGAAACTGTTGCTAAGGAGATCGATGAGCCAAAACAAGAACCAGAAGTCACAACCAAAGAAGTTTCTGTTAAGCCAAAACATTCAAACAGCATTATGTCAAAGGTGAAGCAGTCTCTTGTTAAGGCAAAGAAAGCAATCATTGGGAAGTCTCCAAGCTCTAAGACTATCACAATTGAAGAAACCAAAGAAGAGATCAAAGCCAAGTGATAGGTTTCTTGAAGTCTTTCAAGTTTCAAGTACTTTAATTTGTTAAGTTGGTTTTGCTTCGTGTGTGGGGAGAAAAACAGAACATTCTTTTGTCTTTGTGTTTATGGCTTTGTGTGGTAAGCATACAAAGATTTGGCTTTGTGTTATGGATGAGTGTTTGAGACATTTTAAACGTGTAATTCATCAGCGATCCAAAATGGGCCGTAATGGGCTTTTGGGTAAACTCCAGTCAAGGTCCAAAATATGTAAGAGTGGACCCAAAAGCTCCGGACCAACGTCGGTCGAAAGGATAAGAACAAATAGTTTTTAAGCAAGATGATAATACCACCTATTTTATACCAAAGAAAGAAAAAAGAGAGGAACCATTTTGATTAGAACATCATGTTTAAAGTAGATCTATACATCTAATAATGCGTGTGTGTGTGGTGTCTATTTGATGCCACGGTTATGCGTTGGTGTCGGCCACAATATTTTATAATCAAATAAAAAGTAAGAATATAAAGTTAATAATGGTCATTTTATGAAAGTATATTGAGGGTGAAGAAAGCAACTTTAGGAAGAAAGAACATATGCTATTATGCTGCCAGAGTAGAATGATCCACACTGAGTCACTAAGGATCTCACAACGTTCTTGCTTTGCTCAAAAGATTATTCCTATACGCAAAGCTTTGCTGTAATAAGTTTAGCTTCATACTAGATAATAACATATGCTACAGCCAGCCATGCATATATCTTGATACAGCGAATACAAACTGAGAACTGAACACAGCAAAGGAGTGTAAAGTAATCAAGCATATGCCAATGTTTATGGAGCATGGTCTTGACACGTGAGAGGACGGCCGGAAAATGTGTTGACAGACCTGAAGGCATGTGGATTGTCCACGTGTTATGATCCTGTTAATAGAAGGTGTGAGAGTTATATGTATGGGCATGCCTCTCGCCGACCTATACGGCGGAGATTGTCCCGGCCCACATTCATATTCCGACAACAATATGGTTTGATAGTAATGTTAAGGTTTTAAAACTTATAAATTGGTTGTGTTTGTGCTACGTGTACCTTGTGGGTGAAGCCACTTAACTTTCTGACAAGGACCATGAAGTTTAGTCAAATTTGAGCTTTCCACTTGGTCCTAATCTTAAAATATAAATTTTTGGATTCATCCCCTAGGTGAACCTACCAACCAATGAGAATTAGTTTTTTCATACGCAAATTTTTCAAAAAAAAAACAGAATATTTATAATTTATTTTTTAAAATAAAAGAATAAAAAATAAATAAAAAATAATAGTAACCGGAAAAAAGAATTTTTTTAATATTATTAAAACCGTTTATACTAAACTCTAAACCCTAAACACTAGACCCTAAACTCTTTGGTAAACTCTAAATCCTTAGGTAAACCTTAAACCTTTGGGTAAAGAGATATTCCAAAGGTTTAGAGTTTACCCAAAGATTTAAGGTTTATCCAAGGATTTAGGGTTTAGTGTTTAGGGTTAGCATTTAGGATTTATTATGAATAGTTTTAATATTGTTAATTTTTTTTCTTTTTGACAGCTACTACTATTTTTATTTATTTATTATCTATTACTAAAACTATTCATAAGAAACCCTGAACGCTAAACCCTAAAAACTAAAACCTAAACCTTTGGGTAAATCCTAAACCCTTTGGTAAACCCTTAATCCTTGGGTAAACCATAAATCCTTGGATTATTTTTTTATCCAAAGATTTAGGATTTATCCAAGTTTAGGGTTTAGTGTTTAGGGTTTATGGTTTAAAGTTTAATATTAACGGTTTTAACAATATTTAAAAAAAAAATTTCCAGTAACTACTATTTTTTTATTTATGTTTTATCTTTTTATTTTAAAAAAATAAGTTCTAAATATTCCGTTTTCTTTTTGAAAAAATCTGTATATAAAATAACCAATTCTCATTAGTTGGTAAACCTATAAATTCACCTAGGAGGTGAATCCAAAGAATATCTCATCTCAAAACAATCGTTCTAAATTTTTAATTTATTTTATCAACAACAGAGTCTTGGTTTTCAACTAATAAGTTAATTCTAGGTTTTAAACATCTGTCGAACACGCTTATTTAAATCGTTATGTTTCGTGCACGCCATCTATATCCATGGCCATTTAATTACTTCCGTATCACCTTCAGTTTAATTTATTTTTCCTATAATTGACCTTTTTGTGCCGAATTGATAAATGCGAGTAGATAAGTTTATACTATTACATGACACAGTAATCTCATGTTATAATGTGACTAATCTTAACATTTCTAGGAAATTTCAATTTAAATATTAACAAATAAACTGATTATTATTACTCTTAAAGTTTTGGTCATTTGGATTGACTCAGAAACATGTAGTAAAACTAAAATTATAAGAAAAAGAACAGACTATCAGAAAATTACAGAATTCTGAAGATACTTATAATATTAACTTCAGGGTTATGGTTAATTAATTTGTTTGAATATGTTGTTGGATACCTCTTTACCCCCAAAGAGCAAGGAAATACAAGGTTTACCAAAACGAAAAAAAAAACCTTGTACCCCTAAAAGAAAAGGGACAAAATAAAAGAGGGGAACAAAATACAGAGTAAGCACCACGTGGCTTGGCATATAAAGTATGGTCTATATATATAGCGAGAAGATGTCTCAGAGTCCAAAATCATCAACAGAAGTCTTACAACTTAGTGGCTTAGCTTTAAGAAATTTCAAGAGCTTCGAAATGGGTACAGCTACTTTCGTAGAGATTCTTCTTGCTATCCTCTTGCCTCCTCTCGGCGTCTTTCTCAAGTTTGGTTGCAAGGTAAACTTTCTCTTCACTCATGTGATTTTCGTTTTCATCATATAATTACCCTCGTATATTAAAAATTTGACAAGTTGTTTTGTTCTTTTACAGGTTGAGTTTTGGATATGTTTGATTTTGACGCTGTTTGGTTATATTCCCGGGATCATCTACGCTCTTTATGCCATCACAAAGAACTGATTGTTCCTAGCTCCTCTGTTCTTTCCTTTTGGTCTCCTCGTAAGCTTTCTCCACTATCTCTCTCTCTGGTTGTATATTTTTATAATTGTAAAAAGCTACATACGTGCATGTGATGACTATAGAACAAGTTTTGGTTAAGATGAATCATATTTGATGATTGTTACATATAATTTAAGGAATCTACTGACCAAAGTTTAATTTTACATTTGTTGTTGTTTTGTAGGGGGGGAACATGCTGCTTCATCGTGTTATCTCACTGGGAGTGATTCATCATTTATTTTATGTTATGAGCAATTAATTTTCATTGTTGTTTTGTTGTTATCATATAACTTATGTTGATATGAAAAAAAAAAAAATCTTTGGTTCATTTGAGGACATTTTTATTTCGTGTTATTAACTATTGGTAAAATGTTGGAAATGGCGTAGGTTTGATTTGGACCACCACTATAGAAATTTAAATCCTACTTTATATGATTCTATGGTCACGTCTCTCAACTCACCACAAACAATTGTACACCATATGATAAAATTCACGTGGTCCATGAGATACACAACACAATCATCATCCCCACCACTTGTTAATAACCCAGTTTTTAAATATACGATTTGTTATTAAATAATCGAATTGAATCGACCATAATCAAAGCATTCTACCTTTTAATCTTCTCTTTTTTTTGTCACAACAACTACCTTCGTTAAAAATCAAACTAGTTTGGTGGGGGCATTAAAACAGCCTCACCCACTTCTTGTTCAAACAAAGCTAAGACTGACTTAGCAAGAAAATCAACCTCACCATTTCTCTCTCGTGGAATCCACTCAAACGCAATACAATTAAATTTAAGAGAAAGCAAAAGGATATCTTCGAAAACCCCATAGAACTCCAGCGGGGGAGTTCTGTTGGTGATCGCCTTACACAGCTGAGAAGAATCAGTTTCGAAACGCACCACCTTGAGTCCTCGGGTTCCACAGTCCTCCATAGCAGCTTTAAGGGCTAGACCTTCAGCCACCAGTGCCGAGACGACACAGCTGAGACCTTGCTTGTGGGCCAGCCTCTGTTCTTAACTTAAAATTGCCCATCCTATCTCTGCATTTCTCGTGGTCAACGACCAAG
Organism: Brassica juncea; assembly: GCA_018703725.1. Taxonomy (NCBI): domain Eukaryota; kingdom Viridiplantae; phylum Streptophyta; class Magnoliopsida; order Brassicales; family Brassicaceae; genus Brassica; species Brassica juncea. The sequence goes on from CM031941.1 coordinate 43,297,292, forward strand.
CAGCATCAGAACGAACAACCGTATCCGCTTCCAGCGACGAAACTTGGGTGATCGTCCTCATCTTCTTTACTTCAGTCTTCTGAGCTATAGACCATTCCCGAGCTGCAACTATGGCCTGTGTCAGGGTTAGCACTGGATTCCCAGCAAAATTTTCAAATGCAAACTTATTCCGCGATTTTCATAGCGACCAAAGGATCCAAGGTACTAGCGGGGTGGAGGATACTCCAGCAGGGGGGAGACAAGTGAGACCATGAAGGTCCATCCAGTCATCTCTCAAATCTGTCATTCCACTAATCTCAGTGTCTCTCACCAAAGGGGCGAGTTTCCACACCTCCCTAGCAAATGGACAATGAAAGAAAAGGTGATTAATAGATTCAGAGCTCCCGCAGCGCTTACACTTCACTTCTGTGTTGATATGGCGAGCTACCAGCCGTTCTCCTACCGGCAAAATTCCCTTGAGGCATTTCCAGGTAAACATCTTAACCTTTGGGGGTAGGTTTAGGTTCCATACTGTTTTTCTCCAGTCAAACTCGCTAGTAGCTTCGTCCTCAAGTATGACCTTAACTGTCTCAGCCATGGCTGTGTGATATCCGGTTTTAACCGTATAGATACCTGTCGAGGTTCCCAGCCATCTCAAGGCATCTGGTGCTCCTTTAGAACTCGGTTGGAGACAGAGAATATGATTCTCATCAAATGGAAGTAGAGTGCGGATTTTATCCCGATCCCATTCCCCTGTCCCTGCTACAAGAAGTTCACTAACAGTTACCGCTGCTGAAGCTTCCGTTGCAGGTCCCTAAGGCCGCTTAGGAGATTGCAGACTCAACCAAGGATCGTCCCAGATATTAATCGATGCACCATTTCCAACCACCCAGCCTAGGTTCTTAACCAGCAAATCTCTGCCAACCAGAATGCTCTGCCATCCATGGGACGCGACACTCGGGGCCACACAATCTAGGAGATTTCCCTCTGGACAGTATTTAGTCAGGAGGGTTCTCCCCAATAAACCGTCAGGATTTTCCAGCAATCTCCAACTGATCTTTGCGAGGTATGCATCATTGAAAGCTTCTATATCTCTAACTCCCAATCCACCATCCCCTTTTGAAAGGGTAAGTTTAGACCATGCGATCCATGCCATTTTACGCTTCCCGGTTCTGTCATCCCAGAAGAATCGAGTTAGCGCAGACTGGATGCGCTTGCACAGCGACCTAGAGAGCTTGAAACAGGTCATGGAATGTGACGGGATCGGGGTAAGCACACTTTGAAGCTTGACTAATTTTCCGGCTGATGACAGAAATCTGTTTGACCAACCCTTGGCTTTTTGTTTGATACGGTCCACAATGGAGGAGAAGAGATCCTTTTTCCTTCTACCGAAATGTTCCGGCAAGCCTAAATACTTTCCGACTCCCTCCTCCTTATGAATTTGTAACTCCGCCTGTATCAATTTTTTGAACTCTGCTGGCGCTTTTCAAGAGAAAGTAATTGAAGATTTCTCTCTATTAATGGATTGTCCCGACGCTGACTCATAGGTGGATAGGATCGCTTTGAGGGCAGCAGCAGATTCCTTGCTCGCCGTTAAGAAAAACATCGTGTCATCGGCAAACAAAAGGTGGGAAATACGGAGACTCCCCCTCGCCATCTTTATCCCTTGGATACGTCCTTCTTCTTGTGCCCTGTTACAAAGCTCCGAGAGCACTTCACTACATAAAATGAAAATGTAGGGTGAGAGGGGGTCGCCTTAACGAATCCCTCGACTCGGTATAATCAATCCTCTAGGCGAACCGTTGATGAGGAAGGAATATGTAACAGACGAGATACACTGCATGATCAAACCAATCCAAAGATGGTGAAATCCGAGTCTCTCCAGCACCGAAGAAATAAATCTCCATTCAAGCCGGTCATACGCTTTAGACATATCCGTCTTGACCGCCATTGCAATCCACTTCTCTGCCTTAGAAGTCTTAAGTGTGTGTAGCACCTCATGAGTAATAAACACATTATCTCCGATCGCTCTTCCGGAACAAAAGCGGATTGATTTTCGGAAATAATTTTTTTCCAACAGGGGTTGCAGCCGCTTCTGGAGGATTTTCGAGTAGACCTTATATTGGACATTGCACAATGCAATAGGTCTATAATCTGAAACCCGCTGAGGCGACTTAAACTTGGGGATGAGGCACACATGGGTATTGTTGATCCCCCTCGGTAGAATTCCAGTTCTAAAGCTTCTCTGGACTTCGTTGACCAAATCTGGTCCTATCTCATTCCAATGAGTGTGGTAAAAACTCGCTGAGAATCCGTCTGGCCCGGGAGCCTTTGCACCATTTAACGCAAAAATAGCTTCCTTAACTTCCAAGGCAGCCGGGATAGCTATCAAAGCCTCATTATCCTCCTCGGTGATTAAAGGCTGCAGTGCATAGGTCACTGTATCTCTGCTATCTCCTGGAGTCGCAGTGAATAAGGTCTTAAAATAGCTCTCAATCAGCCTCGCAATGTCAGCCTCTTTATACACCATCTTGCCTGAGAAGGCGTTCGCCCGGCGCCTGTTTATGGTAGTAGCGTGAAAGAAACCAGAGTTCCTTTCACCTAACTGGAGCCACAGTAGCCGGCTCCGTTGTTTCCAAAAAGCCTCTTCAGCAACATACGCATCATTCAGCTTTGAACTAATTTTCTTGATCAGCTCTGTGTCATTTAGGGGACTAGTAAGCGCTTCTTCCAGTTCCTTTTTCTGCTGCTCAATGGTGATGCTACTATTCTGGTGCTGGCGCTTGTTCCATTCTGAGATGGCTCTTCTAGTAGAAATTAGTTTCTCAGAAAAATTACTGTCCTCCTCGATTCTCCAAAAGTCACGAATGATCTGGATGGCTTCCTCATTTGTGTTGAGTCGCCGGTCATATCTAAACAAACCTTTGCGCTTCATAATAGTTGCATCCAGAAAGGAGATGAGGGGTTTATGATCAGACCCTTCATAATTTAGATACTGACATCTCGTTGTGGGATAGTTCTCCGCCCACGCACTATTAGCGACCGCTCTGTCCAGTCTACAGCGAACAAAGTGAGTGCCTCGCTGTCCTCTCTATGACAAGGGGTCGCCGGAATGATGCAGATCATACAGGTCCCTTTCAGAGAAGAATGTTCTCAAATCTGAGAAAGATCCTTCTGCTCTGTCTGACCCGCCAAATTTCTCATCACTTTGGAGTAGATCGTTGAGGTCTCCAGTCAGGAACCAAGGGGCGCTTCTGTTTTCCGCAGAGATCAGTAACTGTTGCCACAGTAAATTACGCTGTGCTCTGTCCGTGCTTCCATACACAGAACTAGCAAAAAAGATCTTGCCTTCATATTCAATTTTTGCTTCAATTACATTAGCCGATGAAAAGATCATAGAAAGTTTTAACTCTTGTCTACATAACAGTGCTAGGCCTCAAGCCCCGTGTCCCGTTGGAGGCATAAGAAAATGTTCTTCATAACCAAGCGTTTCACATTTTTGGAGTACAACATCATCGGGATTTTTTGTCTCAATAAGAAAGAAAATATCAGGACGGAATTTCTTCTCGAATTTCCTTGAGACGACGAACTGTCTTGGGATTCCCCAACCCTTGACAGTTCCAGCTCGCCATAGCTAAGGAGTAGGTGCGGCCTGCTCCCGAAAATCCACCCTTCGCTTGGTTGATTTCGGGATTAGGTTGATGATTGGGTCATTGTCTGAATTTGACGCCGATGCCTTATCCTGCAAGCCAGCGCCTAAATTAAGACCTCTAGTTTTTTTCATCTTGGATGCTTTGGATGTTGTAGCTTTAGAGGTTGTGATAGCAGGAGGAATTCCCTTCCGTCTCGGGGAAGGCTTATTAGAGACAGTTCTTCTTCTGGGTGGTGCAGCAGCTTGGGCGCCTTTCTGATCACGTTCTTTTCCGCTTCCTGGAGGGCGGCCTGGCTTTCGTTTCACCGCAACTGTCTCTGTAGCCAACCCCATTTCTGGGGGATCACAGATTGGTCCAAGTCTCAGCGCAGCAGGTATTCGCTCTACTCGTTCTGTTTGATTCCCTCCATTGTCCTCAGGGGACCGAGTAGGTGATTGGTTCCGTGGACCCAAACGGAGTGATGGATGAAGTCTTTCTCGGGAGGAAGAAGTAACTTCGGTGGGGATTTCCCCTGGGTTTACATCCTGGAGATATTGGATAGGACCCAATCTTTGACTCATCAGGGGACGTTGTGGGGTGACCTGATGTTGTTCCTCGTCTACAGAAGCTCTGTTAGAGGCGGCCCGAGCAATTAGAAGAGCAGTATTTTCAAGTTGCCCCCGCTCTTCCGCTTGTCTCAACCATTTCTGACGGGCTTGTCTCTCCGAGGGATCAGCACTAAGAGTGTATTGGATCATAGCGTCGCGTGCCTTAGTTAGCGCAACATCAAGAATTTCTTGGGGAAACTCCTCATGCCTCGTCTGCTGAGGAATCCCTCGAGCATCCCGATCATGAGGGCTCCTAGATACATTCGATCTGGTGTCCTTATTCTCTTGGATGTTTTTCTGGACTTCACGATAATAGCTTTTCACCGGCGGGTCAGCGGGAAGCCCATGTGTGGATGAGCCCCTGTGGTAGCGGTCAGATCGACTACGTTCTCTAGCCTGAGAAGATCGACGCTGAGCACCTCTTTCTTGCCAGGTTTTTTATGACGTCTTATATGCTCTCTGGTGATGAGACTCCATTGGAGGCTGTAGATTTCGGTTGTCGTAATGTTTCCTGGTATTAGAAACAGAGGATTGATAGTGAGAGATTCCTCCCTTCTTAGTGTCGCGTCCATGGCGGTTCTCATGCTGGGAGAGATGTGAGGATGAGTGTAAGCGTTCTCTTTCAGGGACCAATTCTTTGGCTGAGCTGCCACTCCCTCCTTTACCCACCTCACCATGGCTTGCTTGCAGTACCTTAGCTTCTGCTCGAGCCACCAAGAATTCCTTTAGTTCATGATCAAGTTTCATGCATTTCGTACAGTGTTTATCGAGGCGCTCATAGACCAGCGTGGTATGGACCTCGTCCCCATTAGAGAAATCCACTATAGATTCAGTGATGAGCGGGAGGAGGCCATCTACATGAACCCTTATCCTAGCAGACAAGGGAGTGATATCCGCTTTTTCATACAGACGTATGTTCTCACCAATGACTTTGACAATAGGCTCTGTCCAAAGATGAACAGGGAGCCCCTGGATTTTAATCCAGAATGGTATGAGAGATGGAAATTTGGGGGACACGGTCGGTTCCCATCGTTGTAATATAACCATCCATCTTGCGTAGAAATAGGGGCGTTGCTCTAAGACAACAAGCAGATCAGATTCCAATTCAAATTGGAATTGGAACAAGCCATTTTCCAGATCAGCTCCTACTGGTTTGAACTCGGTCTTCCAGTCCTCTGTGAAGAAAGGGATTAAAGACCACACTTTCTGAGCTGTCTTGTTAGTTACTCTTCCAATCAGGGTTAGAGAGTGTTTTCGCAGGAGCTCAGCATTTTCAGGGAGAGGAGCTTTAACATGAGCATTTCTTGCCGGCTGTTGGGAATCAAGGTCGAGGCCTTTTCCTTTTTCTGCTGAGGAAAGTCTCCGGTGAGCCATAGCTTTAGAAATGAGTCTAGACGATGTGGGTCTACAGCTTAAGGGAATCCCCCTAAGACAGTAGAGGAGAGATGAACTTGGGTCTCGTCCGTACTAGAGAGTCTTAGACTTGAGACAGCGAGTTCGTTGCTATGATGGAGAGACAGCAGATACGCAAACAAGAGTAGACAAAAACACCCACACACACCAGGAAACCCCAGTAGAAAGTGCTACAAAGATATAATGCAGATTAGGTCAAGCTCCTGGAACAGAGGGGAAAGCAGAGTCCTCGAATGCAGCAGAGTTGAGCTTGAATGAAGCAGTTCATCTTTGGGTAGCAGGGATCGTAGGGAGAAAGGCTTACCGGCGGCGGAGGCGGACCTGTCGACCGGAGTTGCAGGCGGAACCCGGGAATTGTCCAACAGATACTTCTAAGGACCAGCAGTTTATTTCCAAAGAGGGATGATTTTGAAAATCGCAGAAAGGGAACAGTATCTCTGCACCAATCACTAGAAGGACCGATGGGCCAAGGAATGTGGAAACCATTGGACCGAAAGCTAATGACCTGTTGGAAAAACGTGCCTGGGAGAGAATTTTACTCTTGTCTATGAAATTTGTCTTAAAAAAAGGATTCCTGGATGCCAACCGAATTTTAAGTGTCTACATTAGTGTCATGCACTGTAACGAGAGAATAATAAACCATTTAGCGGTGAAAAATGAGGAAGACAAAAAACCAGTGTATACGAAATCGACAACCAAACAAATCTAAACTGTTAAAACAAGAGTACAAATAAAATTTGATACTTAATTTTCCTAAATAATTACAATGACGTACCACTAACCTAAACACAATAGTTTCACACATTTACTAACCCATTAATTTTATACATCAATAAAATCGCTTACCCAATCCGTTCGGTGGACAATATAATTAATTAAATTTGACCATCACATATCTTAATTAAATAGCTAAATAATACACATTCCAAACCTCAGGTTTGCTAAATTAAATTTTAAAAATCTTTTTTTTTTCTTGACATTCAGTGTCTTCTTATTTCTGAATGTTTTTTTTAACTTGGTTTCATTATTTTTTTGGTTCCTCTAAATAATGTATTTGTTTTGAAAAAAAAATTCAATAAAATGTTTGACCTTTATATTTAACTTTTAAACAAAATATTTATAATGTATTTTAATAAGATCCACAAGTATACTTAAACCTCTAATACTTTACTGTTTAGTTTAGCAAATAAACTAAATAAAAGCATAATAAAAGAAAAACACAATCTGTGTTCAAAAAAAAAAAACAGAATCTCATAGTTTAAAAATGAAGGTTATTCACATTAAATAAGGCACACAAAAGTGAAACCTGAAAAAACATATGAATCTATAACATAATAAGTATAGACAACTAAATTTATCAAATTTTTACAAGTAAAAAACATATGACTATGAAGAACAAACACTCGTGCGGGTGTATGGATCAAAAGCTAGTTTATAGTAATATGTAGCATGTTGCTAAAGCATTTTTTCACTTAGGGTATTTGGGCCTAAATCCAACCAATCACTAAGTAATATAAAACATGGTTTCATCTTTTGTCTGGCCAAGTCTAAAGCATTGCTTACATGGAGAAAACATACATGTTCTTGTTGTTGGAACTTACCTCTTTTGTTGTTTAAATATTCAATTTTGGTTAAAAAAACATATTCATTTTTGGTCGCTACAATGTTTACGTTTTGGCGTCAACGATAGTGGATGCGTCAACGATAGTGGATGCTTATCAATATCTACACTCATTTTTTTGTAGCGGCATGTCGTTTTGTTGAAGGGGATATATATGGTCATGTTTTATCTACAAAAATAAATGCAATTAAGTGAATGTGTAACAAACTAGGGCTGGAATTATTATCCGAGATCCGGATCCGATCCAAGATCCGATACGGATCCGCTCCGAAAATAGGATATCCGGGGCGCCCGGATCCGGATCCGGATAGTAAAATCTCGGATCCGTCGAATTCGGATCCGGATCCGGATATCTAAAATTTTAGGTCCGGATATCCGGATCCGGATCCGTTTTTTTTAATATATATAAATTTAAATTTTTATTAATAATTATAGTTGATTTATTAATATTTATACATAAAATTATTCTTATAATATTACATTTTAATTTTAATAATATTATATACATAAATACATTTATAAATTTTGTAAAAATATTTAATTTCTATAATATTTATAGATTTTTTTGTATTTTAAAAAATATTTTTATTATATTTAATTATTTTGACGGATCCGGATCCGAATCCGGATACTCGCGGATATCATGATATCTAGACGGGTATCCGGAACCCTGATATCCGGAAGGCACGGATCCGGATCTGGATATTAAAATCACGGATCCGACGGATCCGGATCCAGATCCGGATACCCCGAATATCCCGGATATCCGGATCCGTCCCACCCCTATAACAAACGTTATTTACAGTACCTTTTTATGTCGGTCACAACATTAAATCACGAGATGATGTTGATTTACAATATGTGACGTTGACCCTTTGGAAGTTGGATCATAACGTCTGACTAAAAAGATCATAATGTTGAAATACATGTATCAGTGTATCACCGCCGACGTCACGGGTATGTGACGCGCTAAGCGAACTATATGGGATGCTCCTAATGCTGATGCTAAATTTCAGGAAACTATATCGAAAATGAAAACAAATAAAAACAAAAAAGGTAAGCACCACGTGGCTCTTAAGTATCTCAAAAGTTAGGTCTATATAATGTGAGAGATGTATGAAGGAGAGAGTAAAGAAGAACACACACACACACTTTGAAGCTTTAATAATTTTCACAAAAACTTCAAAAAGAGCTAAAAAGAAGATGGGAACAGCTACTTTCATAGATATTCTTCTCGCTATCCTCTTGCCTCCTCTTGGAGTCTTTCTTAGATATGGTTGCGGGGTAATTAATTTTGCATTAGATTTTTTAATTAGTCGACTCATATAATATGTAGTTCTTGATTCACATATTAACAATAAATATGAAATTTTTAAAAATATTTTGTTGCAGGTAGAGTTTTGGATATGTCTGGTTCTGACGCTGCTTGGATATCTTCCTGGGATCATCTACGCCCTTTATGTCCTCACCAAATGATTTACCATCTATCCTCTCTTCTTCTATCTTCATCTCCTTGTAAGATTCTCCTCTTTACTCTACATCCCTATATGTTAACATCTACACACGTGTCCTGATCCCCATGGAAAGAGATCTTCTTCTTCTTTAGAAAAAAAAAGATTCTTCTTTTTTTTTGACTAAAAAGATTCTTCTTTTGATATAGTTCTTTATTAGTGCTAAATTTCATTGGAAAATCAAGTATATGTTAGGGGGTGAACCTATACTAAAACCATGTGAATTCGGATAATTTGTTTTAAAAATAATTATTATTAAAACTAACAAAATTATGTTATGAAAATGATCATTTCAAGTTCCTTTAGATTATTTGACTTTTAACTTTGCATTTGTTGCTGTCATGCAGGAACAGCTGCTTGGTCGTGTTCTACTCTTTGTGTGTGACTGATTCAACGTTTATTTCATCAAATGGTTTTATGTTTCGAGCAATTTAATCATCGTTGTTGTGTTTGCATTGTTATATAATTTTCTGTTGATATAAAGAAGCGATCCTTTGTTATGTAGCTTGCTAATGTGATTGGTCATATACTTTGAAATTGGAACTTGTGTTGCCTTGGTGGATCATAAGACCACCATTAGGTCTCAACCTACATTATAAGCCCATCATCACACGCATCATTTCATCACCAATACATTGGCCCCCATTACATGGCACCATTTACACTACCCACGAGTCACAACAAACACTTTCGCCCACCCACCGGTTGTTATACCTAAACATAAAACAACATCATCATGATGTTATTTATGTATACGCTTGATATCTCATTTGTCCAAGCAATCAAATCAAGTCAAGCTTTAGTTGAGCACTGATTAAAACACAACACCAAGGGTCCAAACACAACTCTCCAAGAGATCATATCAAAGCACTTGAGACAAACCCCCTCCATATGCTTACTCTTTGAACTGCCATTCTCTTCGGCACATGAAGCAATGAGCTTAGCTCGTCTGCGAATTTACCCATTTCAATATACATAATACAATGCAGATAAAACGCGTGGTTGCAAGCTCCCTAACTGCCCTAACACCAAAACAAACGGTCTAAGACAGGCACTTTTGTTTATATACTATACAATAAGCAATTAAACAATGTTTCAGACAGCATGAGAATGAGAAAGAGTGTGTGTGTGTGTGTGTGTATTCTAAGTAACACGTAAAAAGTGAAGACATGAAAGCAGAGAGGTTTACTTAGAGGGCAATCAGGGCAACAACCATCAAAAGCCATCCGACATATCCCACATGTTTCGTCTTGAGCATCCCATGTCCAAGAAGAAACTGCATGCCATCTGCAAATCCGCTAAATCAAAAGCAACTCCACCTTATTGAAAGAGCTCATGTGTAGGAGCTGAGATTGTACATTAGCTTAGAGAGAGAGAAGGGGCTTACTCTATTTCAGTTTAGGGTATTCAGGAAATAACATAAGTAGCATATGAAAGTTAAGAACAACAATTTTCATTTACTATCTTTACTTGTCAAACCAAACTCATGATTGCAGGCATCTTGAAAAATCCCTTATCCAATCTATAAGCATTAGTTGCGTGGATCGCAAGGATCCTCATAAAAGTAATTATTAGTAAGTCACCATTTGTTACCCAAAAGTAAACCAAAAGCAACTCCACCTTATTGTAGGAGCTGAGATTGTATAAGAGATAAAGATGATACATTAGCTTAAGAGGGAGAGAGGGCTTACTCTGTTTCACTTTAAGGTATGCAGGACATATCATAAGTAGCATAGGAAAATCAATAAAACAACACTTTTCGTTACTATCTTTTCTTGCGAAACCAAAACCATGATTGCAGGCATCTTGAAAAAAGCCTATTCTGATCTAGAAGCATTCGTTGCGTGGATCACAAGGGTCCTCATAAAAGTAACTATTAGCAAGTCATCAGCAGCAAAAGGTTGTCTGTACATAAACAAAGGAAAGATACGCAAAATATTGAATTTCATGGCTGCCTCTTGAAAGATATCAAGAACTCTAAACTCAGTTTCGCAAACCCTGTTGTACACGAACAGAGAATCCATCGGAAAAGGTTTAAATTTGCAGATTCAACTCACTCTGGAATTGATCTTACCAAAGGATTCAACTCTCAGGGGTTCGTGTCCGAGAGTCGCCTCATTACTCCGACGTTGGTTCCAAATCCAATCGCCTCTGCTCTGCTCTCGATGTTCTTCTCACCCAGGGATACACAGACTCTCTGGTTCGGTTCTCCATCAAACCGGTCTTGCAACTTAACCCAGTTCCTGGTCCATTCATTTAGTTTTTCTTGGGTAAGAACATAATATACTGGGCCTAGGTTGGGCTTGCTGTCTTCTTTTATCCCTTATGCTCTATATTAAATGCCCACTAAAAACATGTAATGATCAGATCATATAAGTGTTGTTTTTTAGAACTGGCTTTCATACAACTACAAGTGTTGTTTTAGAATTTAGTTTTGTAGATGTCATTTTTGTACCGCATTTTTTATTTTCATGCATGTTATATATAATATTAAATAGTGGATAAAATAGTGGGTAAAAACAAGATGTAATTTCTTGCATACACATAATACATGTAAAATTAAGTTTTACGGTCGAGCTCTTGGAATGTTTCCCAAGTGCTAATACATGTGAGTTTGTTTTCTTCTTAACAAAAGAAATATTCGTTTTTTTTTATTTTCGTTCTCTGGTCCTATTTTTTGTTGGGGTGAGAAGTTACTGATCCTGGGGTCGAACAAAGTTAAGAGTGGTGATGCATGTTAGGTGCAAATAGATGGTACGCATTACTTTCAAAATAGTCACTCAATAGAGACCGACAAACAGGCATTGACTATTAATGAGTCTTGCAATGATTCCACATAGTACCCAAATGACCTTTTCATGATTCTGACTTTATTTTGTCGGCAATTTGAGCTAAGCATTTGAGCCTAATATATACACTTTTAATTTTGTCTCATCGAAAATTATGGACCAAGTTATATATGTTCACTAATCATCAAACGTTCATGCGTTATAAGCTGCGTTGTTAGTCTTAATCTTTTTGCTATGTATTGCGATTTGTGACTGACATTTGTTTATCATCTAGTGATCGAATCTTGTAGACTGAGACACTAACAAATCATGAGTTATATAGGCACCACTATGAGATCACTATACTTGCAGCCATTTAATAAAATAGAAGGGAATATTTTAGGTTACTAATTGGCAGTAAAAGTAAGAGTGTCTGAACCAAGAAAAGGCTCTAAGCCAAGCAAAAGATAAGAAGAAGAATCAAAGTACGCACAAAATGTACCTTTTGTAAATAAAAAAACCTGCAGCCTTATGTGTGGGGAAGAACTGAACAGGGACCTCCCCTCCATGCAAATAATATCTATCATATAAAGATTTTGATTCTACAGCTGGTTTCAAATCTTTGCATTTTTGTTATTTTTATCTTAAGTGAATATCAGTATAATCGAGCTTCTCGGCTAAGAAAATAACAAATACTCATATATTTGTAGACGATACTGATGTTAATTTGGTATGATTAGTTTAGTTTTTTGCCAATGTCACAATTCATGCCTTTATAAATAAGAACGAATGACTTGGCCTAAATTACCTGTCTATTGGATTATGTTCTAACTTATAGTCAATGTAAGAATCTAAGATTTATAACCTAAACCTATTATCGGATATGAGATTTTGTGGGTTATAAAATTTTTATATTAACTTTAATAATTTTTTATATGTGATATAGGAGTCTATTTTTATGTATATAATTTTCAAAAAAAAACATTGGGGCCAAAAATAGTGTTTCACTTGACAGTTTCCAGATCCAGCAATGTCTGAACCGATCCTAAAATTTAAGAAACCATAAAAAGTTATTTTTACAAGATCATAGGATCTATATATATTTTTTTAGAATTTAGGAAACAGTGCAATGTTTTATTGGACTTTATCCATGATCGACCAGATTCATAACAAGGTACATCAATATGGGTATTTTGGAGAGACCTTAGATCTTGTTTTTCCAGTTTTTATATCATTCTTACAAAAATAAAAGTACGAATCTTGGTGATGATTAAGTTTAGTTCTTTATTCAATTATGACGATTTTTTGGTGTACATAATTATGACGATTTTACGAGGACTGAGGAACAAGAACTATACAAAGCCGTCCATATGTTCTGAGTTAAATAATTGAAAAAAGAATAAGAAGCTAGAGGAAAAAAGTAATTGTAAAGAAAGATCGTTTATTTATATTTTTACTCAAAAAGATCGATTATTAACTACAATTAAGACACAATCAATAAACTCTCATAAGGCCACATCATAGAATCTACATAGAATCAAACCAACCCTTGATCATTATCATTATCATTATCATCATTCAGCATCATGCCTTCTCGGATTGGTAAGGAGAAAGAGTTTGGCGCTCAGACTCAGAGACACGAGTGGCATGAAACTTGGCGATGAAAGCAGAAGCTTTGCGGTCGATACCTGGTTCAGCCACCCAATAACGTTTGTCTTCGTCACTAGCCATTGCTTTGCGAGTGTAAACGACATCGTCCCAAGAAGCGTCTACTTCTACTCTATGAGATCTTCTTGTTTTAAAGAAGCTGAAGAGAGAGAATCTCTTGCTACTTTTTGATCTGTTTCCTCCCATTAGTATTTTTCTAGTTTTGGAACAGAACAAGCAGAGACACGAAAATGAAGAGAGGTTGTTTTAATGTGTTGGTGCTATAAGTGGAGATGTGGGTTTGTGCATGTATTTATAAGGAATATGGTTCACCAAAACAGTAGGCCAGTGAAGCAATAATATAATAGTTTAACCGTTCATTCGAAAATGTTAAATATCAGCAGTACGTAGCATGCAGCGACACAAGAAAAGTAATGATTTTTCTTAAAGGGTCTAGTAATGATTTTTCCGTTGTCTTATTTAGTAGTTCGAATTAATCTCAGTTTTAGTTTGTATGTTTTTATAAAATATGTTTAAATACTTTGGGTTTTTTTTATTTTTCTTTTCAGCAATATATAAAAAAAGTTTCAAATGACAAATTAAAGTTCGGTTCGCTTTGGTTTTTGGTGTAGCCCGAACCAAATTATGCATCTCTTTCTCAAAAGTATATCAACAAATTTGAATTTTCTAAATGGTTTATCACTTGCAAGAAGTAAAAAGTGGGTTCGCTCCCAAGCACAGAAATCGAGGTAACCGTTTCTTCCATGGATTCCGACGCCGGCAGCTCCTTAGCTCGCCGACGTCACCGTCCCTTCTCTCCGTTTCTCGTTTGTAGCTCTTCCTTTGTCTGTTTTGTAGATTTGTTTCAAGTTTGTCTCTTTTTCTTAGGTTTCTTGAGTTTTTCTTTTGTTCTTGGTTGTGCGAGCTGTCGTTCCTTCAATTTTCGAACCAGTTGGTTCTTGTTTCTCACCTGTAGTCCAGCTCTGTCCGTCACAGCTGCACGTGTATCAGATCTGACTTTTGAGGGTTGCGTTTGTACTCGCTTATCTCGTTCTCCAAAGACCGCCATACGGTCAGATCTGTTCCTCTCTTCGCCCTCTTGTGCGATGAACTTTCTCACTGCGGGGAAGACTTTCTCTAATTTATCTTGCTGTGAACGAAGCTTCTGCGTTGGTGGTTTTCGATGTTCATTCGCCAGATCTACGAACCTTGGTTGCTCTGAGCTCTACTCCTCATTCTTCGAAGCGAATCGACTCTTGCCAGAAGACCGCAAAACCAATGACCTTTCTCTGCCATTACCGTTCACAGCTGCTAAACCCGGTACTTGCTCTCCTTTCCATAGCAGGACAGATTCAGGTGACAATCGGCTTGACTTTGGTTTCATCAATACTCTTTGGCTCCGATGCGGTAATATTGGTGTTTGGAGTCTTCTGTTGGCCACAACTTCAGCTATTCCGCCAAATCCCGTCAAGCTTGTTTGTTGTTACACCGGTGTTAAGGTGGCTCATGCTTCATCGTCAGGTTCATTTGCTCTCCACAGTCAATTATTCAGTGATGCTCTATATCCAATAGCTTTAGGTCATATGTCTCGAGCGTGTCAACCAAAGTTTGCTTGTTTGAGCTCAAGTCAATGCTCAGTATCATCTTCAAATTTGAGACTTCTAAAGCTTCAATCAAGCTGTCCTTTAAAATTATCCATTGCAGGTAATTTTATTAAAACTTCCTCTCGACAGGGCCGAGAGAGATCGTCATCCCCTTCCTCCTTTTCACAGGAGAGAACCTTTCCACCACAGTCCCTCCTTTTAAGAGGTGATCTTCTTCCGGTATTCAAAATCTGGAAAACTTATCTTTGTCCTAGCCGTTTGCTATCTTGTGTGAAGGTCCGCTTGGGGCCGATAGATGCAACGATACTCATTCAATTGAGAATCGAGGTTTGGGATCGTGTTGCGACGTCACATGTTATTGTTACTAATCGTTCGTTATTTGCAGAGTTTGAAGTGCGGTATCAGTTTCTTATAGATTGGATCGCAAGTGGCATCTTTGATATCTTGCATAACGTTTTATCAAACTTCTATAAGTTTGTGTCTCTATCCTCGTTCTATGTTGTTTTATATGCTTGGGAATTACTTGCACATCGTGGGTTGTACGATGTAGCTATTAATCCTGTAATCGCTTAAACTATGAATGAAAAAATTTGGTGCACAAAAAAAAATGGTTTATCACTTATTCTTCCTCACTCGTTTGCATTTTTTATTTTTGGGGAGTTTTATATCAATTCCAAAAACAATGTCAATTTTTCAAAAGTAACAATTGTTTAAATATAAAGCGTGCAAAACTGCAAATCATAATAACCAGGATGTTATTATCTGGGAATTTTAAGGGAGATCGAACGGCATCAGATGGAGACACGTGGACTATGGTCACAATCGGATGGTGGTGAAGATTTTGTAAAATCTCATGTGATAGTGTGCTGGTGTAAACTTCAACTGACCCCAAAAAGCATTGGTTAGGCATCCAAGTTCTCTGTTTTGTTTGGTCTTTTATCTCACACTTTCTTTCTTCAGCCTCCTTTCCTCTTTATAGTATTCTTTCTTTTAGAACCAAATATTTTTAAGAAACTGCTTAATTATTAATTTTAGGGTACATTGGAATTTTCTTTTGTTATTATCAAACTCAGAAATACTCTTACTTTCTTTTCCTTCTTTTCTTTCCCCACTAATCTTAGCAAACTCTTGCCTAACTAAGGCCACTTTCGTTTTTCCAAAACACTGTTCATTTTAGTCGCTAGATCCTCAACTAAAACTAGGTATTTTTCACCGAAGAATTATAAGCGGTCACTAATATTTTAGAATGGAATATACACGTTAGGAAGATATTTCTAACTCTGAACCTTAACATCGGAAAGATAATTCTCCACCACTTGATTGTGTTACCGCAGTACACGTTTCAAAACATTTACCAAAGGCTCACACTCTTCTAAGAAAACAATATACTACCAGTCTATCAACCAAATCAATTATTTGCATTGAATGTCTGAAATAATTTATTTTCATTGAGCTCTCCAAAATTTTTATGGAGTATATAGTGTATCATAGTTATGTGTAAATTTGCTCAGATATTAGGATCTCGTATACTGCAAGTTATTAGAAATTGTTCTATATAATGTGTGAATATCAAGATGATAACAAAAACAATTAGCAGTATTTATGAAGAATGAGTTTGAGAACTACAAGCAAAGTTAAATTCCACTTAATATAATACTTATGAATCGGTTGCTATACAGTTGTGATGATCTTCTTGTTGCATTTCTTCTAGTAACAATTAAATATATTTTTCTAAAAATCGGTGTCATGCGGTAAATTGGTCATAAATAAAACAATTTTCCTAAAATATTTTTCAAAAATCAGTCTAAATGCTCTGTCGCCCGCCTATACACTAATCCCTTATAAAATATCTAATTACCATTTACCGATTTTTAATCAATGATTAAATCATAGTACCTTAAATAGGGGAAAAGAATGCATGAAGTTAGTCTGGAATTATGACTACAATGTTATACACGTTAGGAAGATATTTCTAACTCTGAACCTTAACATCGGAAAGATAATTCTCCACCACTTGATTGTGTTACCGCAGTACACGTTTCAAAACATTTACCAAAGGCTCACACTCTTCTAAGAAAACAATATACTACCAGTCTATCAACCAAATCAATTATTTGCATTGAATGTCTGAAATAATTTATTTTCATTGAGCTCTCCAAAATTTTTATGGAGTATATAGTGTATCATAGTTATGTGTAAATTTGCTCAGATATTAGGATCTCGTATACTGCAAGTTATTAGAAATTGTTCTATATAATGTGTGAATATCAAGATGACCACTGAAATTCCTTTTTAAAAAAAAAAAAAAAAAACAAGATGACCAAACGATCAGAACAAGAGTACATTAATCTAGTAAGATATAGCTGAGTGACTTTTCCCTACTCAAAGTTAATCAGTCAAGTATCCTGTTGAGTGATTACACGTTTCATTATGTGGATCATGTAACCTGGGGATGCTAGTTTGAGGTTTTTTAACAATAAAAGGTTGATATTTTAATTTGCTGTGTTTGTGTATTTAAATTTAATTACTTTAAATAAATACTGATTAATGCGAGGAAAACGTGTGTATCTTCAAAGTTTATTATGTTTTGAGAACCTCAGTCATCCCTCTTTCCTACTTTTTATATATTTATTATTTTATATTTGATTAGATACTTCTATAAAATTCGTGGATGGAGAATTCGTAAGCATCAAAAGAATTATATACTACTAGTTTTTATCCAAACGCCGATTAGCAATTAGTAAATTATAAGCGGTCACTAATATTTTAGAATGGAATATACACGTTAGGAAGATATTTCTAACTCTGAACCTTAACATCGGAAAGATAATTCTCCACCACTTGATTGTGTTACCGCAGTACACGTTTCAAAACATTTACCAAAGGCTCACACTCTTCTAAGAAAACAATATACTACCAGTCTATCAACCAAATCAATTATTTGCATTGAATGTCTGAAATAATTTATTTTCATTGAGCTCTCCAAAATTTTTATGGAGTATATAGTGTATCATAGTTATGTGTAAATTTGCTCAGATATTAGGATCTCGTATACTGCAAGTTATTAGAAATTGTTCTATATAATGTGTGAATATCAAGAAGATAACAAAAACAATTAGCAGTATTTATGAAGAATGAGTTTGAGAACTACAAGCAAAGTTAAATTCCACTTAATATAATACTTATGAATCGGTTGCTATACAGTTGTGATGATCTTCTTGTTGCATTTCTTCTAGTAACAATTAAATATATTTTTCTAAAAATCGGTGTCATGCGGTAAATTGGTCATAAATAAAACAATTTTCCTAAAATATTTTTCAAAAATCAGTCTAAATGCTCTGTCGCCCGCCTATACACTAATCCCTTATAAAATATCTAATTACCATTTACCGATTTTTAATCAATGATTAAATCATAGTACCTTAAATAGGGGAAAAGAATGCATGAAGTTAGTCTGGAATTATGACTACAATGTTATGCAGCTGATTGGCTACTGGTTTTGTTGATGGTGACGTGTAAGAGAACAACTCAAAACACGTGAATCATTTCTAAACCCTATTAAAATATAAAGAGTTAACATATCTTATGTTCGAGAGTAAAAATTCTCCACTCATCAACTATTCGTTTTCATTTACGTGGAACCAAATTAATCATCGATCAGAAGACGTACTCAAACGATAGCCAACAGATTGATAAAGCTCCAACTTGTAGAATCATTTCTATTTATATTGTTAATACATTGGTTCGTTGCATTTAGTTTAAGATTATATATTCAAATTAATTAGCTGTAATCAATTACAATGATTATATAGTAATGTTTTTGTCTGAAACGAAACGAATATAAAGCACAATTATGCACCCAAAAATAAAAGCGAATCCATAATCCAATAACATCGTTTTCTAAACTGTGGATTTTGTTTTTCTTTTTTGATGAAATGGTAATCAACGACCATGTGTTACGTAGCATGAGAGAAGAGACGTTATTTGGCTTTATATGGCACGATGTTTGGAACGAATAAAGCGATCTGGCATGTGTTCATGCCAGAGAGCGTCCAAAACGACATGTAGTATGTTACGCTATGAGATGAGAGGCTTGAAGGCAGAATAGGTTCTGAAATTTTGGTAGTTATAACCAATTTAGTAAGATTTTAATAACATATTTTTATTACAAATTTGAGAAATTAGTTTATGTATATTGTTTTCAAAAAAATTAAGAGTTATATGTCAATGTTTCACTTGCTTTTTTGTCCAAAAAACTAAAACCACTTCTGCTTAAAGAGAGTTGGGAAGAGAATGAGATAGAAAACACCAAACTGTTTTTAAAAAAAAAATTGTTGAATTTTTGGGATTTAATAACCAATTTAGTAAGATTTAATTTATTTTTTTTACAAATTTTAGAAAATTAGTTTATATGAATTATTTTAAATTTTTTAGGAGTTTTGACTTTACCTATCTAAGCCCAAAACCACTTCTGGCTGAAGGGAGTTGGGAAGAGAAAGAGATAGAAAACAACAAACTCTCTTTTTTAAAAAAAAATCTTTGTTGACTTTTACAAGATGATAACCCCCACAATAATTCACTCTTTCTCCCTACTCATAACACAATACAAAAGGGTTACAAAATTATCAGACTGAGATTGAATAATAGTAACAAAACAGAGAAGAGACGAATTTCTTGGACTGTTCCCTCTCTAGTTTTCGTGTTTACAGGTAACAGCAGATAAATCACAAACCGAGCCATGGACACTGCTTCCTCGCATGTTCAGGTACTAACCTAGCCACCATCTCCACTGGCACACCTTTAAGCTCTGCTTTCACACAACACATCAAAAAGAAACATGAGTTTATGCTTTTGAAGTAACAGTTTGAAGACAAGGGAGAATGTGGTCGAACCATGAGGCTTGAAGTTGAATAATGGTGGAAGGAAACGTCCGTTAGGCAACCGTGCATTCGGATCTCTAAGCTCATCAAAGAACGGGTGGACCAATGCATCCAGCTAATAAGCAAGATCACAAAATCTCAAGAACATAAGATAAAGAGACGAGAGATGAAGGAAATTGAAGAGAAAGTTGCAAATACTCACAGCAGAGCAACGGAGATTAGGAGAGTACTGAAGAAGCCTTGAGACCAAATCAACAGCTTCTGGAGGCATCCTCTTGTGGAAAATCTAGCCAACGACAAACATTTCAGTTAACAACTAGTCAAAGAAGACAATGAACTAGTTAAGTTTGATGTTTTTGCATGAAACAAAATCTACCTTATGCCATGGATGAGCTTTAATCTGAGGGAACTTGAACTCAGTGTAATTGGGGTTCATGCATTTGATCTCTTCCCTTGTTGGTGTTCCCAAAACCTATTCGATACATGAACACAGTCAAGTACAATCATTACACAACAGAGAAGTGTAACTATGTTACTAAAGTGAAACCAGTACAAAGGTTTTACCTTTATGATCTCTACAAGTTGATCAACACCACTCTCACCAGGAAACAGTGGCTGGCATGAACAAAAAGAACACATCAGAATTTGAAACAGACCAAAGATGTTTTGATTTTAGCGCTTCTTTACCTGTCCTAGAAGAAGCTCGGCGAGAACACATCCTGTAGACCAGACATCAATGGCTGTAGTATACTCAGTTGCTCCAAAAATAAGCTCAGGTGCTCTGTAATACCTTGAGCAAATATATGAAATATTTGGCTCTCCTCTAACCTGTTCCAAGTATCAACATTGATCAATAAATGGATTCAAAGAGAGAGAGAGAAAGAAAGATTCATCAAACTCACCAATACTTTAGCACTTCCGAAATCACAAAGCTTCACTTGATGTGTGTGTGGGTTCACCAACAAGTTTTGAGGCTTTATATCACGATGGCACACGCCAATACAACGGTGAATGTAGGCTAAGGACCTAAATATCTGCCAAAAACATAGAGAAGACTCTTAAGAGAAGACCTCCAAAGGAAACAAAAACTTCAACAATGGTACAAATCTTTGAAGTTAATAATCTACCTGATAGGTGTAGAGTTTGACGTAGACGATAGGCATGCGTTGGTTAAGTTTGTTGTAGTGTTTGATGACACGGTGTACAGTTTCCGGAACGTATTCAAGGACCAAGTTGAGGTAAAGCTCGTCTTTCTCGGTTGTTGAGAAGAAGCAGTGTTTCAAAGAGACTACGTTTGGATGGTCAAGTAGCCTCATTGTTTGTAGCTCACGGTTCTTGTATCTCCGGTCTTGCAAAACTTTCTTTATCGCAACAGTTTCTCCTGTTTCTAAACATTTCGCCTGAGAAAAACAAACAATGATCATGTCAGTGGCAAAGACACATAGTTTGGTAAACAAGAGAAAGACAAAACTCAAAAACTCACTTGGAAGACAACGCCAAAGGAGCCATGTCCAACAACTCTCTCTGCCATGTAACTGATTGTCTGCAATTTTAGCATCCAAGAAGATTCACTTAGCTTAATGCAAATACACATCCTGAGCATAGGGCTGGTGAAGCATTGCCTTATGGCCCATTTTTTTATAAGGGATCGGATTGCGCAACACAAACCTGCTTTGGTTGGCCATTTCTTCCACCTATGGTAGTAACTATTATATGACCAGTCTCTGTAACATTGCCGTTTACTATTGTAGCTTCCATTTCCTGGCGAACATCAATCAAGTCAGTTTAACAACAACGACATAACTTAAGCTGACAGTAAAAACAGAATCTGATACAAGAAAGAAACATACTTTATCATCTTGAATTTTCATGTGATTCATCTCCTCAGGTAATCTATCAACATCAGTAGCAGCGTTTCCATTAGAATCTCTAACCGCGGCACTAGGCTCCACGGCCACCGTGGCCATTAGAATTTGTGGAAGAAGAAACGATTCTTCCTTTGTCACTCTTCAAATCTTTGATCAGATCAACCCTGCAGCAAAGTGATCGATCGTTAGAACACATGATTAGTATGAAAAAGTTTAAATTTTTTTAATCTGGAAGCTAATCAACATGCAAAGTTTTGATTTTTAAAGAAATAATGGAACCAACAATCACCTAAAAAGCAAGATCTAGCAGGAAAAAAAGAACCCTGATTAAGGAAAAGGGATACATCTATAAACATACCAAAAAAGATAGCAACTTTCAATCAAATTCATCTTTGGCCATATCTACCGATCTATACATCATAAGATCGGAGATGAAGCTTAAGAGAACGTACCAGAGAAGAATCAGGACGATATGGGTAGATCCACAGGGAAGATGGTTTGATGATGAATTCTCTCTCTCTCTCTCTCTCTCTCTCTCTCTCTCTCTCTCTCTCTCTCTCTCTCTCTCTTCCTTTTTTCAGTTTGGTCTGAATGATAATTATAATTTGTAAGAATAAAAATGGAAGCTTTGTGGCTGGGCTTTTTAATGAGGGTGGGGGTAATGCTATCATGCGCTGGTGACAGTCATATCTTAAAAATCAAAATCCAAAAATAAATAAACATATAAGATAAGAAGACATCGGAGTTAGTAATAAATTGGAGTTTGAAAGTACATCGGGTTTGGTTTTTTCCTTTTTGACCATTCAAACTTCTTTTGCCACCACCACTCTTCTAATCTAATCACCTGTACTTATATTAATGCAACCTACTAAAAACGTTGATCTTCTCTATTTTAAAATTTTTAGATTGTGATTAGTTGGAGTGACATACTTACAAAGATAACCCTAAATTATGCTAGCTGGTTTTAATCTAAAGAATCAAGATTTAAACAACTTCGTTTTGCATAAATTTAGTGGCACATCAAATTTTTATTTTTATAATGGGTTCTTTTTTATTGTTAACTTTTTTTAGGAAAAGGAGTCAAACTCCTAATGACAAAGTTGATAAAGCTAAATTGACTAAATTGCGCTAATTCTCTTATGATTTTTTATTTCTTATACAGATGTCCAATAATTAGTTCATAAATGTCATAAAATTGTCTGCTAGTATAAAATCAAGAGAACCTAGTTTAACAACCAACATCCATAAATATAATGGCATTTTCCAGCCAAGTATATAGGTTTTATAATGGTATTTTTAGTTTAATCGAAGAACCGAATAATATAAATAATTAAAATGGATGAGACATTTTGAAAAATTTGGACAAAGCTGGTGAGGGTGGGGTCGGTGAGAAAACGACAAAGTAGGAGTAGTTTGGCTGTTTTCTGTTTACTATTACATACATGAATAACGCATATATAATGGATATGCCAAAGAGTTTACAGGTTGAACCGGGACCATGTGTCGAACGTGTCGGAGACGCAAGGAAAAAATAAAGCAGAAGAAAAATAAAATTTTCAAATTTATCAGCGTCTGCGACCACTTTCTCTGCCGCCAGTAGACCACCGAAAGTAACATGTTTGTAGTGGGCTTTGTAGTGGGCTTTGAAACACAATGTTTAAATCTAACCTTGTCATTTGTGAACACAAAAATGAAATAACCCGCTGGGTTTGGAGGCACGACAAAGTCATGATTAATATTTGAAAAAAAAATCCCCATGAAAGTGATGACCTTTAGTTGCATATAGATATAATGACCATTGGATTCAAGAACTTGATAAGTCAGCAATTTTGACTGTAGAGAAGTTGTTATATTGTCTTAGTTGCAAAAGATCGACTCTAAACCCCAAAAGGCAGCCGTCATTAGGTTTGGTCGGCAGCTTATGAGGTCCAATGTCATGTGTTAACAAAAAGACAAATACTAGATCATGTCCACAAGTTCTGACGGGTCGATTTGTCAACGCCTATACATTGAGAAATGAGAATGCCACTTAATTTGCCGATACTGTAAGAAAATGACCACTCCATAACGCAAGAGGCCATTTTTGGTATTGATATATGAAGAATGTGTGATCCCAAATATGGCAACATTTCAAGGAGTTTCCTGAGTTTTGTGGTTACCAAATATCAATAAAAAGTTTTTTCATAATCGAGAATAGAATCAACTATTTTGGACCCGAATTGATATTTAGCAATCTAATTTTTTTGGGACCAAAAAAGTGACATGCCTAGCATTCACCGAGACATATATCAACAATAATATGTAGGCCTGGGATTTTTGTCCGAACCAAATGGCCCAACCGGACCGAACCAATTTTTTCGGTTTTCGGTTCGGTTCGGTTTTTAATTCGGTTCAATTCGGTATGGTTTTGAAAATTAATTCGGTTTTTAGTTCGGTTCGATTTTCGATTTTCAAAAAAAATAATTAAAAAAACCGAAAATATCCTAAAATAACCGAAAAACCGAACCGAAAATAACCGAATACACCAAAAATAACCGAAAGTAACCGAAATAACCGAATTTAACTGAAACTATCCGAATATTTTGGAAAATTATACCAAAATTAACCGAAAATTTAAAAATTTGGTTATTAACGGAAATAAAATTGAAAACCAAAATAAACCGATAACCGAACCGAAATTTCATTCGGTTTATTTCGGAATTTTTTTAAAAAACTTCGGTTAACCGAAAACCGACGGTTCAGTTCGGTATCGGAAAACCGAAGTCGCAGAATATGCAAGCAAATAGTTGTTTTTTTAGCGTTTAAAATGAGACTTGGCTTGAGTTGCATGTATCGTAGCATCTCGATTAGAACCTGGCTAATCCTTATTTAGAATGTTATAGAAACACGACAATAGTTATAAAAAGGTATATAAAGGTCAGAAAGTGGTGGGTGGTCCTTGAGCCTTGAAGGAATCAAAGAAGACATCTCATGCTTGACCCCAATTATCATGCCACCTTCTCTCTCGCGTCTCAATCCATTTTCGTTGTCATCTCTTTTTTCTTGAGGTTTTACTCTTCAAATGTGTCATCTCTTATAATGGCAAAATCTCTCATCTTTCAGTTGTTTTTGTAATCTCGATATTCCCTGTTTTTTATAAAAAGTATTATTGGGGCAGCTATTTAAATTATTTATGATGGTTTAACGTCAATTTTTTTTGTTCAGACAGAAAATCGTCAACATTAACCTAATTAATCAATCATGTTCTTTCAAACTATAAAATATTGTAGTTTTTTTTTGGACAATAAAATATTGTAGTTCAGTTTATATAATCAAGACTTAAATAATCTTCTCCCATCAGCTGACGTTGAGACAGCAAGCCGATTAGCTATGGTCTTTACATAGATCATGTATAAATCTATTTAGAAAAGAATGTAATGGATACATGTGTAAGGACAAAGTATGATAAATGCACTCAGTTTGTTTCACAAAGTTGTTTAGAACACACTAAAGTCTTTTTTAGCTTTTAAATCATTATATATGAATATTATTTTCTCACATGAAAATAAAATCTTTTCGAGAAGAAACTAAATTCAGATAAAGAGGTCTCACATGCGACGCACTCTGAACAAAAGAGTCGGACCGTAGGGTCGGTCTGCATGCACATGCCTCTCGTATTTTGTTTAAACTTTATTTTCATTTTCATTTTTTTGGCATACATATCAGATTATAATTTCTTAACAAATATAATGAAATTTTCGCTGGGTGAATGAGCCATCTTCTATATTAAAAAGAGTAATCACTGTGATATTTTTAAAAATGGACCTTCTCTAAAAAATCGTATTTCATATATTTCTAACTAACATTTTTGTATATCACATCTTAAATAATTGACATATATAACAATTTCACCGATAAAATTATTTTATGTTTTTAATTATAAAAATCTGTTGACAAAAAAATCTAAACAAATCTTATTAAATTTTTTAAATATTTTTATAAAATGATGAATTGATTAATTTCGTAATTAGTAATATAATATTATCAGAAATTAATGTTAATTAAGATTTTATTACAAAATAAAAATAAAATTTGTATATTATTTTCTTAAACTTTCTATTTATAGTCTATATTTTGAAAAAATTCTAACAAATATGTTTAAAATATTTTAACAAGATCTTAATTTTTTTAATTATATGTAAATATTTTCACTAATTTCGAAATTAGTTATGAAATATTATTATATATTTATATATCTATAAAATTAAAAATATAAATTCTAACCTATTCTATCTATTATATAATCATAATCAGTCATTTTAAGAGAAAATTATTATATTGAGATAAATATAATAAATTTATATTAAATTTTTAAATTTATATATTTTTTAAGTATTTATGTTCAAAATGTAATACTTAGGTAACACGTGTTAACATTAGTAAACTATATAATACATGTAAAATAATTAACATGTATTTCATTAAAGCTAATAATATAAAATCTTTTATCATGATATCTATTCCTTTTAAATATAATATATATATATATAAAAAATTTTAACAAATCAGTTGAAAAATATTTTAACAATTTCTTAATTTTCAAAAAGTTTATGTTAATATTTCAACTTAATTAGCAATGAAATATTATGCATTAATATATATTAAGTTATCATTTATAAATAAAAAATAAAAGTTTTTATCTTATTTATTAAGATAAACTAACACTACATTAAATGAAATTATTATATTGAACTAAATATGATAACGCTACATTAAATTTATAAAAAATCAAAAAATATAAAATATTTATGATAAAAATATAAAATATTTATGATAAAAATATAATACGATGACATAACGACTTAACATTCACAAACTATATAATACATGTATAAAAATTAAAATATCTTAGAATTTTATATATAAAAGAATATATTATCTGAAATGAAAAAACGTAAAAAATATTGCTAATAGGAAATTCGGCTTTGAAGGTCGGCGGGTTAAAGTTGAGCATACATTTAATACAAAATAATTTTAATATATTGTTTAATGCATATATTAATTTTTCAATAAAGAAACAAAAATACAATATGATAAATATTTAATAAGAAGCGACAAATATATATATGACAGTTTTAAACAATTGATTAATTTCAACATATAAACTAGAAAATTATTATATTTAAAATAATTATATAAACATTTAGAAATATGATTAACCTTAAAAATGTATGATCTAATATATATATATAACTTAAAACAAACAACCACGCGATTGCACGGATCAAGATCTAGTTGATTTTATAAATTCCGATTTAGAAGTAGGACATTTTATGGTTAGCATTTAGACAAATGACTTTATCTGAAAGTTAACTATCATTTCATTATTAATGTTTGAGACATTATGATATCCAGTATAATTTTTCAAAAATATTTACAACTCAAACTTATGAAATGACACCAAAACACTTCGAACAGCAAAAAATACTCAGTACATTCGTCCAGTTCTTGATATTTTTTTTTATATTTTTTCATGGCAAACAATTGATTAAAAAAAATTGGATCATAACTTCGTAAAAGAATTAATAAAAACAAATATTACACACATTGGCTATAAGGCAGAGCGGAGTTTATATTCAGACGACTGAAACTCAGACATAATCTTCGATAGAGCTGTCATGGCTCGTACTTGCATTTCCAACGCCGCTATGTAATCCGCCGTCTCGTCCAAAAGCTCCGGTAACGCCGTTCTCCGGCAGCCAGGCACCAACCCACCTAAAACTCTGACCCGACTTCCCACCGCCGACAGCTTCCTACTCCTCCCTCCACCTCCTCTTACCGCCGACGCCGGCTTTGTATTCTTGTGCCGGAGCAGGCTCGTACGGACTCGACTCACCAAAATGGCTCGACTCCACCGAGTAGCATCACGAGCCGTCGCCGCGAGCATTTCGTCGGCCGTGTCCCGGACCGTTGTGCTCCGCCGCGAACGCCGGAGAGCGTTGTAGAGCTTTAAGGAATAAACCTTCTGCGTCACCGTGGCTCTCCATCTCCGACTAAGATGGCTCCCCGGAGCTTCTGAATTTCTTCTTGATCCACTACAAGAAATAAGGCGAGTTGCGAGAGGAAAATTCCTAGCAAATCGCTAGCAAATCGCTATTTGCGAGGCATTTGCTAGGGTAGCCAGTTCCTCGCAAATCAGTACTCGCAAACTAAAATTCCTCGCAAAGTCCTCGCAACTTGCGACGAATAAAGAGGACTCGCAAATCCGTCGCATAGTTGCGACGACAAACTTTCCTCGCAAATTAGCTATGGAAACTAGTCCCTCGCAAACTAGCTACGGAAACTTATTCTTCGCAAATCTCTAGCAATCTTTTGCGAGGATTTTGCTTCCGAAAACTTTTGCGACGGACAGCTCCGATGCATAGCGCTTGCAAGTTTGCTAGGGATCTGCGAGGGAAGAAAGACATATTCATCGCAGTTCCGTAGCAAATTAGCTAGAGATTTGCTAGGCATTTTGCAAGGGAATTAAAAATAATATTTTTAATTTTATAATAATTTGATTTAAAACTTTTATAATAAAATATTTTTTAAAAACAAAATAAAATTTAAATTCGAAATTCATTACATAAAACATTAAAATAAACATAAGTTTTAAGTTTTAAAATAAACATAGGTTTCAAAATAGAATACTAAAAAGCAGATAGGTCTGAATCTAAAAGTCATCTGAAACATCATCGGGGTCTTCACCGGGAGAGCTCCTAGTAGGCTCGGTACAGGTCTGAAGCATGGTAGCCAAAGCTGAATCTTTTGTAGCAAGAAAACCAAAGAGAGAATCGAACTTGTTGAGGCGTGCATCCTGACTTAGGAGCTGAGTTTTTTGTGAGCGAATCAAACAAGCCTGTTCCTCGATAATAGTCTTTAAATGCTCTTGATCAGAACTAGTAGAAGAAGAACAGGCCGGAGCAGATGCTAGAGACTTCTTGAGAGAACCAACACCGTAAATGCGCCCTTTTTTACGAGGAGCGAGCTACAAAAACAAATACAAAAGATCAAATATTGTCTTTTTAAAAAACTTAAAAATGAAATAACTCAAATTTATCAAACACATACCTCACAATAAATCTTGTTCTTCTCCTCTTGGGTGAGTTCAATAGAGCCAGTACTCTCAGGATTATTACTATGACCTTGAGATAACTCCTGAAGTTTGGAAGTTACATCGTTGTAGAGTTGCTGGGCTTTGCCGTCGGTGAAAGATCCATCTGGTTTCCGCTTCGTCTTCTCGAGAACCCCAAGTAAATCAGGAACAGAACACCCAGTTTCTTCAGCCTACAATTAAAAATATGATTAATGTATTTAAATTTAATGAAATAAGATAAAACAATTATAGAAACTTACAATCATCCGTGCACGTGCTTTGAATGAAGTCTGACCAGAATGATGTGTAGAAACTCCATGTCCATCAGGGTCTGAATACCTAGCCGCCCGACTATTACAACTCCGAACTTCAGTGGCAGGATCTAACCAATAAGTGACAAGGCCTCTCCATACATTTCGGTCAAACCACAAAGGCATAGCATCATCGCCTTTAATCTTCCACTTTGCCTTCCATCGTCCCACATGGTCACCGAAACGATCTTTCAATTTGGCTTCGAAACTCGAGCGGACAAGCCCCGTTAAGCCAGATTCCCAATGATACATTTGCTGCCAAATATTTTTTGTTTTTAATAATATTACAAATAAATGTAATTTAAAAACTTAAATAAATTACCGCAAATGATTTAAACCACCGATGAACAACATAGTCAGGGATTTGTGTCCAATTTGCATGCGGTTCTTTGAAATCTCTTTCAAAGATTTGACGGACCGATGTAGCTACACGCGAGTCATCATCAAACCTGAAACGTCAAAAATAAAATATTAATGATAAAGTAGGAAGAGAAGCCCCCGGAGTAGAAGGAAGAGAAGCACCCGGAGTTGAAGGAAGCGATGAACTCCTCTTGCGTGAACTCCTTCCACTCCTGCCGCTGGATAGAAACCGACTATAGTCATTTCCAGACATCTGAAAAAAGTAACAAAATATTTTAATAATTGTAATTAAATCTAAAATAAACCAAGAAAACTTAAACTAGAAAAACTTTAGACAATCATGAACAAAAACTAAACTAACAGAGACTAGCAAGGATAATTAATTCAACTAACAAAGACTTTTACATTAAATACATAACTAATTCATTAAGTAAAATGTTCACACTAGCCAAAAAGACATAAACAAACGCTAATGGAACAAATACAAGTAGCCTTTCTGTTTCACCTACAGGTCCACGATATATACATAATAAATTCAATTAGTCAAGTAATCTCACTTGCCCAAAAGACATAGACAAACACATATAGAACCCTTTTGATCAAAACCCTAAATTAAATTCAATTAGTCAAATAATTCCACAAAGACTTATAACCAAAACCCTAAATTAAAGCAAACCCTTTCGATCAAAAAAAAAAAACAAACCCTTACCTTGTGAGCAGTAACAACAGCGGCTGACAGTTGCAGAGAGGGAGAGAGGTTCCAGCACAGGAACAAAGGGGACGTTGAGAGAGAGTGTGAGTGAACTGGCGGAGATCTGGCAAGAGAGAAAGAGACAGAGAGAATCGGCGACCAAGAGAGTGAACTGGCGGAGAGGGATTACGGCGGGGAGAAGAGATCCGACGAGGAAAAGAGTGAGAGAGTGAGAGGAAGAGATATCTGTGGCGAGAGTGAGAGAGACATCAGGCTACGTCGAGGGTGACTCCCGTCGGCCACATCGAGAGAGAGGGAAGAGCACGCTCTGGGATAAAAAAAAAAAGAAGGGTTTCGTTTTTTTTTTTTAACTTGACGGCCACAACTATGAGAGAAAACTGTTAGATGACTTTATATATTAACCTAATTCCGTAGGAAGTCACTCGCAAAGTTGCGAGGGAATTGCTAGGGATCCTTCGCAAATCCCTAGGTAATTTGCTATGGATTTGTGAGTGATCCCTAGCAATTCACTCGCACATCCGTAGTTCATGTGTTTGGGGTTTCATTTAGGGTTTCGTTAAGGGTTTCGTTTAGGAATTTGCAAGCTTATTGATTTAATGCTTTTATTTCCGGTTGTGGAATCTTCAATAAGTTAATTTTTTAAAAACATTATCAAATTTCTTCAAAACTATATATTTCAAGTATGTTGATAGTATAAAGCAAGTCTCCCAAGGAATTTGCAAGCTTATTGATTTAATGCTTTTATTTGCCAGCAAGTCTCCCAATCTGACAAAATACTTCAGGGATGTCTTTAACTGGATATGAAGGTGCAACTCCTCCGTCGTCGTATCGTCTGGGAGCGGTCTTCTTCGTTCTAACGGTTGGACTAAAGTAATATGATGTAAAGTGTGAGGTTTCCTCCGTCAAACTGCCTGCAACTATCGAACCCTCCACTCTAGCAAGATTTTTGGCTTTATGTTTAAGATATCCCATGAATCTCTCAAATACGTACATCCATCGGTATTGCACAGGGCCCCCAAGAGCTGCTTCAAGAGGCAGATGAATCATGAGATGTACCATTACGACAAAAAAAGAGGGGGGAAAAACTTTCTCCAGATTGCAAAGTAAGATCGGGATATTCTTGGCTAACGACTCGATCCCATCCTCAGTCAATGTCCGAGTGCATAAATCTCTAAAAAATGCTCCAATCCCTGAGAATTCATCAACAAACAACAATATATTTCAGTTAATATTGATATTTCATTTATATATAATTAAAAAGTAAGTTTTAGTTTTATTACCAGCTATTGCTTCATGGACATGTGTTGGTAAGAGCTCCGTCAATGCAAACGGCAGGAGCCGCTGCATGAATACGTGACAATCGTGACTTTTCATACCCGAAAATTTTTGGCCTTGCTCTATGCATCTTGAAAATTTCGACACATATCCATCTGGAAACTTTACGTCAGAATTAACCCACTCGAATAACCTCTGCTTTGCTACCCCAGACAATCGAAAATTTGGAACTGGTAATTTCCCCTCTCTTGTCACATGCAACTCTGGTCTTGCACATATCTCTGGTAGATCCAACCTCGATTTCAAATTATCTTTACTCTTTCCCTTGACATTCAAAATAGTGTTCATAATGTTTTCAAAAACATTTTTTTCTATGTGCATCACATCAAGGTTGTGCCTTAAAAGATGATCCTTCCAATATGGAAGCTCCCAAAATATGCTCTTCTTATGCCAATTATGAGATATCGTATACCCGTCTGGCATGTTAGCTGGAGTGTGCCAATTTCCCCCAACTTTACATGTCTCGTTAGCACAATAATACTCAATCCGCTCTAACAAAGTTGCTCCAGATTGAAGCGCAGGGGGAGGGACATGGACTACCTTGTTTTTCCTAAACAACTTCTTGTTCTTACGATAGCTATGATGTGGTGGAAGAAACCTACGATGACAATCAAACCAACAAATTTTTCTCCCATTTTTCAGCTGAAAAGCATCTGTCCTATCTGTACAATACGGACATGATAATCTTCCATGCGTTGTCCATCCCGATAACATTCCATATGCGGGGAAGTCACTGATAGTCCACATAAGCACTGCACGCATATTAAAATTCTGTTGTTGCGAGTAGTCCCACGTCGGCACGCCACAATGCCATAACATTTTCAGCTCATGGATCAAAGGTTGCAAAAATACATCAAGTGCTCGCTTTGGATGTTTTGGCCCAGGAACTAGAATACTCAAGAACAAAAATTCTCTTTGCATGCACATCTCCGGAGGGAGGTTGTATGGCGTCAAAATGACAGGCCACAGAGAATATTGCCGTCCAGACATGCCAAATGGACTAAATCCATCGGTGCATAGGCTAAGATAAACATTTCTACACTCACTCGCAAAGTCAGGATATACGGTTTGAAAGTGTTTCCATGCCTTAGCATCCGAGGGATGGGTAATCTCGCCATCTTTTACCGAATGTTGGGCATGCCATCTCATTGACGCAGCCGTCTTTTCCGAGTGATATAGGCGCTTCAATCTGTCTGTGATTGGTAAGTACCACATACGTTGGTATGGCACACGATTCCTTCCTGTGGTTTCTTGATATCTTGGTTTTCGACAAAACCGGCATTCTTGTAGTTTCTCATCGTCTTTCCAGAAAATCATGCAGTTGTCAATACATACATCGATCATTTCATATGGTAGACCAAGACCCGCAACTAACCGCTGAATTTCATAGAAATTTTCAGCAGCAAGATTACCTTCTGGTAAATACTCATTAATTAGTTGAGCCCAAGAATCCATGCACTTCTCATTCAGATTATGATCACTTTTAATTGTCATCATTCGAGATGCAAGTGATAATCTGGAAAGCCCTTCTCTACATCCTTCGTAGAGGGGTTCTTTAGCAGCATCTAACATATTATAAAACCGTTTTGCGTCTATGTTAGGTTCTTCCCTACTACTGCTATCAGGAATTGTAGTTTCATGAAATGCATCAGTAACCATATCATGATACCTATTTTCATGTTGCTCATACCCATAACCCGAATTATTTCCAAACATATTCTGTCCATGATCCTCATAATGATTAGCATTATAACTTGGTAGTTCAACTCCCTGACCCGTACTACTACTTGATGCACCTTCCCCATGAAAAAACCAGATGTAGTAGTTTGATCTAAATCCTCTATTATAAAGATGTCTCCTCACAGTATCTACTTCTAAATATGGTTCGTTCTTGCATTTTTTACAAGGACAGAATATTTTACCGTGTTCCCTTGCGAATGGTTGGTTTGATGCTTGTTGTAAGAATCCCCGCAATCCGGCCCGATACTCTTTCGTCACTTCTCCAGTCTCCGGATTTTTATGATTGTACATCCAAGCTCGTAATGCATATATTTCATGTTCTGAAGACATTTTTTTCTCTCTCTCTATCTTTTTTTTCTTTAGTTTTTTGTTCTTTGTTTTTATGTTCAGATCAGGGATCCACAGTTGCTATTTATAGAGTTTTCAAAAAATTTGCGAAAACATTGCTATGGATTTGCTACTGATTTGCTATAGATTTGCGAGACTTTTGCGAGGGAAATTGAGTTTACGAGGGATTTGCGAGGGGCTTCTCCCTCGCGAATAATTAGTTAAACATAACAAAAAACGTGTCACAACTACTTTATTCAAACTTTGCGAGGCATTTGCTAGGAAATAAACATGCTATGTAAATTTTGTCGCAAATGCCTAGCAAATTTGCGATAGATTTGCAAGTAACTCTGACTAATATGCAAATTCTTCGCAAGTCCTTAGCAAATTTTCGACAATCTTGCGAGGGAAGTTTTCCATAGCAGTATTGCGAGAGAGTTGCGAGGAATTTGTATATTCCTTCGCAATTCCCTCGCAAGTTTCCCGAAAATTTGCGACGAACAGTTTCCGTCGCAAATTTGCGACGGATTTGCGTCTGACCAATATTTTCTCGCAAATTCATTGCAAATCTCTAGCAGTTTCCTCGCAAATTTGCGACCAATTTTTTCCCTCGCAGTTGTCCTTCGCAAATCGGCTGTTTTCTTGTAGTGATCGACGAAAAAGCCTTTGCCCGCTTTGAGCCCTTAGCAACGTCGAAGGATCGGTTCCACTTTCTTGGTCAGAAGACATTCACAAGAACACTAACTGAACGGTTTTTTGTATTTTTTTTTTTGGGTTCTCTCGGAAATTCTTCAAGAAATGTGGTTTTATCGAAAGAAGAGCTCTCTTTCTTATTTTGATAGTTCAGAGTAATTGAAGGGATCTCTATATATAAACACATGGGAGAGGTTGTCATTAATGAAACTATTTCCTAATGTCTTTCAAAAATAAAAACTATTTCCTATATTTTATTTGTTTTTTTCATCTTTTTCGAATTTGATACTATAATATATACTCCCTTCGTTTCATATTATAAGTAGTTTAAGAAAAATTTGTCTGTTTCAAAATATAAGTAGTTTTCATTATTCTATGTAACTTTTACTTTTATGAGGTATAGTGTGATCCATCAAATAATATAGACTCATTTATAATTGGTTTAACTATGTTTAATTCATATATCAAATATTATTTTTAAAATAAATAATATTTTTCTTAATCTTTGTGTTTTCGACAAAAACTACTTACATAAAAAAAACAAAAGAGTATATTTTTTTCTTGATAATAGACATCTAAATTCACATCGGGCACTAATGATTGACCAGGTGACTGCAAAAAACAGTTTCCTATACTAAAATTAATGCATTTTTAGGTTTGAGACATGATTACATGAACATAAATATCTTCTTATTTTGAGCTTGACGGCGAACAAAAATATCTCTTTAATGTGATATTTTGATAGATATTTTACACAGTGGCTGGAATTTTGGCCTTTTTTACATACACTATTTATGATGGTGAGCAGCGTAAATTTATGTTATGACGTGGGTTTGTTTGATTTGTAGTTTTTTAGTATTAAAATAGCAAAATTGGCGATGGTGTAATAATGTCGAGGGCAATGATTGGTGGAAATATAACCAATAGATAGAACGCATAGCTATAAAACAAAATTTAACATAAAGAAATACAAAAAAGCTAATGAGTTTTAAAGAATGAACAAAAAAATTTGAAAAAGAACATGCAAGGAGAAGATGCATGTGATGGTGTTCTCTTCCACCACCATTGCTTAGTATTGTGGCTAATTATCATCCACCCCAATTTTCTGCTCACAATTTCTCTATTTAAAATTGATTTTTCCAAGTTTTGGTGTTTTGTGAAACATATAACATGTTCTTTATACGTCTCCTCTCTTTTGGAAAATAATAATTTGATTTTGTTGATTTTTCGAAAAAACATGAATTTTAGGTTTTGGATTACACGTGTCAATCAATATACTAGTAGAAAGACAAAATGTAGTAGTATATCTGCCGACTAAAAATAAACATTGTTTGTATTTCTTACAATGTATATTTAACCTCCAATATGAAGAAATGATTAGTATTACGTCAGTCTTCTTGCGTCAGACACGCTTTGCTATCCGCTTCTTAATTTGTTCCTTTGGTTTGTTTATTATTCTCAAATCAAATGATTAGTTGTTATCTTTATTGATTATTTGTTATCCCCATTCAAGAAAATGATATTAATAATGAAGATTATAAAGTCTGTTATTACAAAAGTGGAGATGTTAAAATCATACTCGAGCAAATATCGTGTTGCCGTTTGATAAGGTAGCGTTTGATATGGAATTGGGCTTTCAGAGTTTTTATCAAAATAATTGTCTATTGTTCATTGGCAGCTTGGAAGGAGGTGACACACGGCCCACACTGGCGACCCAGCCAGTGCGTTTTTGGAGGTTATGGATCCAGAGCAGAATGCAACCTTCTAGAAGTTTCTCAATATTACTATTGACTTATCCAAGGTTTCTACTCTTTTGCCATGCCGTTTTTTTTAGAAAGAATTACATTGATGTAACATTTCAAGTTGTTTGTACTCTCTGCAGTTTTGGGTTTGATGTAACATCTCAAGTTGTTTGTACTCTTGTCAGGTTGATGTGAGAGATGCAGCTCTTCATTCGTTTCATTGATTGAAAATTACCACATAGAAGCTGGAGTTAAGAAATTTCCACAAACATATTGAGAAGATTTACCATACTGAAAGAAAGAATCATATACGTTTGATGATTTTTTTTTCAAATTGCTGGAGCTGATAAATAAAGCTAAAATTAGGCAATGCTTAAGGTCGTCGGCTCTTTACCAGCTCCATATATAGCCTTAGAGAAGTCTGTGCCAAGCTTTCTCAATCAGATATGACCTACTAACGTTGAGTTGGCTCAGTGCTAAAAGTCCGAAGTTGAATAATCCGAAAATGTAGGAACGTTTGTAGTCACCTGGGTTCGATTCACGTTGCGAAGAAACCATATAACATGAACTGATCTCCTTCAAAAAGGCGATTCTTGTCACCTTTTTTTCTATATTCAAGAAAAAAAAAGAAGGTTTACCGTAAGGTAAATTGGTACAAAGTCTCACAGTACTATATACAGAGTTCCCAGAGTCTAAAATCACTTGTCCCATTTAACAGTTTCCCTTAGACTAGCACGCCAAGGAGTGTGGGTTAATGTTACTGACACTGGAGATACTAAGTGTTTGGCCAAGATCGAAGGTTACAAAAATGAAGTTGCCTGGTATTATGAAGATATACTGATTCAGCAACTGGAGTTTCAATAGTCTATTATCAAGTAAAGAAATCAAGTAATCAACCTTGTTTGCTTGGCTTTTACGATGGGGTTTTGGGATAATCTTTGAGATGTGACATCAAATGTAGAAAAGCAAACTCTGGAGCATATTAAAAAGGGGCCAATCAAGATTTTCATATTTTGACTACTTTATACCAAAATCCATCCAAACACACAAAATCTGATAATGAGATGACAGCCCTACAATATCTTAGGTTCGATCAAGCGATCCTAAAATCTTCATCTTCTTTTTGTAGTTGCAATTCTTAATTCATATTGAAAGCTAATCTCGACTTTGTAGATATTTTAGCAAAGTAACAGAGAATTTGTTGGAAAAAAAAATACAGAACTAAAGATTGATTAGACAATGTTTTGAAATCCACATATAGGTTAATGATTAGTTAATTGTTTTTCAAGAACAAAGAGCTACAAAAATGATAAACTCATAATTTTCTTTTCGCCGATCATACGTGACAATAGCTATTCACATTGCTAATGGAGATAACAGATTTTATCATGATATATATACATATATATCTAATATATATGGATATCGAATTAAAGGATATTTTTTATATGAGAAAATGAGTCATCAAACCAATTTTTTGAGCTGAGGAAGGATAGGTAGATATCTTGTGGTACGGTAAAGAATCTGAAAATGCATGAACCATAACCATGGATGTTATAAAGAACATAAAGTAATGTATAACATTAAAGAGTCACAATTATTTTACACTCCATAAATGGAAAGCCACTAAAAAGGCAATACAGACCGTACCCTACAAAGATTTCAAAGCACACATATGCTCTATGCTTGCGTCATCGACACATATTTTCATAATATGATAATATGTGTATCTGTATCAATATAGCATATACATATTATATATATACGAGAAAATCACGTGTGAATTTGAGTGTTATAGAGTATATATAATAAGAGTGTGTGTATATTATAAACTTGTATACCAACCAATCAAAGTGTGTGAAATGCCTAATAAGCCAAAATATGTGAAAGTCTGACGTTGATTGTGGAGTCTTTCGCTTTCCTTTTCAAGTCGTGTGGATAACTCAAATATGTATGCATATTCAATCTAGTGATCATAAATTTTAGTAGGAACTATATATTTTTTTTTTTTGAACACATAACTTAGAGTAAAACGTCTCAGTCCCTAACTAGGGAGGAGGAAAGGTAGCATTACAAAGTGCAGTCTTAGCAAGTTTATCTGCTGCAGAATTTAAGAGTCTAGCAAGAAGTTTAAAGGAAACAGAGCTAAAAGTTAAGGATAGATGATCGATTATAATTGGTTATAATAATTATAAACTAATATAGGGTTCGTGTATGATTGTTTTTAAATGGTAGGCAAGATCCAAGAATGTGCTAAAACACTCTTTGGGAGTTCAAATCTTATTTGAAACAAAAAAACAAGACTATATTAAAAAGTAAGTATGGGTTTGAGATTCAGTCTATGTAATTTATCTAACAGGCCGGTAACAAAAAATATTCAGCTATTTCATACACTAGTCCGGAAGCATTTTAAACTTGATAAAATGTTGTGGTAATTGTTGTGGAAAAATCAACATTATTACATTAAATGCAAATTTTCCGATACTGGTAAGATCAGCCGATATATTTATCAAAATAATCCAATATGGTCCAAAATACTTCAAACATAAACTAGTCTCAAGTTATGATGCTGTTATATTCCAATCTGTGTATCTTTTGTGAAGCTTGCAAACTTGGGCGGTTTGAACATGCACCTCCAAAACTCTATGTATTGATCAATAATTGCTTTGATTGATGTTTAATAGCGCTCTCTTTGATAAACAAAATCTGGTGTGTATCTGAACCTAATGAACTAATTACCTCATATCATCTCAGATTCTCTGACGTCGCCTTAGAAAATATATTTTAAAGGTGATTTTTAGATTTTAGAATGATTATACAATCACATTAAATCAAATATATAATGATTGGATTATTCTTTTTCGTGTAAAGACAAAGTATACCAAAATAGTTAGAAAAGTTGAAAATCTAAGTGATGCACGCGTGGTGACGGCTAATGGCAATTGGTTACAGCTTTGTTCAACTTTTAATCATCAATTAAATTATCATTTTTCTTGTTGTAAGATTTAGATGTAACTTTGATGATTTGTAAACAGGTTAGACAAATAACAGATTAATGGTACAAATTTTATATAATTTTTAAACAGTTTTCAACGAACAGGTTAATTTTTTTATTTTCTGATATTACGTAAATCATTTTATTATTTTTTCTAGATAAACTTCATTTCAAAAATGTTTAAATTCATAATTCAAAGTTACTTTAGATAGAACCAATTTTCTTTTAAAATTCACGAGAAAATAGGAAAAAATATTAAGTTCACGTCCGTTTTAATCGGGGTCGAATGTTTAGTACAAAGATGATTTACCAGTATCAGCAAAACTATCGTAAAAGATATATAATTAACAAAAAACATAGTATATATATTCCCTAAGCGAGGCAATATCTGAATAAGCTGTGACAAAGGAAAGCCAAAGCAACAAAAGGCAAAAGCCAAAACAAAAGCAGAGAGGTGTTGAAATTATTAATTCGATGGATGCATGGCCAGAAGAATCTCAAGGTGACCCTAGCAGAGTAAGTGAAGAAGAGGTATCTACTTTGCTCTAATATCTCTATCTTTCAATGCATTATTGTCCTCTGTTTCTATTTGGTTCTTGTCGTCTCCTCTGTTTCCTTATCTGTTATATCTCCTACTCTGTT
The DNA here is from genome assembly GCA_018703725.1 of Brassica juncea. Lineage (NCBI taxonomy): Eukaryota > Viridiplantae > Streptophyta > Magnoliopsida > Brassicales > Brassicaceae > Brassica > Brassica juncea. Next base: position 43,336,794 of record CM031941.1, read on the forward strand.
TTTTGTTCTGTTTCATCTTCTAATTGTTTTTTGTTGGTAACGTTTTCAGATAGTTTAGGCTTTTCACTAATCTGGATAACAATTAGGAGTTAGGCTTCATGTTATTATAAATTGTTCTCTAGATATCTAGTTCGTTGGTTCTAGACATAATTTATATTCATTCACAACAAAATCGAAGAACAATAGTAATCTTAATCTATTACTCCATCCGTTCTAAGAAAATAGAAGTTGATTTTTATTTGTTTTGGATATATAAGTATTGTGTTTTCAGTGCTGTTTTTAGCTTCTTTATCCTTCTACCTATATTAACTAAAACAATATTATTAAAATAAATTGAAATGTTTTAAAATTATGGTACTAAAATGGTTATATTTGATATTGTAAATTTATTAAGTGTGTGAAAAACACATAAGTTCTATTTCCTGGAACCGAAAGAAAATTTGGTTATAATGAATGTATGCATTTATGATTTACTCTCTAATTTTTTTTCTTCAGGGTTTATTTCCACCTCTAAACTTGCTTTTCACACCAACTCCGGAATTGATCGCCTTGATTGAAACCACACTGCAACAAGACTACTCAAGTGCTCATCAACAAAACTGTCATTACACCACAGTGCATCCAAAGACCTTAACAGCTTCTGAAACTCCTAAAAACCATGAAAAGCCAAAGGCTGTGAATTCTCAAATCTACAAGATCACAATTGGTCAATGGACTCACATGCAGGTCTACCCGGATGATATTAAGGCTAAATTCTATTTTGCAAAGAGGAAAATTATTTGGGAGATTCTAGACGATATAGAAACAGGAACACAAGTGGACAGGCTGAAGAGAAAGATTGAGATCCAATGGTCTGATGTCTTGTCTTTCAGAGCAACTTATAATTCAAATGATGGAACCGGTATACTAGAAGTAGAGGTAATATACAATAATTCTTATATATAAATATATATATATCATATGTTAAGCCTAATTAATGATTGTGAATGTTTTTTGTTCAGTTGGGAAAACGTCCAACGTTCTTCATGGAGACTAATCCACAGGCAGGAAAACACACTCAATGGAAGATGGATCAAGATTTCACCCTAGATCAGTCTGCTTCTATATACAGGTTTCATTCTCTATCTTTGATCCCTCCTACTTTGTTTTATTTTCCTTGAAAGAGATTCAAAGCCTCACATTTATGCATAACAGGAGACATACACTTCATTTTTTTCCTGGAGATCTGCAAAAGACCTTGGAGAAGCTTGTGTCCGGAGATAGTTTCTGGTCAAAACTGGCCAAAGTCAGTTTCCCAACTCTACAGTCTCTTTACTTCGATTTTGGGTTTGGAGACAGCAACGACGGCTCTGGAGACAGCAACAACAATGCTGACATCACCTTGTCTCACTACGGACACCATCAAACAGTTAGCATGGATGACGACCATAATGACATTCTTTATCGCTATCCTCCAGGTACTTACCTTTGAACCTTAGGCAACAAGAACCGGTTATGGGCATAGCCAGATTAAAACACTCGTATTGGCCCTCAAATTTTAAAGACTTTTATAGCATGCCCTAAAATTGTTTTCTCTTTAAAGATACCTGGTCCTAACGCAAATCATTTCATATGTTAGTATCGATATTAAAATAAGTTACATAAACCATATTTTTATAGGATTTGGTCAGGTGCCTGAGCCTGATGGAAACATAAACTTTAGCACATCAACTCAGTTCTGCGATAATGATGGGAGACAAATGAACTCATTTGTTCAAGACATTCACTTACTTGGGACGCAAGTTGTCCAACCATCCTCTCAGTTGATCGGGGGAAGGTATGTTAGCGGGCCACAGTTTAACAATCCGATGATCCAGACGAGAAACACAATGGAGTTACGTGGGAATCAAGCGTATGCACAAGCATTACGTGAGACAAAAGCTAACTATTTGAGGTTTCATATGGAACCGTGTCTACAAGACTTAGCTCAAGAAGGAGTGACACATAACATGGAACACATACCTCCGGATGGTAACTTTCAGACCAACAGCATATGTTATTGTGATCAATGCTTCAGCAAATATTTTCCACTGCCTCCTGATTTGTTGATGTAATGCGGAATATCACTGAAGATCTAGCTTTCTCTTTCTCTGCTACATTTTCCTTATAATTATTCCTCATGTTTTTTTTTTCAAATACCTCTTGGGGTCTTGTATTGCAGAAAGTGTTTGGCCTACGTTATTGTGATCAATGCTTTATCAACAATTATTCATAGCCTCCTGATTGTTGATATAATGATGTATATCACCGAAGATCTAGCTTCCTCTTTCTCTACTACATCTTCCCTATAATTCTTCTTCATGCTTTTTTTTTTCTTTCAAATTTGTCTTTGGGGTTTGTTTGTATTGCAGAAAGTGTGGTACAAACTAGAACCCTACCTTTTGGAATTGTTATTTATCGATTATTGTTTTATTGTGCTTGCAAAATATTTCAGTGTATATTAATTCCAACTTCCAAGTATACATCAATCAATGACACAAAGTTAAAAGATTTTTATTCAAAACAACTAATATCAGGTTACAAAGAGTAAAACTGTGGTCACATAACACTTTTGTCATAGCTAAGAAAACAATGATGTGATATGTAACCGTAACGCTTTGGTCAAGGCCTCTAAAAGAGAGTGAGAAGACACGCATTCTTATTCTTAGGCACAATGAAAAGATATCATTATGTTAGATTTACCAATTTTCAAACTTTTGATCAAAAACATTACAATATAAACACAAATGATCAACACGATCCACATTTGTTTTTTGGAAGATCCAAAGCCCCCCAAATCCCAATTTGAAAACAACTGAATATTCCAATACAAAAGTATACTGGCTTCAGAATCACAGAATGAATCTACTTTTAGATGTTATGAATGTGGTGAGTTGAGAGGCACCACGTACGTTTTTCCCCATGAATGTTGATCCAAGTAGTTTGCTGAGTCTTTAATAACACAGCCACAAACGCTACAGAAATAACCGGCCTGTGGAAGACAAAGATCATTAGCAGATACCCACACATGTGGTATGTGGATAAAAGTTTTTAGCTTATGTTTTACAGGATTACAAAGAGGACAATATCTTTTGTTCTAACGCTACTTTATATCAATCTAGGGTGTTTGGTCTAGTGGTATGATTCTCGCTTCGGGTGCGAGAGGTCCCGAGTTCGATTCTCGGAACACCCCTTAAAATTATGTTTTAGTCCCTCCTAACTGTCACAGAGACGCCTTCCTGTTTTCACATGATGAACTAGAACTCCACGCCCTATCTTATTTTCCCTGCACATGACTCATACGCTCAGATCCATCAGCAGAACCAAGGATACACAGATTTCTTTTACTATTAGCCATTTGAGAGATACTCAGAGAATGTTATTCTTTTTAATCATGTTTTAACACTGTGAGACTAGACAAAGCCAGGTGAAGATTTCTTCAAGAAGAGCATCAGGTCGTTAGAAACACTTCTTATAAAAAGATTAAAAGAATGAGGGATCATCCTTGTTTCGTGGGTCACGAGAAATTCTCCTTGAGGATTAAGAGCACTAGCATGATGAAGCCGAGAATTACAAGAACAGATGCATGCATAACCATACCTCCATTTCTCTGTCTACGTTCTGCCTGTGGAGATTCATAAAGCGTCATGAAACGTTGAGAGAGAGAAGGTTTTATATTCTGGTCACAAACAACTTTAGGCTTACCTTTTGCAACTGCTTGATGGTGAAAAACGAACAGAGACGCCTTTAAGAGACACGTTAAGTACACAAACCTGCACATTTGAATCTTCGGAAGGTCCAGGCAGCAGAAAGCCCCTCAAGTTGCTTTTCTGACTTCCTCAACAGAAAGGTTATCTCTTGGTTTCAGCTTTACGTCTGCTCAAAAATATTTACAATTACTTCATAACTCATGAGCTAATAACTAACTCGCACAAGTAGCTTCTTTGTCTCAGCTATGCGCTCACAAAAATCATAGACTGAAGTTTTGGTGGGGGCTGCGCGGACGCAAACCCCCCTACCACAAATAATGACGTAAGCTCTTCCACTTGGGAAGACTTTAAGCTAAGCGCCCTTCCTCAGTGCAATGGAAGTCAGTAGCCTAGGCCACTCGCCTTCATGATCACGAGTTGACCCCGTCCAGGTAAGTGATTTGCTTGTTCCCACGAGTCTCTTATTTATACTGAGCTTCTGAAGAGTCCTCCTTTTCTCCTAAGCGATGTGGGACTTTTGTTGAGTTTCACACTTTCCGCCGTTTTAAAATTTTTAAGACATACCGCGTGCCGTTTTAGTGTTTCTCTTGTTGAACGATGTGTCGGACTGGGCTTAATAAAAAGCGAAACGGTCAGGCCTTTGTATACTGTTGGCGTTCTCTACTGGGCTGGGTATCCTCGATAGCCCAAAATTAATTCGTAGTACAATGTCATCAACATCCGAATTTGACTTGACTTAAATTATTAAAGTAAATAGTGTTGGCTAAAGCCAGCCATAGATAGCTAACCTAGAGATTTATTCAAGAACAACTGTAGAATTGCGTTATGGACATGGTTCATGAGTTCTGTAATATGAATGTTTAAAGCAATAATCGGCATGGTTCATGAGTTATGTAGCTCTCTCTCTGAGATATAGATATATGTAGGTTGAGATTCAACTAATTAGGAAGTTACTTAGAGAACAACTTGAAAATTGTGTGAGTTTGATTGGAAAGATAATCTAGAAACGAATGTGTCACCGATTTAACTATTCAAACTTTGTAATTAATTTGGCATTTGCTATGATACTAACAAGTGCAGACGTTTTCTTTCACCGATTTTTCTACAAATCAAGATCGAGAACAAATATCAAATATAAATTTTTTAAAAACATTAGTTAAAGTACATTATAAGGGTATATTAGTGACCCCAATGATGTGGATTGCATGTCCAACAAAATAATATATAGAGTATATAATGCAGAAGACTAATTGTATTAGTTTAATATCTTTAAAACGGGAGAAAAATTAAAAAGTAAGATTATATTTTCTTGGCCAACGATCAAAATCAAAAGCAATAAGAAAAATGACCTAAAAGTAATATGTTCTTTAGTCCTTTACTACCGTAAACGTATACACTAGACTTCCACTTCATTGTACTCTCAGTTCGTGCGTTCAAGTGGAACGCATATGCAGATCTACCTCATATAATATGCGTCTTAAAAAGTTGGAGGGTCAATTTCATATATTTTAAATCTCTTATTTTCTTTTGGAATAAAGACAATATTTATTAAAAATATATAGTTGGTGATTAGCCATTTCGTGATATTTTGGAAGTTTATGAGAAAAGTGGAGCCGTCATGTGACTTAAATATATAAATCGCATTAGAGAACAGGATAGACATCTTTTTATATATCATACTGTTGTTAGATATTTATATTGCAAGGAATTGAATTTATGATTAATTATTGTTAAGAAAAAAGAATTTGTGTATATATCTAATAGCACCATATATACGTCTCTAGAGAAGAAAACTCATGATGAACTTGGATTAATACGATCAATGGAACAAATTATGTGTTATTTTTTTTTAAATTAACGACAGTATCTAATGACTGAGGTCAGCCGACTATTCTGTGAGTTTTAAGAGTGTAATGTTAAACTATCTAGTGGTCAACAGAAATCGAACCGCGGATTCACCGTATTGGGATTATCCTTCAAGTACCACTAATCCAAGGCCCGTTGATTATTTATGTGTTATTCCAAAAGATCAAAAATCGATGATATATACATATAGATAAACAATTTTTTTTAAAAAAACTTCTTCATACACATAGAATATGTGATATCCATTTGTATTCTAAAGATAAAACTTTATATTTATTTTAATATGACGTAATTTTAAACTGTAATTCCTTTACCAATATTGAAAATTTATAAATATATGTAATAATTTAAGTTAGAAGTAGAAACTATTTGAAAACTAGCTGTTTGTGTTCTTCCTCTATCATGTGCATTTAAATTGCAGATCACTAATCCAAATAAAAGGTTGTGGTCCATATCTTCAAGATTTATAATTATAAGTTAAAACTAGAATTTAGAAATGAGCTCTACATAATGAAAGTAGATTTTTTTGATGTTAGGAGATAGTAAAAGTTAACAAGTGCATAATTCAAATGACTAATGTGTTGGCGAAGAGAGAAAGATGATAGTGGAATAAGCTTAAGAACCACGTACAGAAGTACATTTAAACAAAAGCAAACACTAAACCAAACCTACTAAACTATATTGTATGTATATATCTAATCTGATTTCGCTTATATCATATTCAGTTGTGCTATCTTCTTATATTTCTAACGTTACTTTTTCTTTTTGCATTTACGGTACTTACATCTGCATGCTAAGCTTGTGTGTTTACATTATGAGAAAATAGCTACATCTTTCTTTTTTTTGTCACAGAGAAAATAGCTATATCTAAGATTTGCATTATCCTTGTTTTAAACAATGTCAAATATCAATGCTTTCAGTACTGCTCTATCATTCTTTATTATAAGGAAGCTAATCCATAATCCAAATAAAAATCCTCTTACAAATATATACACTCTGTTAGTTTCTTCAGAACTATATATCTATAGAGGTTATACACACACGTGTGCCTTCATGTTCACAAAAGATCTTGGACTACTTAAAGAAACTTAACAAAAGAGGAAACAAAGGACAACATCTAAAGAAACCCACTTGAAAATCTAGTCAAGAACAATAACATCTCAACAAGTGTCTAATCTATCCATGTGATCGTATGTGTTTGGTCTATTTACAGAACTATACAAGGGTTGAGAGTCGTAGACTTTATATTATAATTGATAGGGAATGAGTCACAAGCTATATACAATAGCAAATATCGACATATTATTGTTGAAGTTGTCAGACTGCTTACTTTATTTATTTTATTATCATTTTTGAGTGGTGATCCTATTTCTTTACACATCTGACGCATATACAAAATTTAATACTAAAAAGCTTACAAGGACCACAATTATAATAAGTAAATAAACGATGCAGTTGACAACCCTAGCACTACTCTGCCTAATGGATGGAAAGTAGTTTTAAGTGGGATCATTGTAGCTTTTCGAAGAAAGCACGTCAAGCCAACGCTACAGTTAGAAGAGAGTAGAAGAAAATATTAAGTAAAATCGACTTACTAAGTAAAAATCAGTTTAAAATATATTAATCTATCTCTTTTATAATATATATATATATATATATATTTAAAAAAAAATCAAAAAAATATGTTTCTTTGAAATCATTGTTTTTAAACATCAATTTTAGAATATTTGAACAATGATCGATGAACTAATTTTGGATTGACCATACTGAATTTGGTGGATCGTTCTTTGATATGAAGTTAGATAATTTTTAATAAAAAACCAATTGGTAATAATGTGTTTATTATTTTTTATGTATTATAGAAAAAGACAAGACAGAAACATAGTAGCATAAAAGCTGAAGGTGATTGGTGGATGAAACTAGAGCTGCCATCTACACTTGTAATTCATATATTGGTTAGTCTTTCTTCTCTTTCTCTCTTGATTAAAGTCTTGGTGAATGAGTATCTGTTTCTTGATTTGAAACCGACATGGCTCCTAACAATTGGGCTTTTCTTTGCCTCTTCCTAGGAATCTGAAGCTCTCTATCTCTCTCTCTCACTCCTTCCTGTCTGTAAGTTTTCATGAATATCTTTTGCTTTTAGATTCACATAGGTTTTGGTGTGTTTGATGTTGACAAACATTTGGGGTTTTACTTGCATCTTACTCAACTTCTTCTGTCTAGTGTTTGGTTTGTTATCAGGTTCTTGTCTCTTTATCTTTATTGGTTCCTCTAAGTTTGTTCTTACTTTAGACAACAACCCTGTCTCTTGATGATGATTCACATATGGGTTTTGTCATTCGTCTGGTTTTGCGTAATACCCAATCCCTAAGTTTCTCAATTGGGTAACAAAGAGTTTTACTTTGTTGACTTTTTGTTCATGTTTATCTTTCACAGGAACTACTCTTTCATCTCGGCAACATCGAATCTTGACTTCCTTTTTTATTTTCTTTACTCTTTGTATTGGATCTTGGAGATGGCTATGCAAACTATGAGAGAAGGTCTTCCCTCTGCTCCACAGATTTCTTGGTGGAACGCTTTTGGATCTCAGCCGTTGACTCCGGAGAGTCTCTCCGGAGATTCTGATTCATTGGCCGGAGTTAAGGTCAGATCTGCTGGAGGGATAGAACAAGGAGTGAATAAACAAAGCAACTCTGCATCTCACTTTTCTTTCTCACTAGGTATGTCTTAGCTTCCTTTGCCTTTCTCCATGGATGTCTTCAAATGGATGGGTGTAGTGAACTTTATGTGGAATACTGGTAGAACATGTTTAACTAGTTACTTATAGGTTTGTGAAAGTGAATGTAACTGAGCTAAGTTGCCTTAAAGGGAAGACATCTTGTGTGCTTCAAATACTGAGTTCATAAAATGTTTCTATTTCTAGAAAGCTGTGAGTATAAATTGCATGTTTGTTATACTGTTAGGTGATGTAAAGAGTTCAAGAGTTGTGCCAAAGCCTCATGGATCTGCTTTCTCAATGCAACCACCTTACTTGGAACTTGGATTTTCTCAGTCACAGGTACATTATTCCACATAAAAAACAGCCTTTTTTTTATCAGTTTTCTTTTAACTTGTTTCTGAGTGTGTAGTTTATATTTGCTGTTTTGGGTCATTTAGATCTACACAAAGTATCCATGTGTGGAGCAACAATACTATGGAGTTCTTTCAGCCTATGGACCTCATAGCAGTGTAATGCTTCCTCTAAACATGGAAACAGAAGATGGAACAATCTATGTAAACTCAAAGCAATACCATGGAATCATCAGGCGTCGCCAGTCACGTGCAAAGGCTGCTGCTGTTCTTGATCAGAACAAACTGAGTAGCAAATTCCGTAAGGTAAAATTGTAACATATCAAGAAACTATTTCGGTTCTAGTGTATTTTTGTTTTAGACTCATGTTAACGTATGTTGCAGCCTTACATGCACCATTCTCGCCATCTCCATGCATTGCGCCGTCCTAGAGGATCTGGTGGGAGGTTCTTGAACACTAAAACTCAGAACAATGCAAAGAAAGCTGATGGAACAAAGCAGACTCAGACTCCGCCTCAGCCTCAGCGAAGTAACTCTCAGGATTCAGATGTTCTTCATCCTGAAAACGTGACCATGAACTTATCAAACCGACTAGGATCAGAAGTTACAAGCATGAACTACTTTTTAAGCTCTTCAGCCCATCCTCTTGGTGGCATGGTAATGCCTAGCAAGTGGATCACAGCAGCAGCAGCAATGGATAATGGCTGCTGCAATTTCAAATCCTGATACTTTTACTGTAGTTCACAGTCAGACCGAGAGAGGGAGAACTCTATTGTCTTGATAAAAGACAATTTGAGTTTTTTTTTTGTTTCTTGGTACCATCTGACTGTGAACTGGCAACTCATCTTTGGCTCATTCTATACCTAAGGCTTCTTCATCGTCAGATGAACGGAGCTTTGCATTTTATCCCAGTGTGAAACTAGTGAAGAACAATGATGGGCTTTGGCAACCAACACCCACTTGTTCAAACTCTATCTCCTCTCTCTCTGTGTGTGTTTATGTATGTTTCTGAAACGATTGTAAGAAGTTCTAGTCAAGTGGCTTATGTACCATATTTTAAGTCCTGCTTTTCTATAAAATTGTGTGTGTGTGTGTGTTTATGTATGTGTTCTGAAAACTGTTGTAAGAACTTTTAGTTGTGTGGCTTATGTAACATATTTGAAGTCCTGCTTCTATATAAAAGTTCTGTGTGTTGTAGTAAACTTGGCTGAGACGTAAGAGTATTCTCATCTCGAGGGGCTTGAAGTTGTAAAAGATTGAGTGTCTTTCTCAGTTTCATTTGTTAAAGATCTCAGGATGATGGTGTGTTGTTCATATGCAAAGTTGTAAACATTTAGCAACTTGATCATTATCTGATCATGTCAAATATTCAATATATTGTGTAAGGAACTCCACCATTCATAATTTAACTTCGTGGACGTATTACTACACTATAACAAGGATACTTAATCCTGGTCAATGATGGCATTGACAGCTTGAGCCATTCTTAAAATCATTTTAGAGGCATATTCACGATGTTTATGGTGGTTAAATAAGAAAATATGTTGAATTTAATCTGTTATCTCGTATATATGTAAAATAAAAATGATTAAAAAAAATTAGAGAGCAAACAAATCTAAACGCACACACTCGTTGAGGTATGAATATTTGATTTACGAAAGGCTATTGTTTATGTTTCCTCAACATTATCGGTTTGGTTCGGCGGTTTGGTTCAGCGAATAAACCGCGAAATTCAATTTCCGGTTAATGAAATTCAATTCGATATTAGCCATCGTTCGGGCCAACCCTAAAAACCTTAAACGCCGGTTAAACAAAAAAAAAAAAAAGGCTTCATCGGCGTTTGCTCTTTCTCCTCCTTCGCTTCGCGTCGCCTTCTCTCTCTCTCTCTCTCTCTCTCTCTCTCTCTACAATCCCCAGGTAAAGCTTCTTCGATTCGTACTCTTAAACGATCACTACTATTTCACATTCCTCCTAGGTCTTTGTTTCTCAACGAAGCTTTCTTCCTCTTTTAAGTCGCCGTCGATCCCAAAGTAGTGAGATTTAACCCTAATTTATCGTAGAAACCTTACAATAATCCCTAAATCGTCATCTGGTTGTTGCGTTTGACATATAGAGAAAAGCTTTAAGTTCGCGAACTCTTCAGAATCGGCCATGGCTGAGTGATGTCTGTGAATGTGATAACAAATGTTTGGTCTCTGATTACTCTTAATGTAGAGGCATAATTTTTGTAATCTCAGGTTTAGCAACCAGGCTTGAGTCTAATTTTTTTAATTTTATTTTGAGGCTAGGAGACGTACACGAAACGAGAAGACTGGGAACCATTCTCTAGACATGGTGCGGTCGGAGCCTTGTGTTCTGTTCGCTCAGACCTTTGTTCATCCTCAACTGGACGAATACGTTGACGAGGTAACCTTCTCAATTGTCACCCTATTGCTCCTTATCTCTGCCTCTTTTAGTCTGGTAGGAATTGTTAGTGCGAACTGCTTGTATGGACAGGATTGGTCGGAACGAGTGTTATATATGGTGGTTTGGTTTTTCATTTGATGTCCGAAGTTATTTTTTTTTCAGTTTTAACGCTTTTGAGGATTTATTTTTATGTTTCTCTTAATTCTTATAGGTGATATTTGCTGAGCCAGTAATCATCACTGCTTGCGAATTTTTGGAGCAGAATGCCTCTTCTTCTTCTCAAGCTGTTTCCCTTCTCGGGTATGTTTTTCCGACTGTGTGTATTCTTACACTTAATTAATTTTAGTTATGAAAGACTTCAATTAGTAAAAGAGCCATTAAAAGTCTTGTTGGAATGCTTCGTTACGAGATGTAAACTCTATTCGGCTCTTTGATGCTAAGATTTGTTACATTACAAGTCCTTGATAATATCTTGGTTGAAACGTCTAGACTCTAGAGTTTAGTTTTATAAATAAAGAAAAAGTTTATAGTCATTTTCCGACTATTCTAGATTTTGAGTCAATAGTTAGTTTCGTCACATAAATGGGTGGCTTGGTGTTCTTAGTGATTGACTTAGAATCAATGACATGTCTTGAGGTTTGTCTTTAGTGTGGGTGATATCTGTGGATACTTATCTGAATGTTGACTATATTCTTCATTAGGGCAACTTCACCTCCATCATTTGCATTGGAAGTGTTCGTTCGATGCGAAGGAGAATCAAAGTTTAAGCGACTTTGCAACCCTTTTCTCTACACCCCTTCAGCGCCCTATCCTTTGGAAGTGGAGGTAACTACTAAGATGTGTTTTGTCTTCATATTTCTGTTGCTTTTCCCTTTCATTTTTATTCTCTTGCTGGGTATGATTAGTTTGATAATCTGCGACTGGTACTGGTAACAACGTTTGGAAATGGTTCTTAATTCTTATTTATGAGAACTGTGACTTACAGCAGTACACATTCCCGTAGAGATGTTTATATGTGTAATTTGTTAGGCCACATATTTGTCTTCTGATAGTATGGTATATGTAAAAATAGAGGGAGTAAACAACTTGTAGCAGAAGGTTATGTGTTAGTCTTGGTTGGGAATGGAAGGAACTTAGAGTATTGAATACCTTTTGATACTGTGATCTTGTTTGTCAAAACGCAGACCTTCCCATTTGGAGGGTTCAAGTCCTTGCATTACTCTACGTTACATCCAGATTTTAAAGGACCGTTTCATCAATATTGCAGGCTGTTGTGACGAACCATCTTGTGGTTAGAGGCAGCTATCGGAGTTTGAGCTTGATCGTCTACGGAAATATCGTGAAAGATTTGGGGCAGTACAATATCATTCTCGAAGGTCGTTCTGTAACTGATATTGTGAATTCCACTGAAGGTAATCTCGAGGACTTGCCATTGGTATTGCACTCAGTCAACAGAACAATAGAGGAATGTCTATCATCTCTAGACATAGTATCTCTATCCCTGGCTGCTGTAGATGTGCCCGTGGAAGTTAAGCGATTGTTGCAGCTGCTGGTAAAAGTCTTTGACCAGCTAGCTACTGATGATGTATTAAATAAGTTTGTGGATACGGTAGTATCTGGGGTCTCGTCTTATGTCACAGACAATGTAGATTTCTTTTTAAAGAATAAAAATTGTACGGCGGTGGCCAGTTCCGTAGATTCTGGGATTTTCCATGATATTACTGACAAGGTTAAGAAAGATATTCTTGATCTCAATGAAGTTCAAGAATCAGATGTGACACTTGGATCATCGGCACTGCTCAGCTTTCTTGAATCAGAGACTTTGGCCACTTCCCAACAGTTGGTCGATATGTTAAGTCAGTATATTCAGTTTGAAAGTGATTCCTTGTGTACTGCCTTTCCACAGCTTTCAAAGGTATTACAAAATTATTAGCTCTCACACACGCTAGTGATAGAAACTTATATAATATTCATAGATGACTGCGGTGAATTTTTCTCATTTCAGGGAAAAGCCACTCTTCTAGGTTTAAGCTTGGCCTTTTTATTGTGCTCCAGCCGAGAAGGCTGCCTCCATTTCGTCAATTCTAGGGGGATGGATCAACTTCTATATTTGTTTGGTCATTACGTTCAGCATTCGACCACCATTACTTTGCTGTTGCTTGGAGTTGTTGAGCAGGCTACTCGCCATGCAGTTGGATGTGAAGGGTTTCTAGGTTGGTGGCCTCGTGAGGACGGAAGTATCCCGTCTGGGCAGAGTGAGGGCTACTGTCTTCTGTTGAAATTACTCATGCAAAAACCATGTCATGAAGTTGCCTCTCTTGCAATATATATTCTTCATCGCTTGAGAATTTATGAGATTATATCAAGATATGAGGTACTCTCCATATAAGAATCTTTTTTTCGTTGGCATTATCTTAATAGGTCCCTAACGTATATTTTACTAATATTTTTTTCTCTCAGTTTGCAATGTTGTCAGCACTGGAAGGTCTCTCCAATTCTCATGGGGATGCTACTCATAATCTGAATATGCTATCTGATGCTAAGTCACAACTTCAAAAGCTCCAGGTTTTTAGCTGATTTATTTCATGTTATTTGGTCGTTAATACAATCATGTAAACCAACCATTTAACATTTTCACTGGTGTTACTGTCGACTATCAATACAGAAGCTGATGAATTCACTTGGATCAGTTGAAGATCCCTCACCATCAGCCTACGCCGAAAGAAGTTTGGTTTTTGATCATTCTGAGGGGTGGTTGTCATACAAAGCCACAAGTAAACTAACTGCTTCATGGGCATGTCCCTTTTCCAACTCTGGAACTGATTCGCACATGTTGTCACTTCTGAAGGTAAATCACTTCGTTAGATTAGTCTTTAAATTTTACCTTCAACACTATCTTAATTGCTAAAACATTTGCTGAGTATGTCGCCTGTCATGGGCCTATCTTTTCTACTTCCCGTCATGTCCACAAAATTCATTTTAGAGAGTATTCTAATGGCTAAATCTTACTTGATCTCACAATGAGCAGGAGCGAGGATTTCTTCCTTTGTCAGCAGCACTTCTCTCAATACCTGGATTGCATTCTGAATTTGGAGACATTCTGGATGTCTTTACAGATATCGCAATGTTTATTGGAAACATTATTCTTTCACTCATGTTTTCTCGCACAGGTATTTTTATATAGCCTTCCGAGTAGAACACACTTGATCATTATGTGCATTTAGAGTTGTAATATATCCTGATTTCTTTTGTTTTCCAGGGTTGAGCTTTTTGCTACATCATTCACAACTGACTGCTACAATAATACAATCTCTAAAGGGATCTGTTGACCTGAACAAGGAGGAGTGTGTCCCTCTCCGCTATGCTTCAGTTTTGATATCCAAGGGTTTTACTTGCAGCTTACTGGAAATTGGAATAAATCTTGAAGTGCATTTGAGAGTGGTGGGTTCATGTTACCATAAAGGGCACATGATTTACATAGGTAGATTTGTATTCGTATTCTACTATTATTTACCTACTTCTTTCAGGTGAGTGCGGTAGATCGTTTGCTCAAATCGTCTCCACAAACAGAAGAATTTCTCGGGATCTTATGGGAGCTACGTGATGTCTCTAGGTGAGAATGTCTCTATGTGCCACAGTCTGCTTATACTTGTTTTGTCTTCTTTTGAAATAAACCTGAAGCCCTTCTGCACGTGCAGGTCTGATTGTGGGCGTGAAGCTTTATTGACTTTAGGCGTTTTCCCAGAGGTATGAATCTGGAATCAGGAAAAATAATGATATAATATTTACTCTTTTTCAGTAACATGTTTTATCTTTCTTTTCAGGCTTTGGCAGTTTTGATTGAAGCTTTGAATTTAGTCAAGGATACGGATCCAGCAGTTGAAAATAGTGGTACCGATGCTGCTTTATCTTTGAGCTTACTATCTTGGCGTAGTCTCTTGGTCATCTTCCTTCAAACCCTCTTTCTTGCTTAACATTCTCTTTTTCAGGAATTTCACCTCTTAATTTAGCAATATGTCACTCAGCTGCTGAGATATTTGAAGTTATAGTCTCCGACTCAACTGTGTCATGCTTGCATGCTTGGATTGAACATGCCCCCCTCCTTCATAAGGCCTTGCATACTTTATCACCGGGTGGTTCCAATCGAAAAGATGCTCCTTCACGATTACTTAAATGGATTGATGCGGGTGTAGTTTATCACAAACATGGTGTAGTTGGCCTTTTACGTTATGCTGCTGTCTTGGCTTCCGGAGGGGACCCCCAGCTATCATCGTCAAGCATCCTTGCATTGGATTTAACATCGGCTGAGAATGGTGTTGGAGAATCGTCGAATGTCTCTGAGATGAACGGTCTAGACAATCTCGAAAAAGTTATCCTTGAGAAATCTTTTGAAGGTGTTAACCTTTCTGACTCGTCAATTTCACAGTTGACAACCGCTCTTCGGATTTTAGCGCTGATTGCAGATAATACAGTATGTTATCGTTACCCATTATTTTGTTCAGCAATTTTTTTCTCTTCAGATGGTGTAGTCTTCTTATTTTAGTGTTCTAAAATGTTGTGCTTTGTACAGACTGTTGCTGCTGCTTTATATGATGAGGGTGCGGTTACAGTTGTGTATGCTATTTTGGTCAATTGCAGCTTCATGTTTGAGAGGTCGTCTAATATTTATGGTAAACGAGTGTATATTTTATGCGGTCATTTAACTCTTCTTAAGGCTTAAATTTAGACGTGGTGATAAGAGGTGCTGGGAAGAGCGTTAAACGCCCACTGTCTGGATATTTTTTTCATTTAACCTAATTCAAATATTTATCAGTGACCCTTAACTAGCTCATTTGTTTTGGGCAGATTATCTTGTTGATGACGATCATGGATGCAGTTCTATTTCTGACTTTTTATCTGAACGGAATCGTGAGCAAAGCTTAGTGGATCTGTTAGTTCCTTCCCTTGTCCTTTTGATATCTGTTCTCCAGAGATTACAGGTCTGTTTACTCTAAACAATATTAGTTCTTTCAGATTTAATTGCGAAGTTCTGCCTTTATTTTTCTTGCTGAGATAATTGCGGGTTTATGCGGTGTCAGTCTCCCCTATGGCCATTGATATTGTCTTTTCTATCTAAAGGATTCTAAGGAGCAGTATAGAAACACCAAACTAATGAAGGCGCTCCTGAGGCTACATCGGGAAGTCAGGTGGGTTACTGTGCCTTTTGATTTAGTAGTATAAATCACATGCTGATATGTTTATGCAAATCTAAGCTTTGAGCTTGTTCTCTTTCCAGCCCGAAGCTAGCTGCTTGTGCAGCTGATTTGTCCTCCCATTATCCAGACTCTGCTCTTGGCTTCGGAGCAGTGTGCCACCTCATTGTGTCTGCCCTTGTCTGCTGGCCAGTTCATGGGTGGATGCCTGGGCTATTCCACTCTCTTCTCTCCGGTTTCCAGACGTCCTCTGTTCCTGCATTGGGTCCAAAGGAAACATGTAGCTTCCTCTGCATTCTAGTATGAAAATCTTACACTTTCTGCGAATTATTTTTTTACTTGGTGATTGTGATGGCATGCATTACTTGAATTTTGCGAGAATTCATTTATTTCCAGCCAAAATATATACGACTCCATCGTAACCTTTGTGATGGAATTTTGTACATGTATGTGTAGTCATTTCATAGAAATGTTAGCAACCAGAGATCTCTATTTATCTGTCTTATACAAATGATTTGATCTCAATCCTCATTTATTTCTCACTGCAAGAGCGATATTCTCCCGGAAGAAGGAGTCTGGTTTTGGAAGAGTGGCATGCCCTTGTTAAGTGGTCTTAGAAAGTTGGCGGTTGGGACATTGATGTCTCCTCAGAAGGAGAAACAGATCAATTGGTATCTGGAGCCTGCCCCCCTTGAAAAGCTGCTAAATTATTTGACACCTAATCTTGACAAGATTGCAAAGATTATCCAACATCATGCAGTTTCTGTATGTTTTTCTCTTTCTTGTTAGCTTCAGTATTTCTCTGCTGCTTTGGCTTTTCTTAGCATATATTCACCATGAATTGTGTTTGATGTTGTTTTTTTTTTTCAAATAGGCATTGGTGGTCATTCAAGATATGCTTCGGGTTTTCATAGTTCGTATTGCATGTCAAAGGGTTGAACATGCTTCTATCCTTCTGAGGCCCATATTTGCATCTATCAGAGAGGGTATATTGGATGAGTCCTCAACAAGAGAAACTGAAGCTTATAAGGTGCTTGCTCTGCCTCTCTAACTCTCTGTCTATGTACTGCCGTTCCTAAACAATCTTATCCTCTCTTTCAGGTCTACCGATATCTTAATTTTTTAGCTAGTTTATTAGAGCATCCGCAATCTAAGGTCAAACCCTTTGC
Organism: Brassica juncea; assembly: GCA_018703725.1. Classification (NCBI taxonomy): domain Eukaryota; kingdom Viridiplantae; phylum Streptophyta; class Magnoliopsida; order Brassicales; family Brassicaceae; genus Brassica; species Brassica juncea. The sequence continues at coordinate 43,354,224 of CM031941.1, forward strand.
CTCTTGAACACAGTTTCCCTTCACTTTTGTCTTTGTTTCTTTTCACCTAGAATTTATTCATTTCAGGGATTATTGTTAGAGGAGGGTATTGTTCAACTGCTTGTGGAAGTTCTTCAACGATGTCATGATTCCACTTATCCAAGTGAAGATAGGGTTCAAGAATTTGGAACTGTGGCCGAGTCTAGTGTGATTAGGTGGTGTATTCCAGTTTTCAGATCGATCTCACTGCTTTGCCATTCACAAGTGGCTCTCTCGTGCTTTCCGAAAAAGGAGCTGTAAGTATTTTCCCTGCAGGAGTGTTTAACAGTACCATTTTGGGTGCTTTTATATCTCGGATTCTACATGTACTAGTTTTACCTTATCTTGATCACATTTATATCTATTTGCTTCTTTTTGTTAACATATCAACTTGTACAGATTGGCTAGTTTAAATGCAAAAGATTGTGCATCAATTTTCCCCTTTGTGCTGAAGTTCTGTCAGGTATAGTAAATTTTGCCAGCAATGTAGTGATCTATGTTATCAGTTGTTTTCCAGATGCCATTATGTTAGTGTTCAACTGTTGCTCGTCTTGTCCCTTTGAGACTATGGTAAAAAGGATGCCCCTGACGTGCTACAGATTCTCGATTATGATTTGATTGCGACGATAGATTTTTTGTTCATATCAATGACTTATCCTATTAGACATATTTGTAGTATTTTCCTCGCAAAATCTGATTACGAAGATTTTTTTCCTTTTTTACAGGTGTTGCCTATTGGCAACGAGCTCTTATCTTGTCTTTGCGCTTACAAAGACCTGGTCTCGTGTAGTGAAGGTCAAGATAGTCTTGTTTCACTTTTGGGACATCTGTTTTCTGGCCCTGAGAACCCTGCGTATGACACAAATAATTTGAGTCTCGATCAAGTAGAAATGAAGAAAAATCCCCCTTTTCTGTCCTGCTGGATCAAGTTATTGAACTCAGTTAATTCAAAAGATGGTTTGTTAGTTCTTGCAATAAAGGCAGTAAACGTTCTGAGCGTGGGCTCAATCAGATTATGCATCGATGGTAAAAGGTGATTCCCTGCCCCTTCATAATGTACTAATGTCCCTTCACATTACTCGAAGAGTGAGGTCTTCCTTTTTTTCACCCTTGTCAAAAAAACATATCTTCATGTGTTTCATGTTAGAATCGTTAGTTGATGATGTATGGTATCTCCACTGCGTATGCTGGATACATGAAACATAATGTCCACCGATGCCACTTTTGTAGTTAAGTTTAGTTAATCTGGTTTTGTTCATTTGATGTAAGCCTAATAATTATACGTAGTTGCATCTAATGCTATTCACGTATAAATATTTCCAACTGTCCTATCAATTAAGCTAAGAAAAAGGTTGCAGGAATGCTCCGTGTAGTCTAATTTTTTTTTTTTTTTTTTTCCAGTTTGGACTCGAAGAAGGTTGCAGCAATAAAATCCCTCTTTGGCCTTCCAAGCGATTTTAGTGATACAGACACTTTTAGAGTGGAGAATATTGGTTTAATTGAACAAATGGTGACACTGTTGAGTTCAATGACTTCGGAATCTGATACTTCAGCAACAACCGAGATGAAACCATGTCTGCATGAGGTACTGATTACCCGTACCTGCATAATCCACTTCCTTTGCTGTTTTTCTCTTGACACTGACCTCGTATTCTCTTTGTGGGCTTGAAGGTATCACGTTCGTTGCTGTCCTTGCTAAAAGATGGAAACATTGATGATATGACCTCCTGCAAAGGTGCTCTTGTTTCTACCGAGAATTTTGATATGGATGATGTGGACTCTGAAAACATCGAGGATGATTTCCTTCAAAGAGGACTTGAAGACAAGTTCTGGTGGGAATGTCCAGAAACATTACCTGAGCGTTTACCCCAATCATCTCTTCCTGCAAAAAGGAAACTACCAACTGTGGAGAGCTCTAGCAGGCGTGTTAAAGTCGAAAATTCTTCTGTTGACATAGCGACTCAAAGTTCAATTCAACGGGCTGGTTCTGCATCCCTTCCTCCTGCTCCTACACGTAGAGATACCTTTAGGCAGCGCAAGACGAATACCAGCAGGCCTCCCTCTATGCATGTGGATGACTATGTTGCCAGGGAAAGGAGTATTGATACAGCTGGTGGTAATTCTAATGCAATAACCATTTCACGGGCAGGATCGAGCAGTGGTAGACCTCCATCTGTTCATGTTGATGAATATATGGCCAGAGAAAGACGAGGCCAAAATGCTGCCTCCACCATTGTGGTTGGAGAGGCTACCGCTCAAGTGAAAACCCCTACTCCTGCTAGAGATACTGAAAAAGTCGCAGGTAAACCCAAACAGTTCAAAGCCGATCCTGATGATGATCTACAAGGGATAGATATAGTTTTTGACGGTGAGGAATGTGAAGGGCCTGATGACAAGTTGCCCTTTCTTCAGCCCGATGAGAACCTTATGCAGCCTGCTCCCGTCATGGTTGAACAAAACTCTCCTCACTCCATTGTTGAAGAAACCGAGAGTGATGCAAATGGAAGTAGTCAGTTCTCCCACATGGGCACGCCATTGGCATCTAATGTTGACGAGAACGCTCAGAGCGAGTTTTCATCGAGGATTTCAGTGTCACGCCCGGAGATGTCACTGATTCGGGAACCAAGCATATCTTCAGATAGGAAGTTTGTTGAGCAGGCAGACGAAACAAACAAGATGGCTCCGCTGAAGAGCGAGCCTGGGTTTGTACCTGGTTACAACAACATTCCAGGATCTTCAGGACAGAATCTGATGGATCCTAGAGTTGGTCCTCAGGGCTTTTATTCAAAGAGTAGTCAGCAGCAACATATGGGTAATATTCATGGTGGATTCAGTGGTCGGGGGGTTTATGATCAGAAAATGTTACCAAACCAGCCTCCTTTACCCTTAGTGCCACCTCCATCAAACTCACATGTGATGCAACATTCTTCTGATTCTCTTTCTAATCAATCCTCCCCGTTTAGTCGTGGAACATCATCCTCCGGAGGACCCATCAGGCATATGCCACCGCATCCGTCAGCAATTCCTCAATACTCGTCTAACCCATATGCTTCGCTACCACCAAGGACATCTACAGTTCAAACTTTTGGATACAACCAGGGAGGAGCAGGTACCACTGAACAACAACAAAGTGGTCCAGCCATTGATCCTCAGTCAGGTACCGGAATGACCTCTTACCCTCCCCCCAACTTAATGCAATCTGGTTATAGTAGGCCATTCTATGGGAATCCTATGCACCAAGGAGGTGATAAGCAGCCGCAGAACATGTTGCCGGTTCCTCAGTCACTCAATCCACACTCCATTCCTCAACAGCTGCCGTCGATGCAGCTACAACGCCCTATGCATCCTCCTCAGCATGTTAGACCATCTATTCAGAATATATCTCAGCCATCAGAGCAAGGAGTACCATTGCAAAACCAGTATCAGATCCCATTGCATCCGATGCAGCAGATGATGCAACAACAGACTCAAGTCCAACCTTACTATCACCCACCTCAACAACAAGAGATCTCTCATATGCAGCAACAGCAACCACAGCAACAGGCTGTTCAAGGTCAGCAAGGAGCTGGGAGTTCTCAGCGACAAGAATCTGGAATGTCATTACATGATTACTTGCAGTCCCCAGAAACCATTCAGGTTTGTAATTCCACATCCTTGGTAATGATACAACATGCCCCCACTTAGTCTTAATCCTTTACTCTCCTTTTCAGGCTTTACTAAGTAACAGCGAGAAGCTGTGTGAGCTTCTGGAACAGAATCCGAAGCTAATGCAAATGCTTCAGGTTCTCTTCCAAATCGATTCTTCTCCTGTTTGCTTTTCATGTGACCTCTGTGTTCACTTGTAGAGTTACACTGATATGGGGTTTTGCAATTGTTGGTTGTGACAGGAAAAACTAGGAGGGCAGCAGTGAGGAGAAAGAGCGACTACTCAGCAAATATATCTCTCGCTTATTAGTTGCTTTCGGTTCATGTAATGTTTAATATACGATATATAACATGTACATTTGTTTCAGTTTGATATGTAGACAAGCTGTAAACGCCCGTTTGTTGTTGTTTAGTTTAGACTGGTGTACATTGGTAAAGAAGAGAAACACTCTTCACGTCCGAGTCTTAAGCTCTTCTTACAAAGCGAGAATCCTGAGTTAGTTGTATGCCATGACATAACACTTGATTAGGGAACACACATAGATGACCTTAATAAGTCGTAGATATATGTAAGATTTGAGTTGTTTACCGGATGGGACACATTTGAGTTTCTTTTTACCTGGGGAGACACTTTGAGCAGTTGGCACACTTTTTTTGGACAGCTGTCCTTTTTCGGACCCTTATACCCTCACGCCTGGTTACTTCTTTCTATCTGGTTAGATTAAAGTAACTAATAATTTTGGTCAGCTCGATTTTGTTTTTTGCATTAAAGAAATTTGGCATATAAAAAGGTGTGTATTAATCTGAACCACACGTTTGAAATTTTCTAAAGAGATCTAGTTGATTCAACGGTGGTGAACATTTTTTAGAGAATGTGTTTAATAAAAAAGTTGTGGACAGACAAGAACAAATTGTGGAGGGATAAGTTTTTGATGTATCCATTGCTTGTACACATCTTGATGCATTTTTATTTTTAGATTTTCCGTGAATCAACTCAGAATTAAAAAAGTGTTATGAGAAGAGATAAATAGAAAAAAAAATTGTGTCCATAACAATTGTATCCACATCCACAGTCAGATCCATTGTCTTCTTCCATCAGAGAGACCATAACTTCCGAGTTAACTCAGGAAGAACGATTTAAGAATTTTATTGACCCAATGTCTCTCACAAAAAGAAAATATGTATCCACATCCACATAAAAATGCAATCACATCCGCACAATGTCAACTGCTTCGACTACTCCTCTGCATAGTAAGATCTCTTCTTCTACTTGAAGCTCTCCCTCGTAGCTTATGCTTGCCATAATTACCATGGATGCCACTCACTCCTTCACTGCCATCAATCACATTATAAACCACCGGCCAGAAAAATCAACAAAAGGAGATAAGGATTTCCAAATTGAAATTACGAACAAAAAAAGAGTCTCAAAAAATGACTTTGCATATTAGAGAAATGAGAATGAAGAATGGTTTCTCTTTTTTTCTAAAATCTAGGCTGCCGAGTCACAGTAAAAAAGACAATGAGATCTGGATTTTATGTAGAATTAAGATCTTCACTTTACTTTTGGATAAACAACACGTGAATTGCTTGGTTCGTTTTAACTAGCTCACGTTTTGTTAGTTCAGGGGTGATTTAGTCATTGGACAATAAGAAAGTGTGTGTCAAGTGTATTGTGTCCTTAGACGTAATTGAAAAGTGATAAAGTGTCTGGGAGAGTAAATTTCTCGTAAGATTTAGTGTCTAACTCTTAGCTTCCTCTTTCATCTTACATATCAGATAATAGAAACTGTCTTGCAGCGTTCTTATGTAAAGCATTGCAGTTACTTTCAAATGTTTCATCAAGTAGGTAGTAATCAAATCTTGAGAACAGAGGTCCAGGATAAAAACTACACTATATTACATTTATAAAACTTTAAAGTAGTACATTCAGAACAAAAAAATTGATGGAATGAATCAAGATGATTAAACGCACTGAGCCTAAAGAGGCCTTAATAGAGCATTTGAAGTTTGCCTACTAATAGACCCAACAATACTATCTCTTTAGGCCCAGCGGCGAAGCTCTGGCACATCATCATCAAGTAGGCATTGAAAAAGATTTTGTACCAAAAAAAAGAAAAGAAGGAGATCGAGTAAAGTCTGGATGATATCAGTGTGGTTCGTAGATGCTAAAGATCAAAAGCTGTATCCTTTCTCGTACGGCTCGTAGAAGTTCACACTGGGAATCTTAAAGATTCAACATTTAGAGTACACACTTCTCTCACAAAGCTGACGCCTTTCTATTTCTAGGTCTTGAGTTCGTAATTAAAAGCGTCTTGCTTTCTGTACTTATTGTGGTTAATGGTGTAGCTAGATCTCACTTCTTCATTGTGTTTGCTTATTCAGCTGCTGAAATAACATCAAATTCAAGGAAAGGTCTCACCTTTTTTACTCTATGGAGCCTCCTGTAAGTATATATATATGCTAGACAATGATCTGTTTCTGGCTTGTGGATGCTGAAGTGTTTGAATTTTTGGACAGGATGGTCAACAAGCAGAGGCATCATATACATTTGGTGATCGATCCACCAGTGACATAGTTGTTAGACTAAGAAACGAAGAAGGCCGTGACGACTGGATCTATTGCCACTCCAAGATCCTTACCGAGAAAAGCAGATACTTCGCAGACCGTCTCTCTGATAAATGGCCCACTTGCAAGATTCTCGATTCTCGCTACTGTGTTGAAGTCATCTGTCAAGAATCAGACTATGATCACCACATCAATCTCTTGAGACTTCTATACGTTGTCTCTGATCATGTCACTGAGGATCAGTTATGTCACAACGTGAAAAGCGCACTGGGGATTCTCTGTGTTGCTAAGGAGCTTGATTGTCCTCTGGTTGTTACTGCTTGTGTTAACTATTTGGAAGCTGTTCCGTGGGAGGAAGGTGAAGAGGAAGAGATGTTGAGGGTTGTACCGATGATTGGACCGGAGGCAGAGCCGGTTCTTGCTCGTCTACAGCCGGTTGATCTGTCTGCTGTTAGTGGAATCTTTTCGTCGGCTTTTAGGTTTGCTACCTCCTCCCCTCCTTTGCCCCTGTGTGATATAAAAGCATCTGCTCAGGAACAGATTGAGTATATGATAACCGAAGATGATGATGCTCCTTTGTTGATTGCTGATGAAGTAATCAAGCTTGAAGTGAAGGAATGTGTTAAGAGTCTCTTTGCTAGATTCTTCCAGTGTTTAGAAGAGGTCACTAGCAAGAACGGGTCTTTAAAGATGGCCGTATCTGATTTGTCATGGGCGTTTCAGATACTCACAAAGATGGAGATGGTGAGAGATTTTGTTGTAACGTGGGTTGAGATATCTGAGAAGTTAGTTAAGGTAGTTGAAGCCATGGAAACGGCTGCAGAGACGGTGGAGATAAGAGTTAAAGTCACTGAGGTGACTGCTAAAGTTGTGGAGGCGATTGGTTATGGAACTGTGATATTACCAACAGTAAAACGGCTTCAGATGGTGAAACTATGGCTTCCTTTTGTAAGAGAAACCAAGCCTCTTGTTGACTCAGCAGGTTCCAGTAAGAATGATGATGGAGAAGAAGATAAGGAGGAAGGGGTGAGATGTAAAATTGATGGAGAGATATGGCAAGCTTTAGAATCATCCTTTGTGTCTATAATTCTGGCGTTGCCATCTTCAGACCAAGCTGAAATATTGACCGAGTGGTTAAGCAAGAATGGGGTGTACCCGGATTTGACAGAGGCTTTTGAGGTTTGGTGTTACAGATCAAAAGTAGCCAAGAGAAGATTGGGTTTGCTAGGGGGAGAGGATGATGGGAAGGACATGTCTTAAACTCCTTTGTTGAGGTTTGAATCTAGAAAAGAGTCACATTCTGTGGTTTTTGTTGTTTAGTAGGTCTCTTTTAACCCCTTTAATGTGTGTTCTCTGCCAAATCTGTAAATACTGTTGACAGATGAGTCTTTTCAATTGTGCAGAGGTATTTCCTCATTAGAGAGGAACATGGTTTATATTTGTAGAACGTCCATCTTTATCACTGCTGTTTTCTCTGCAACCAGCGTAACAAAACTCGGTGCCATTTTGATCTTAAAAAAATGACTTTTCAGATTGATTAGATAACCAGGATAAACGGGAGTTTACCATACAATACAATCCCTTTTTAACTCCCATATAGGGCTGAAAATTTTAATCAAAACCCACTGATCCCACCTCGTTTGACCTAAGGTGGGTGCTAGTCCACGGAGTACTGGCTACACGAACCATTGGGTAATGTATCCAAAACCATACAAAATACTTAAATGTGTACCGAACAACATCAACTCGCTAAAATATGTCAAATTCATCATTTAAAGTGTAATTAGATATATTCAAAAGTTCTTGGGGTTCAATCGAATTGTTGAAAAGTTTAACCAGTTATTAAAATTGACCAACCATTTTCATGCTCTCTTTGAACCAGAAGTTAACCAAACAATCTATCCAAGGAAGATTCGCAAGTTATCTGTTCACATTGGACTTCCTCTCTTATCGCTTCTCGTTTAAATATCTGAGAGAAAAAAATGCGTGACGTTTTTATTTTCTAGACAAACACCTTGTCGTTTTAAAAAGAAATGCATGTTGTTTTTGGAAATTAAAATGCCAAAACCATTGAGCTTAATTGGTCTCAAAAAGAATCTATTGGGCCGGAGGCCCTCCACCAAGACCCAAGACCCAAGCCCAAGCCCAAGCCCAACGCCGAGCCGGCCGTCCGGACGGACGGCGGCGGCGGCGCGCGTGCGCATGGCGCGTTCTGTCTCCTCCCTTGCATCATCTGAACAAGTGATGGTGTGAAAGCATATATATACACCTCCATTTCTCTTATTTTCCCCGATGTAGGACAATCTCATTTCCTCTTCTACATAATATTTGGGTTTGGTTATTACAAAGCCCAACTCATTTCTTTTCACAATTTAATTAAAGCCCACATGCATTTAATTGATCCAACAATCCCCCACATGAATAGAAATGACTATAAACATATGCAGACTATATGCAGACTCGATAGACTCTAAAAAAAAATTTACTTATTCTAATCCTGACTAGACTAGACAGACTTATCGAGAGTGTTTGCAAAAAATTCACTGTGTTTGAGTAGGTGGCACTTTTAAGCCTTGAATCACTCATAATTAATATATGTCGGGTTTACTTTACCAGAAGGTGAACATGATGTCTTGAACCAACCGGTGTTTTATGTAGACCGAGACAACATACATAACGCAGCTTCATTTTCTCATAGAACTTAGTTCTCTATTTTGTTCATTGTGGTCCTGAACTGTTCCTGGTTTTCATGAGTGAACTTAAAGAATATAGCCTTGCATTTATTCTCATAGAAATGACCCCATTTCACACTCATTAGGTGATTGACCATGAAAAGTATTGAGTAATACTCCGCTTAAGAAAGCTATGGAATCATTAAAAGCTGATGCTTATCCTCCTCACACTTGTTAGCACTTTTATCATCTTAGGAGCTGGGATGAGACTACTCTGTCTCAAAGTGCTTTGGTTAGATTTTGTTTGATTTTGTTTTCCCTTTGAACCTACGTCTTGGGATCTCCAGTCATGATAGTTGGGGTTGCAATCAAGCATCCTCATTCGTTATAGGCTTTAAACCCATTCCTTTTGATGATTTAGCAACAACATCTCGTGGCAAACCTTTAGTAAATGGATCCTCTAGGTTGTCAGCCGATTTGATGTAGTCTATTGTGATTACACCATTTGAGATAAGTTGTCTAATGGTTTTATGTCGTCTTCTGATGTGACGAGATTTACCATTGTAGAGATTATTCTGAGCCCGAGCTATAGCTGATTGATTATCGCAATGTATTCTTATAGCTGGCACAAGTTTCTCCCACATAGGAATATCTTCTAAAAAATTTCTAAGCCATTCAGCTTCTTCTGCTGCTTTGTCTAAGGCTATGAACTCAGACTCCATTGTGGATCTGGCTAACACTGTTTGTTTGGTAGATTTCCATGATATTGCTGCTCCTCCTAGTGTAAAGACATATCCACTTGTGGATTTTGAGTTTTTAGAATCTGATATCCAGTTAGCATCGCTGTATCCTTCTAAAACTGCTGGTTCTTTACCATAGTGAAGCCCAAAATCTTTGGTGTGTCGCAAGTAATTGAGTACTCTCGTTATAGCTTTCCAGTGTGTATGACCTGGATTACTTGTATATCGACTCAGTACGTTTACTGCATGCGCTAGATCTAGTCTGGTACAATTGGTTAAGTACATAAGACTTCCAATCACACGTGCATACTCGTTTTGTGAAACCGCTTCACCTGAATTCTTTGTCAAGTGCATTAGGGGATCTAACGGAGTTTTTGCCGTACCATTAGAGTAATTTTTAAATCTCTCTAATATTGTTTGAGCATAATGGGATTGGGTTAAGATAATTCCATTTGAATTTCTTGTGACTTTAACCCGGAGAATAAGATTGCTAATCCCAAGTCTTCAACTCAAATTTTCCTTTGAGCATGTTCTTTGTTTGATTGATTATGTCTTTATTGCTTCCAATAATGAGCATATCATCTACATATAGACATAGCAAAACATACACATTTTTGGTAGTTTTGTAGTATATGCATTTATCACATTCATTAATTTTGAACCCATTTGATATCATTGTGTTGTCAAACTTTTCGTGCCATTGTTTAGGGGCTTGTTTAAGCCCATAAAGTGACTTTACAAGTCGGCATATTTTGTCTTCCTGTCCTGGAATGACAAAACCCTCAGGCTGTTTCATGTAAATTTCCTCTTCTAAATCACCATTTAGAAAAACGGTTTTTACATCCATTTGATGAATTTCTAGGTCTCTTAAAGCTGCGATGGCTATCATCAACCTTATTGATGTTATTCTTGTTACTGGAGAATATGTATCAAAATAGTCAAAGCCTTCCTTTTGTCGGAATCCTTGAACTACAAGCCTAGCTTTGTGTTTTCCATTAGGTGTTCCATCAGGGTTTGGTTTTCGTGTCAGAATCCATTTATTCCCTAATGCTTTGCAGCCACGTGGTAAATCCGTAATGTACCATGTATAATTTCGCATGATAGAATCGAATTCACTTCTAACAGCTTCATTTCAAAACGGAGCGTCTGGTGAAGACATGGCTTCTGCCAAAGTTTTTGGAACATTTTCTACTAAAATGCCATTAGGAAATCTTCACCAAAAGATTTTTTCCTTTCGAGCTCTTTTGCTCCTTCTAGGTTCATCTTTTTTTTTTCTTTTCTGAAATATCATTTATAGAAGTATCGACATTTGTCTCAATTACTGAGTCATTATCGTTGTCTCTTTCTTCTCGTATTCGTTTAGAACCTTGTTTTTCCTTGTATAGAAAAATGTTTTCGAAGAAAGATGCATTTCTTGATTCCATGACTGCATTTTCATGAATATCTGATATTTCAGATTTATGTACCAGAAATCGATAAGCAGTACTATTATGTGCATCTCCGATGAAAATGCAATCCACTGTTTTAGGTCCAATAGTGACCTTTTTTGGTGGCGGTACCGCAACTTTTGCCAAGCACCCCCACACTTTGAGGTATTTATAGGAAGGTAACATACCTCTCCATAATTCATATGGAGTTTTGCCAGTTACTTTGTGTGAAATTTTGTTGAGGATATAATTAGTGGTAAGCAACGCTTCCCCCCACATGTTCTGGAATAACCCAGATTCCTGCAACATTGCATTCATCATCTCTTTAAGAGTTTGATTTTTACGTTCAGCAACTCCATTAGATTCTGGTGAATAAGGAGCTGTAGTTTGATGAATAATTCCATGTTCTTTACAGAATGCGTTGAACGGTCCATCATACTCACCTCCTCTATCGCTTTTAACTACTTTAATAGTTGTTTTAAGCTGATTTTCTACCTCGAGTTTAAATTCTTTGAATTTTTCTAAGGTTTCATCTTTGCTATGTAATAGATATACATAACAATATTTTGTACAGTCATCTATGAAGGTTACAAAGTATTTTTTCCCATCTCTGGTTGGCATGTATTTTAAATCACATAAATCGGTGTGAATTAAATCTAGTGGTTTATTAGTTCTTTCAACACGAGGTGAGGGTGTTTTTGTGAGCTTAGCTTGTACGCATACTTCACATTTTTGTTTACTTGTTTTATATTTAGGAATTAGATTTAAGTTCATTAATCTTTGTATAGATTTGTTGTTTACATGGCATAATCTTTCATGCCATATATTAAAAGACTCAACCAAATAAGCAACTGAATCTTTCTTATTCCTTGAAACTTTTGGAGCTACAACTTTCGGAATGATTGTCATTACATATAACTTGACAAGTCCTTCCTTAACATACCCCTTTTCCAAATACATCCCATTCTTCCTAATCACGAGCTTGTCCGCCTCAAAACTTGTGGCGAATCCATTCTTGCTGAGCAAGGTTCCCGAGACCAGATTCTTCCTCATGTCAGGCACATGCTTCACATTCGTCAGAGTGACCTCACGTCCAGATGTCATCTTCAAAATCACATTGCCACGTCCTTCAATCTTGGAGACTGCAGTGTTCCCATTTTGAGCTTCTCCTCTGTCTTGTTTTTCTGATAGGTGCTGAACATCGCCCTATCGGTGCAAATGTGGATGGTTGCACCAGTGTCATACCACCATTCCTTGGGATTGTTGCTTTCAACCATGTTGGCCTCAGTCACCACAGCAACGAGATCCTCCTCAGTGAGATTTGCCTGAGCCTTCTCATGCTTGATCTTGCTGCGACACTCAGCAGTCTTGTGCCCCACTTTGTGGCAGTAGTGACATTTCCCCTTGAATTTCTCCACATTCGCATTGATTTCAATGCCTTTGTTCTTGAAGTTTTTTCCAGTAGCCTTCAGGGTTGCAACTGCTTTGGAAGGCTTAGCAGGAGATTGAGCATGTGCCTTTTCTTTACCTTTGTGCTCAGCCATGTTGACACTGTGCTCCTTAGCATTTGCAGTTTCAGCAAGTCGGTTCCGGGATTCCATCTGAAGCTTCATGATGAGCTCCTCGAGCCCCATCTTCTTCTTCTTGTGTTTCAGGTAGTTCTTGAAATCCGCATAGCTTGGAGGAAGCTTTTGAATGAAGCTGAGAGTTGTGAATGTCTCACAGATGGACATCCCTTCAGCAGCGATTTCATGGCTAATGAGCTGAAACGCTTCCACCTGATCCATGATGGGCTTTGAATCCACCATTTTGAAGTCATGGAATTTTGCAATCACATACCTCTGGCAGCCAGCGTCCTCACCTCTATACTTCTTGTCCAGTGATCTCCATAGCTCCTTCATAGTGGGGATATCACAATAGACCCGGTACAATGGATCAATGAGGCGACCCATAATGTATCCTTTGCAGATGAAGTCGGAATGCACCCATATGTCAACACTTGAAAGAGTGTGCACATCATCAATCCCGTAAGGGATCAGGGGCTTGTCCTCCTGGATGAACTTGTCCAGCTTCAATGTTGTCAGGAAGAACATCATCTTCTTCTGCCACGTTTTGAAGCCTTTGCCATCAAACTTGTCAGGCATCAATCCTTGAGTGAACACACTAGGTACTGTCGGAGGAGTTGCAACTGCAACCGGAGACTTGTGGTTCCCAGAGTTGAACCCGTTTGATAAAGACCAGCACCGAAAAGGCTACGGCGAGTGGTTTCATCAGCACCATTACCCACTGGTAGGGTAGTTGTTGTTGTTGTTGCAGCAATGGTTCCAACGTTTGTCAACGTTGCATCAGTTGCTGACACATTGAGTGGAGTTTGAGTGATGGTTGCGTCAATGGGGGTGATGTTGCTAGGATCCGTCATTTTTCTGTTTGCAAAGAAAACATGAAAGCGGATTAGTACTCCATTCAATATACAACATATAACATATTATTTTAAAGAAAAATAATAGTTTAAAATCGATTTTCATTTTTGGTGTTTGAACCAAATCAAATCGATACAAGTCTGAGAAAACGTTTTGCAAACTCGCTTAAAAGCATTCGCAGAAACCATTTGTATAGACTTAGAATGTATCTAAAAATGTTTCTCGGATGATGCTATAGGCAAACCGTAAACCCGTTTTGATTAGAAGTAAGAAACGTTTCGCGGATAAGCGTAAAGCAAATCGTAAACATCATTTTTAAAGAACGTTTTGATCTGTATAGAACAAAAAACGTTTCGCGGATAAGCTTTAAAAGCAAATCGCAAACCCGTTTCAATGAGAAACTAGAACGTTTCGCGGAAATGCAAAGCGCAAATCGCAAACACCATTCCATCTGATAACCAAACCGTTCGCAAATTCTTATTAAAACCGTTTCATTAAACCGTAATATCAATCCGTAAAGCTTTAGACATAAAGCGATTAAGAGTTAAGATTGTAGAAGCTCGAAATCGGATTGATACAAACGATATGAAAATAACAAAACGTTAAGGAAAGAAACGGAAAATAAGACGAAATAAACATGGAGGCGAGATATGATCTCTTTCCTTAACTCTTAATATTCGCTCCGTAGTGAGACGGAACTGTACGAATATGGAGTCCCAGGATACAACCATGGCGAGACGATTCACACTTCACTCGTGAACGCCCTATCGAACTATAAATTCTACGAAACACTCTCGTAAAAGACTTACGCTGAGAGATTTTTTGTTGGTTTGTTTGTGGTGAAAAAAAAAACTTAGAAATGAGAGAGGAGAGTCGAGTTTATTTAAAGAGAAAGAAGAGAGCCACTTCCCGCAATCACTGTTGCACGTGGGCGAAGATCTCGCGGAGATCGAGGAACGTTGAGTGCGAAACTTACTCCCCAAGACTCTCTCTTATCGCTTCTCGTTTAAATATCTGAGAGAAAGAAATGCTTGACGTTTTTATTTTCTAGACAAACACCTTGTCGTTTTAAAACGAAATGCAAAATGCCAAAAACATTAAGCTTAATTGGTCAAAAAAAAAAATTATTGGGCCAGAGGCCCTCCACCAAGACCCAAGACCAAGTCCAAGCCGAGCCGGACGGCGGCGGCGCGCGCACACATGTCGCGTCCTGTCTCCTCTCTTGCATCATCTGAGCAAGTGATGGTGTGAAAGCATATATATACACCTCCATTTCTCTTATTTTCCCCGATGTGGGACAATCTCATTTCCTCTTCTACATAATTTTTGGGTTTGGTTATTACAAAGCCCAACTTATTTCTTTTCACAATTTAATTAAAGCCCACGGGCATTTAATTGATCCAACAGAAAATACCCATCTCAGAAATCAGAATGACCTTTGGGAATATTGAGAACCATGAAACTAAATAGAGAGAATTTCACTACGGGTCACAATTTGACTTTGGGCAGCAGAAAAGGTCACATTCTTCTCATGCAACACTTTTTGGGTGGCCAAATACTTCTTTGCCCCTGGAAAAGGTAACCATTTTGGGCTTAGTTACGAATTGGTTTGTTTGTGGTTACCATTTCAAAATTCAAATCTATTTTAATTTAATTTTGGCAGATGTAAATTATTGTTGGGCGCGAGGAAAGAGGAGTAGTGAATCGTCGGGTACACAAACCGCTCTCTCAATTATCTCTCCACCATCTCGAGATTTCTAATCAAGAGAGACTCGCTGGCGAATATTCTACAAATCTCTCTGTTTCCCGGTTTTGGTAAGATCATGATGAAGATGGCGAGGGCCCGCAAACGACCAGGAAAGGAGCATGTTTCTGGTAAGTTGATTCTCAAATCCTATCCGTTTTCCCCCTTTTGTTTGTGCTTAGGGTTTTTTACACATCTCTCCCGGAAGTCGACGGCTGTTTTGCAACGGATTGATGAGTTTTTTTTCTTTTGTTGTAGATGGTAATAGCGGTGAGGACTCCCCCGACGAGATGCTTCCGCCGCATTTGTTTGCTACCGATAGATTCCCTAACCGCCGTCTAAATAACTATTCCTCGCTGGAGTATTTGTTGATTGTCCGAGATGTCTTACATGGCTCACCGGATTACGACCGTTTGATGGGTTCCTGTTTTGGAAAGCTTTTCCAGTTGCCTTCCCGCCGCTGCAGTTATTCATCTGTGATGATCCACGCGATGCTGGTTAGGCAAGTCGCGACAAAGAAGAGGTATGAGGTGTGGCCCGTGTTTGGGGGGGGGAATCCCTGGAGGTTCTCGCTGGTGGAGTTTGGAGCTGTAACTTGTTTGCCGTGTGGGGATTTTGCTAACGGTTATGTACCTGATTTTGAGCCGGCGTACAAGGAAGAGGACTACGGATACTGGGACAAGTTGTTTGATTGTTGGAGTGACATAACCATACCAGAAGTGGTTTGAATGGTGACGGAGGACTTGACACTCTCTCGTGGCCGCAGGCTTAGGTTGTGTCTTATTATAATTGTTGATGGTGTGCTCAAAGCTGCGACAATGCCCGTCAGACCAACAATGAAGCATGTGAAGTTGGTGGAGAACCTCAAGGAGTTTCTTTCATTTCCGTGGGGAAGGGAGTCTTTCTTCTGGACTGTGAGAACGATGATACCAGAGAAGATGCTTCAGGGGCAAGTTGATGATCCTGAGGGTGATTTCTGCACAAAGCTTCGGCAGAAGACAAAAATGATGGGTGGTTTTCCACTTGCTCTTCAGTTGGCGGCATATGAGATGATACCGCAACTCCTGGCCAGGTTGAGCGGGAACAATGACGAGAAGCTGATAGATTGTGCCAAGACACCTCAACACAGAGGTCTTACGTTGGTCGATGTACTAGAGGCTGAGCATCACCCTGAGGTAATTGCTCTTTTGGATCTCTCCACTACAGTAGGTACATATGTTAGGGAGTGCGTGTACTTGTTGTGGGTTGGTATTGCGGACGAAGGGGCGTGAACGTATTTTAGTGTCCAGGTGTACACGTTAGTTTGACTGTACATGCGTACAATTTCCCTTTTGTTGCGTACACTTGTACGTGGGGTGCATGTGTACACTTAAATCGGTAGACTTTTTATTTAGTTTCTTAGTTTTTTTTTGGTTTGCCTGTGCAGTTACTAGTGCAGCCTCTAATGGAGATTGGTTCAGAGAGGCCTCCTGGTTGGGATACATGGGACGAAGAAATTTTTGATAGGAGAGTTAACTATTTGGTTGGTCGTGTTGTTGACGGGCATCAGTTCAAGAAATCCATGTGGTGGGGTGGAGGCGCGAAGGAGGTTCTGTATGACCATGAGGAGTGGAAGGCGGCGAAGAAAAGGAAGAGGGATGCTGCTGCTAGGCAGGTAGTGGGGCGACAGCCTGACGCTGTGCGCGCTAATGCAGTGGCGAGACCTGTTATACGACAGAGACGGGTGAGTGCGTATTTCCGTAGGACTGCGGGGGTGGAGGATAAAAAGTATGAGGCCATTTCTGCTCGTGTTGCTGTTCTGAAGAAGTTTGTTGAGAAAATAAAGAGGCGTGCTGCTCGACGCAAGAAGGTGGGCGTGACACAACGAAAGGAGCTGTTCCACAGTGCTAGTGTCTCTAAGAAGAGGAGGAAGAAGGTAGAAGAGCGGGTGGAAGAAACTTCATCAGATGAGGAGCCTCAGCCACCATCGGCTCTTCCTGCAGATAGTGACAGAGACGACGGGGGCGATGGCTATGGTCATGATAGGGACATGGGTGACGGGGGCGATGCGACAGCTGACGGTGGAGATGTAAGAGGTGATGGACCTGATGGAGATGGTAGTGGGGGTGATGGGAGTGCTTCTAAAGAGAGTGATGATAGGGATAGGGATGAAGACAACGGTGGCAATGATGTTGTTGTACCGGAAAATGATGACGGTGAGGGCGATAATGTGGAAATGGATGTGGATGATAATCCATCGGATGGCCAGCCGCCAATTCTGGTTCCTTTGAAAGAAGGGGATGGGGTGCCTTTGCAGTGGGTTGAGGAAGGTGTGACTGATCACCGTGCAGGTGTACTTTACCGGGCGATGACAAGTAATACGTACTACGTTACTGAGGATTAGGTTTTTTTTTTGGGTATTTGTTAGAAAGAGTTGAGATTTTGGCGTGTCTGATGATCGTTTCTATCGCAGGTGTCTGATGATAGTGAGACAGCGAAAGATGGAGGGGTTCTAGCGGTAGGAAGGAATTCCATATGTTTCATTGTACACGAATACCCCCTATGTACAATTGGTAAACTTATGAGTTTTTCTTTGTAGGTAATTGATGGTGGAGGGCTGAAAGAGGTGGCTGATAAGGCCCAGGATGAATCGAGGCAAAGAGCAGAGGTTTGTAGTTGGTTTTAATAAAGGGGGTCTTTTTTTTTCAGTTGTTGCTAAGCTGGTGTTTGTTTACCAGGACTTGGCTGGTTTAGACAAGCTTGTTGGCGCGATAGTTAAGGAACACGGGGGAACTGGAGGGATGGGGTGCGATGGCAACGGTACTCAGGAGGTAAGTAATGGGTTGTTAAAAGTTAGTAACTTTGTATGGCTGGTCATTGTGGTAATAACTGGTATGCTACTGTGTAGTTGCTGATTGTCCCTGAGGCTGAAAGTTGCATTGTTGGCCCTAGTGAAACGCACCTGGCAGATTCTACTGTAAGTTGGTTGTAAGCGTGTAATTTTGTCTTTGGGGTTGGGACTTTGTTGATAGCGGTTTGTTGCATAATGTTTTGTCATAGGTGAATGATGTGCATGATAACTTTGGTGTGGAGGAAATTACTGCTGATGGGCCAGATGCTGACGCTGATCTTGTAAGCTGTGCAAGTGTTATCTAGTGTAGAACAATGGTTAGTGGGTATAGTTTGAACCGATTTCACTGACCTATTTTGTTTATGGTAGCAGAAAGATGATGATGGCGATACTCTTAAGGGTAACAGAGCAGGGGAACAGAAAGAAGAAGATCAATCAGTGGATGACGTTGTGGGCATACCCGAGGCTGAAACTGAGAAGAAGGAGATAGACTGTCTGGTGAGTTGTACATGTGTACCTTTTCTTCGTTGTAGAGGTGTACACTAATATCTTTTGTAAATTGGGCATATGTTTTTATAATAGGTTTTGGGTGAGCCTAGCTCCTCGAAGGTAGTTGAAGGGACGGATGAAACTGGTGGTTTGTGTCAGAATGTGACATAGGGTGTTACATACCTAAGCGACACATCTCCTTGTCCCTCGAGTGAGAAACACAAACTAGCAGAGGACGAGGCACATCTTGCGTCGTTGTTGTTGGCAAAAGAACTGTTCAGCATGGGCCAGATTTGCCCAGGTGTTGAAGATACTGATTTTGGCTACTTTGAACAAGTGTTGTTGGCTAACCCTAAAGCGTAGGTTAGGATCATAGCTTCTGAGTTTTCTTGTCGTTGACATGGTATAACAGTGTATTGTTGGTTTCCTTGCAGGTTGCACCTTGGGGTGGGCCTTTATGACCTGGACAATGAGTTATTCCTGGAACTTGCAACACCCCAGAAGTGGGTTAGCACAAAGGTATTAATCTCCCCCTGTACTTGTTTGGGTTAACAATGCCTAAACGTTGTTGTGTGTGCGCAGCATATGGAAGTGCTGGTTGACTTTTTAGGGGAGCGGCATGCTGAGATATTGAAGGAGAATAGAACTATGTTTGTTGCACCTTGGTTTATGGAGAAGTTGGTAGGAAAAGCGAAGACATTTAAGTCTTCAGCGTACAAGGGGAAGGTATTTTCTGACAGGAAGCTGGCTGGATTCTTGACCAAGCAGGATCAGAAGGTTGGGTTGGATGTTGATTGTGTGTACGCGCCTATGTTCTGGGGAACGAATCACTGGGTGGGGCTGCGTATTAGCGTAACTGAATGGAGTGTGTTGGTGTATGATCCTGACCGCAGCCTGAGGACTCCGGAAGTCGTGATGTCTTTGATGGACCCTGTATCAAAGATGCTGCCTTACCTCTTGCGGAAGGTCTGTCCAGCACAATACCTTGGTGGTCATGGATTGGAGCCTTTTCGGATTCAGTTGATGGCTGATGGGTACCAGAACACACGTGGTGGTGACTGTGGACCAGTGGCAGTGAAGTTCATGGAGTTGGCTGCTACAGGTGCCCTGGAGCCAGATGTGGAGAACATCACAGATAGTTTGGTCGATAATTTCAGGAAGCAATATGCGATGGACGTGTACAAATAGTGGATTGTACCTTGTACATGGGTGGCAACTAGTACTAGTTTAAGAAGCCGGATAGTACCTTTTTTTTTGTTGTTGTCTTATATTTCGGGACGTGTACAAGGAGTGGATTGTACCCTTGTGCTTAGGTGGGAACTAGTACTAGTTTAAGAAGTCGGCAAGTAACTTTTTGTACGGTGAAAACTGAAGTTGTGTTTTGTAAGGTACCAAACTTGTCTTTATTGGTAAGGAAATTAATGGAGATTTAACATGAAATCCGAGAGCCCAAGTGAGGCGTGAAGGAAAACCAGAGAAGACTGATATATATATGTAAAAGAAAGGCGAGAACTAGAAAATGTGGAGTGAACACAAACCACAAAGCTTGATAACCATACATCTTTTGGACTAGTAGTTTTGTGAATATTAGTACACTAATACAAGTCCGATATAGACACAACTGAAAACAGAGCTGAGAGAGTGGAATTTGGTATTAGTACATTATCAGAAATATCCCCCGAAGCTAAGAGAGGAACTAATGCGTTGGTAGTTTGTTACTATGAACAACAAATGTAGGTTGATGTCCTTAGACTAGTAGTTTGTAGAGGAGGGATAATACTAAAACACATACAACCATGTTCTTCAAGCTTTTAAGTTCAATCTTTAAGCTTTCCAGTGCTATTTTCAGGTGGTGGATGTCCTTCTCCAGAACATTTACCTCCTTGGTAGTATTGTTGAGTAGACATGTGGAGGCACGAGATGAGGATGCCAGTTGGTCGATTGAAGATTGAGAAGACATCAAATTCTGTTGGGTAGTGCATACGAAAGCATCAAAACACACCTTCATATCCTCAATTTCCTCAACCATGGATTCATCAGTCCATTTGAACAGATGGTTTGGATTATGCTGTTAGATGATGTAATGACAAATGTGAGTGAATTCGTGTCTTTGAATTCAAGTATTCATTGATTTCTGGGTTTGAATCTGAGAGTAGGGTTAGAGATACCTCATCGCCATATGGGCAATTGTGGAAGAGTCTGCCAGGGTTGGTTTTGGTTCTGGACGTCCTCCTAGAGACTCGGGCGCCACACCCGCAGCTGATCGGAAACCCCCTACCTGTTTCAGCCATTTTTGTGGGTAGGAATAAAAGCAGCTGCAAACGACGATGAACCCTAGAAATCAGTATTTTTCTTCCTTTAATTTGTCTTATTTGTGTGTAAAGAAAGTGCGTACGACTTCGTCGTGTGCCTTTGACATCCCAAACCTGATTTTTGATTTTGATTAACTTTAAGGCCTGGTTGGTTTTGGTACGAACCAGACGGTTTTGTAAATTTGATTCTAATTTAGGGATTGCTGGTTCTCCAATTATTCTTTTGTACACCTTATCCAAATTGATTCTAATTTGTACGTGAAAAGGAGAGTACATGTGGACATTAGAGAAATGGTCGATCTGGTGTACACCGGATATGTACCCGTACATAAGACAACCGATGGATAATAAAATGCCAAACACATGATAAATAATGTTTACCATATGCTATTACGAAAACCACCAGGGGGGAACGTCACACTCTGGGTGCATAAGCGTTTAATCAAACCAAATAGGAACATCACAAAAGAAAGTTGAGCTGATCCCAGGTGAATTTGCTATCCAAAATACAGGTGACTTGGATATAAGATTCACCAACATCAAATAGCCCTAACACAGCGAGCACGGTTATGCCCGGTGCCTCCGCAACGGCCACATTTGTTCTGCGTAGTCTTAGCTTTTTTGGAAGGCTGAGTGAAGTGTAGGAAAGACAAAAAGTGAGCTGATATTTGCAAATGAAAGTATTGAAACAGTAGGAGAAGCGGGTTATAAAATTACCGGAATTTCTCCTACAGACGGGATTCTATCTTCCCTAGGTCGGCCAGAAGGTCGTCGAGTCCTTGGAGGGTAAATTGTGAGATCAGCTATTTCAGGAGGGATACTGTGGTCACCTTCCGGAGCCTCTGGTAAGATCACACCAGAGTAAGTGTCAATCCAGTGTTGTGTCTTGTAGCAGTCACCGACCAGTTGGTTGTAGGGGAGACCAATTGAATCAGCTGCCATCAGTGCATGTCCGCAGGGGATTTTGAGCTTCTGGAAAACTTGGCATGAGCAAACTTTGGTGTCCAGGTGTACCGTGTTGCCATGGCCATAGATTCCCCTTACTGAAAAACTAAAATCCTTGGATGGGTAAATCTTGCTTCCTTGAGTAAGTTTCTTATGAGTCTGAATGACCTTGTCAACCTCCGGAGTGCAGAATCCCCGGTGCTTTGCAGATTTTGTCCTCCTGGCAGAGAACCAACGCGTAAGCATGCGTTGGATGAACATGAACATCTCGACAGTGGGGGAGGCTCTCGATTTGGAGATAGCGTTGTTCAACTGTTCGGCGACGTTGCTGGTGAGGAGATTGTACCTATTACCAGGGAAGTAAGTGCGAGACCATTTTGATGTGCGGATGTCTTCTAGGTATTTGAAGCAGGCAGGACTTGCCATCTTGATTTTAGTAAAGTTTTTATCAGAATCAGCACGCCTGAATGAGAATGCAGCCTCACAAATCATCTTAGCCAGACCCTTGCTCTTGTACGCTGAAACAACGTTCCTCATAAGGTGAACAATGCATGCTCCGTGATTTGCCTTTGGGAAGACCACACTTATGGCCTTCTCTATAGCGGCATGGCGATCAGAGATGATGGCCAGTGTGTTAGAATCAGCAATAATCCTTTCAACCTTGGCTAGAAACCATGTCCAGGCCTCTTTGTTCTCTCCATCTACAACAGAAAAGGCCAGGGAGAAGACTTGGAAGTTTCCATCTTGACCACTGGCAGTGAGAAGTACGCCCTTGTATTTCCCCGATAAGTGAGTACTATCAATAATCAGAACAGGACGGAGCCGGCGGAAACCTTGAATGGAAGCACCAAAGGCAAGGAAACCATAAAGGAAACGTGTGGCCCCGTCATAGTCAACTTCAGTTTCGATAGCAGTGACAGTGCCAGGATTAGTTGCTTTGAGCCTCTCAAAATAGCCTGCAACGTTGAGGAAGGAGTCCTCTGCGTTACCGTGAGTAAGGTCTAGAGCAATTCCTTTTGTCCGGTGGCATTTCATGTATGAAGCAGAGACTTGCAAGTCTTCGAGAACAAGTTTCTGAAGCTGAAACGCTTTGGGTGCGTCAATTGGATCACCGTATTTGCTGCGATAAATATGACCCAAAACCTTAGCAGTGGCACGCTTCTTGTATAGCCTCCGAGTGTCAGTATCGCAGGCGTGATTGATGTGACACTTTTTGATGGTATAGTAGCCACATGTGGTGAGCTCCTTTGCAAAGATTCGCCATTCATAGCGGGGGTCATGGCAACTGAGGACAAATGATTCTCTGCTGGTCCTTGTTTGCCTGAAATGAAACCGTTCCTTGATAGCATATATAGCTAGACCGATCTGGCAGTCTTGCTTTGATGCATACATTTTCCCGACATAAGGTTCATCGTCATCAATGTCGAGATTGGGTACATCATCCGCTTCATACAGAGTGTCGTCGAACAGCGGTGGGATGTCAAATTCCTCGTCGCTGATCTCTGAGAGCGGCCTGTTTTCACGAGCAGGTGGTGTAGGAGGAGGAGTTTGGGTCGGTCTGGAGCCTGTACGTTGCGAACCAGTGTACGACGTCGACCGTTGTACTGGTGGACAACTCCGAGTATGTACAGGTGGACACTTCTGTGCCTGTACATAGTTTGCATATGTGCCAGCCTCTGGTTTGCAGTACGGTGGCAATTCGCCCGAGACAAGAACAGTGTGGTCAAAAGCGTCCCCGGTGGTACATTCAATGGTGATAGGTTTGGTCTTTGGTACAGAGATACCCGCCATGAGCTCAGCTGCATCGGAGCCGCCAAGGTGGTTATCAATGAGGGGAGCCCAAAAGTCTTGATCATAACCATGAGGGCGAACTTTGTCAACAATGTCAGGAGGAATAGAGGTATCAGACCCGGTTTCGTCGTCGTCAATAACCCAGCTGTCTGGAATATTGCCGGGTCTTCTTTGAACATGTTTTCAAGGAGCTCGTCATCAGCGAAAAGGGTTTCATCTATAAGGGAAAAACGCTGGAGCTTGGAGGAACCAGACGGTTGTCCCCGTGAGAATCCAGGGTTCTGTGATCCTAGAGCTGTACTCCTAGCTGGATGCTGTACAGGAGGACATCTGCGTGCATGTACATGTGGATGACTCGGTGGCTGTACAGGTGGATAACTCGGTGACAAATCAAGTTCATCATCGTTGAAGAGGGAGAATCCGGGTATTTGAAAGCCGGCAATTGATGGTTGACGCAAAGCAGACGAAGAAAAAGTACTGATGTTCGTCTTAATGGGCTGGTTGGGCGTGATGAAGGGCAAACTATTTTCAACAGCTCGTGGATCATGCTGGGTATTAGATTGGGTGTTGAAAGTGACGAACAAGTTGATACCCTTGATTGCTTGAAAGTGTTGGTAGAAGAATGACACAGCCCCGTCGTTAGTGAGCATAACTGGCGGTGTGGTGAGCCCTGTTGCCAGCTCTTTTGAATTCGGAGGCCAGTAGCTGAGTACAGCAGTGCGGATGGTGTCGGATTTGTCAAAGAACTCCTTGAAGACGTTGCTTAGTAATTCAGTCAAGGAAATCCCGGAGTGGAGAGGGACAATCCTGGTCATGTGATCTTTGTCAATCGAGAAGTTCCACAGGTTGTCGGCCGATGATTTCCATTCACCGGCGATAACCATACAATGCTCCGCCATGAGAAGCGGCTGTAAGCAAGCTAAACACACAAAAACAAAACAAAAAGTGGGGATTGGCAGCAAAACAACGATTAGTTTGATGTTTAGATGCCTGAACTAACCTTAACAGCGATAATAATCAACAATGGTCGGGTTAGGAATGTAGCAAAAGCTCGGTGAAAAGAGGTGAGGGAGAGGTGAAAACAGAGAAACAGATGACGGTGAAGATGGTTTGGGCGTGGTCAAAAATGAAAGGAGATCAGGACCGTCCAATAGAAGGGGTACTATCTTTTGATCCAACGGTTGGGATGGAAGACAACTATCTGTCTAATCAAGATCTATGAGGTTAAATCTGGACCGTCGAATGATTATAAAGATCAATGGCTGAGAAATACTCCCGCCTATTATGTGGTTTAGTTAGAAATGTTTATGGTTGAGAGATAACTAAAAGAGCTCTTACTAACTAGTGTTTAAGGAAAAGTGACCCAGTAGAAAAAAGTGACTTTTTCTGATATTTGCAAGAAGAAATGTGACTCAGTTAGTAAATTTCTCAACTAAATAAGTGCCACCATATCGAGAATCCAGAGCATCATAAGTTTTTTTTTTTTTGAGAAACAAAGCATCAGAAGTTCATGTTACGTAACGGACAACTGAGGACGCTTCCTTTTCAAATCCTAACAGAGGAAGCAGATCCGGTGGTGAGGGAAGGACCAGCAAAACAGAGGAAGCCGTTCTATGAAGACCGAAGACCGAGGCTGAGTCCATTAGTGAAATCTTCTCGATCACAGGGAAAGAAAGATCTTGATCTCTATCTTACGATTGACCTTCAATGAATAAGAAGTAGAACAGGAAAAAAAAAAAAGAGATAGAGAAGTGAAATAACTCGAATACATGGTGATTAAAGAAGCTTAAATACAAGTAAGAATTCAAAAATAAGATATTTGAATATTTTTTTGATGAACTTGATGTTTCAAGTTACAAATGACAGCCTTACTTCTTCGTCCAAATTCACTTCTTCAAGAATAACAAAGGAAGAAGAATCTTTTTAAATGAATTTTGGATTTGTTTGGTTTACTTCTGGTTGAAAGAGAAGTATTTTCTACCGGTGCGGATTACTTACGAAATTGAGTAGTATTTTCTCTTTTTTTTACAGGTCAAAATTTTAAATCAAAAAAATAATTCAACCTCCACTATGCACTGAATACAAATAATTTGACAGAGACTTTTGAGGTTTGGTGTTACAGATCAAAAGTTGCCAAGAGAAGACTGGGTCTGCTAGGGGGAGAAGAAGATGGAAAGGACATGTCTTAAAACTCTTATGTTGAGATATGTAACATTCTGTGTGTTTGTTTTGTTGTTGTGTGTTCTCTACCAAATTCATCATTGGCAGGTTACATAAATATGTAGTACCGTTGACAGATGTGCTAGTTCTTTTCAATTGTCCAGAGATATTTCCTCACTAGAATTGAACAGGCTTTAAATTTGCAGAAATCTTATACTGCATTTTTCTCTGCAACTATTGTACGCTGCCATTTTGATCTTCGAGAACAGTCAGAAAGTATAAAGTTTTCTTAAAAGAAACAGCTTAGGCATTTTTTTCTGATTGATCGGATAACCGGAATAAACAGGAGTTTACCATACAATACAAAATCAGTTTTGTCGAAAAAGCCATACCAAAATTCGTGATGGCATCCTCCACGTGACACAATTAGGGTTTAGTACTGGTT
Organism: Brassica juncea; assembly: GCA_018703725.1. Lineage (NCBI taxonomy): Eukaryota > Viridiplantae > Streptophyta > Magnoliopsida > Brassicales > Brassicaceae > Brassica > Brassica juncea. The sequence continues at coordinate 43,380,427 of CM031941.1, forward strand.
ACTTGCGTCACAAAAGTAAAAAATAAGATAATCACTTGAAGGTGGTAGGTACGATCTGATTGATGGATCTCTGGCTTCTCTAATGGCTCCCAGCTTATGGCGTTGTGGATCGGTGCCGGTGGAGGTGATGCGATACGACGGCTCTGGTTGTCTCGTGGGCGCAAGCTTCCTCTCCAGCAGAGAGCTGTCTCTCCGCAGCAAGTCAGTGACCTGTAGTGATGACTGGTGAACAGTTAATTTGGTAATCGTTGATGGTTAGGCCATGTCTCCTCCGGAGTGCACGACTTATGATGGAGAGATGATACAGAAGAGGATAAGCAACTAAGGGAGGGAGAGAGATGGCGGCTGAAATTTTAATAGATTCATGGAGAAGTGGATATATATACTGTATAATATACGGTCCCGTTATAAATAACAAGAAAGGACGGTGAGTTTGGTTTAGTTGTAATTCAAAATAGATAAATAAAACCGGTTCATGTAACCAGGTCGTTACAGTGCGTTTCTTGACTTTTCCTCTCCACTTGCAAAGAAGTCATGAAATGAAAGCAGTTCGCGTCTTTACCATACAATACAATCCTATCCTTTCTATATACGCGTCTTTACCTTTCTTTGTGATCTGAAAGCTTTGTGATCATCTTCTTCTTGCTGTTAACGATGATGGCTTCTTCTTCTTCATCTTCTTCATCATCTCTGGCTCTCATTTGGTTGTATCACGTCTTCCTGAGCTTCCGTGGTGAAGACGTGCGCAAAAGCTTTCTTAGTCACGTTCTGAAAGAATTTAAAAGCAAGGGAATCCTTGTTTTCGTTGATAACGAGATCAAGCGAGGCCAATTTATTGGTCCCGTGCTTGTAGGAGCGATCAGACATTCAAGGGTTGCTGTTGTCTTGATCTCCCGTAACTACGCTTCTTCAAGCTGGTGTCTGGATGAGTTATTGGAAATCATGAAGTGCAGGAAAGAGCTTGGTCAAACAGTGATGACCATTTTTTACCAAGTGGATCCATCTGATGTTAGGAAGCAAACCGGAGATTTCGGAAAAGCCTTTGAGAAAACCTGTGTGGGGAAAACAGAAGAGGTGAAGCAGGCATGGAAGCAAGCTTTGTATGATGTCGCTGGTATCGCTGGTTACGACGCTAGCAACTGGTCCGTTCACTTTCTTATACTTCCACTTGGATACTATTTTGTAGTACATGATAATGACTGTTTTAATAATTATTATATTCTGTTGTTTTTTTTAGTGGCAATGAAGCTAATAGTTATGACAAGCCATGTGGTAACGACTATCGGTTGAAGTTGCGTTTGCAGAAAAACTTGTTGTGTCAAATATTCAACCAAAAAGACATTGAGGTTCGTCACTTAAGAGGGGCTCAAGAAATGCTGAGAGACAAAAAGGTGTTGGTTGTTCTTGATGAAGTGGATAACTGGTGGCAACTAGAGGAAATGGCAAAGCAGCCTGGATGGGTTGGTCCAGGAAGTATGATTGTCATTACAACCGAAGATAGAAAACTTCTCAAGACACTTGGACTCGGGATCAATCATATCTACAAGATGGACTATCCAACTAGCGATGAGTCTCTGCAGATCTTCTGCCAAAATGCTTTCGGTCAAAACTATCCAGATCATGGTTTTGAAAGTCTTGCTAGGGAAGTTATTTGGCTTGCTGGTGATCTTCCTCTAGGACTGAGAGTTATGGGATCTTATCTACGAGGACTGTCCAGGGACAAGTGGATACAGGCACTACCATGGCTCAGGTCTAACCTTGACGGAGAAATTGAATCAACTCGAAGATTTAGCTACGACGCCTTGAGAGATAATGAAAGAACTCTATTTCTGCATTTAGCCTGTTTCTTTGCTGGTTTCGAGGTTAATAGCTTTAAAAGGTGTTTTGCAAACAGTGGTTTGGAAGTCAACCATGGACTAGACGTCTTAGCTCAAAAATCTCTTATATTTATAATTAGAAATAGATTCATACAAATGCATAGTTTACTGCAACAAATGGGTAGAGAAATTGTCAAGAAAGAGTCTATGAATAATCCTGGAAAACCACTTTTCTTGACGGACACCAATGAGATTTCTGATGTGCTTGACGAGGATACTGTAAGTTTTTCAAATTATATTTTGCACCTGCAGTCTTCTATTTCCTTGCTGAGATTTAGTTCTTTCTGAATTCTAGGCTACTGCAAATGTTCGAGGCATAATGTTATGTACGAGCGAGAAAATCCAAATAAGTGAAAGCGCTTTCCAAGGGATGAATAATCTCCAGTTTCTATACTTTGACTCTAATACCACCACATGCACGCCCGAGGGCCTCGACTGTGTTCCCGACAAACTCATATTGCTACATTGGAACGGCTGTCCATTGAGAGTTTGGCCTTCCAAGTTCTCTGGCAAGTTTCTTGTCGAACTAGTCATGCACCGTAGCAAATTCGAGATGCTTTGGGAGGGAACTAAAGTAAAATTACTCAGATTCTTTTCTTTTGTATTGTATTGTATTGTACTGTGAGATTAGTTATTTCTGTAGAACTAATTTTTTTTTTTTTTTTTTTTTGTATAGCCTCTCCCATGCCTCAAGATTTTGGATTTGAGTTACTCTTGGAATCTGAAAAGGATTCCAAATCTCGCAGAAGCAACTAGTCTCGAGGAATTAGTTCTACATGACTGCCAAAGTTTGTCGGAGCTCCCAAACTCTATTGCCAATGCCACTAAGCTTTATCGATTGGATATATCATGGTGTCCAAACATCGAAGACTTCCCAATTGTTTCTGACAGCATCCTAGAGTTGGTGTTGTGCGATACAGGGATAAAGGAGATTCCTCCATGGATTGAGAACCTATTTCGTCTGCGTAGACTAATTATGCATGGATGCAAGAGGCTGCAAACTATATCGCCAAACATTTCTAAGCTGGAGAATCTTGAGCTTCTTGCTCTGCGTAACATTTCTTTATGTGCTTATGTTGATGCAGCTACAACGCCCTATGCATCCTCCTCAGCATGTTAGACCATCTATTCAGAATATATCTCAGCCATCAGAGCAAGGAGTACCATTGCAAAACCAGTATCAGATCCCATTGCATCCGATGCAGCAGATGATGCAACAACAGACTCAAGTCCAACCTTACTATCACCCACCTCAACAACAAGAGATCTCTCATATGCAGCAACAGCAACCACAGCAACAGGCTGTTCAAGGTCAGCAAGGAGCTGGGAGTTCTCAGCGACAAGAATCTGGAATGTCATTACATGATTACTTGCAGTCCCCAGAAACCATTCAGGTTTGTAATTCCACATCCTTGGTAATGATACAACATGCCCCCACTTAGTCTTAATCCTTTACTCTCCTTTTCAGGCTTTACTAAGTAACAGCGAGAAGCTGTGTGAGCTTCTGGAACAGAATCCGAAGCTAATGCAAATGCTTCAGGTTCTCTTCCAAATCGATTCTTCTCCTGTTTGCTTTTCATGTGACCTCTGTGTTCACTTGTAGAGTTACACTGATATGGGGTTTTGCAATTGTTGGTTGTGACAGGAAAAACTAGGAGGGCAGCAGTGAGGAGAAAGAGCGACTACTCAGCAAATATATCTCTCGCTTATTAGTTGCTTTCGGTTCATGTAATGTTTAATATACGATATATAACATGTACATTTGTTTCAGTTTGATATGTAGACAAGCTGTAAACGCCCGTTTGTTGTTGTTTAGTTTAGACTGGTGTACATTGGTAAAGAAGAGAAACACTCTTCACGTCCGAGTCTTAAGCTCTTCTTACAAAGCGAGAATCCTGAGTTAGTTGTATGCCATGACATAACACTTGATTAGGGAACACACATAGATGACCTTAATAAGTCGTAGATATATGTAAGATTTAGTGTCTAACTCTTAGCTTCCTCTTTCATCTTACATATCAGATCATAGAAACTGTCTTGCAGCGTTCTTATGTAAAGCATTGCAGTTACTTTCAAATGTTTCATCAAGTAGGTAGTAATCAAATCTTGAGAACAGAGGTCCAGGATAAAAACTACACTATATTACATTTATTATAAAACTTTAAAGTAGTACATTCAGAACAAAAAAATTGATGGAATGAATCAAGATGATTAAACGCACTGAGCCTAAAGAGGCCTTAATAGAGCATTTGAAGTTTGCCTACTAATAGACCCAACAATACTATCTCTTTAGGCCCAGCGGCGAAGCTCTGACACATCATCATCAAGTAGGCATTGAAAAAGATTTTGTACCAAAAAAAAGAAAAGAAAGAGATCGAGTAAAGTCTGGATGATATCAGTGTGGTTCGTAGATGCTAAAGATCAAAAGCTGTATCCTTTCTCGTTACGTAACGGACAACTGAGAACGCTTCCTTTTCCAATCCTAACAGAGGAAGCAGATCCGGTGGTCAGGGAAGGACCAGAAAAACAGAGGAAGCCGTTCTATGAAGACCGAAGACCGAGGCTGAGTCCATGAGTGAAACGTTTGGCAGATAAACCAAGTATGATTTTATAGTCCAACTCCTCCGCATCCTTGTGCATCTAACCCTCAGTATGACTAAAAGAGTTGGTTCCTAGACTAGATACAGTAAGGTTGGCAACTTACACTCTCAGAGAACAAGACCTTGGCAAGGTTCTTCTTGTCTTCTCCTTCATCATCGCAAGACTTGAGAGGTAAAGGCTCAGGGACGTCTTTGGATTCATCGTTCAGATATTGGTGTATATTACCACTATCATCCCCATCAGACTCTTGAGCATCTTCAGATCCGGTAACAGAGACATGATTGGAGCCATTATCAAAACATTTATTGGGGCTCGAAGCAGAGGCTGCATCTTTGTAATCCGACCCACCACAGACAGAGCTCATATCCAAAAAAAACAGTAACTGCAAAGAACAAAATCAAAAGTATAAACATCAGTAAAAATGATCTAGAGAACAAAACAAAAAAGGCAACACTGATTAGCCTAATCTAGATCAGACTATGTTAAAACAGATTCATATAGATTAGATAGATAGATAAATACCTCGAGTAACAATAAACAAACCGAAAGAAAGATCACTGGCGAATCAAGCTTCTTCTTCTTCTTCGATTAATTTCTAAAACCGAGCTAAGGGAACCGTTGAGTACCAAACGAAGGCGGAGATGGAACAAAAGGCAAAAGATCTAAGAGAGGAACGAAAGAAAGAGGAGCGAAACTTCAACTAAGATTACCACGCCAATCACTCTTTTCGAGAGGTTTCAAACGATTTGAAGAATGATAAAAAGTCAACGACGGAAGCTCGGTGCTCAGCCGCATTATATCTCTATTATTATGCTACCAGAAACAAAACGTAATTCAATCCAACAGAGATCGATCTCAGAGGAGAGAATCAGTGGAGACAACGACGCCTTTGGGAAAATCAATCAACATTAAAGTCGGATCATCGAAACCATAATCAAGATCTTGACCATATCCAAAATGAGATTCCCAAAAACTCAGGACGACAGAACAAAAAAAAAGAAGAAGAAGCTAATTTGAGAAAGGATTAGGAGAAGAAGATCGTAGATCCAACAACATTTTATAGCCAAAGAAAAGTCAAACAACAACATCTAAGGCGAAAAGACGTGGCCATCTTATTTAAAAAAAACGAATCAAAAAAATATGTACACTCATGGGCCTAAAAAGCCCAGTAATAATGACATGATTTGTGTTTGTTTACGCATCTTTTTCCGATAACCTTTTTAACATACATTACTGAAAATCTTAACATACATTACTGAAAATCACGGGGTCTTACCTGATGGCTGATTCGATTGAAAGAAACGTTTCAGTTCAATTAATAATCAATTATCTGCCAAAAGATGATACAAATCACTGCAACCTATTTAAATACAAGTAAGAATTCAAAAATAAGATCTTTGAATATTTTTTTGATGAACTTGATGTTTCAAGTTACAAATGACAGCCTTACTTCTTCGTCCAGATTCACTTCTTCAAGAATAACAAAGGAAGAAGAATCTTTTTAAATGAATTTTGGATTTGTTTGGTTTACTTCTGGTTGAAAGAGAAGTATTTTCTACCGGTGCGGATTACTTACGAAATTGAGTAGTATTTTCTCTTTTTGGGTTTTACAGGTCAAAATTTTAAATCAAAAAAATAATTCAACCTCCACTATGCACTGAATACAAATAATTTTTTTTTTTTTTTGAATACAAATAATTTGTTATATAAAAACTGCATTTCTTGACTGGTTCCTCAGTTCCTCTCCACTTGCAAAAAAGTCAATATGTAGCGTTGTATCCTCTCTATCTACGGGTCTTTTTACCTTTCTTTGTGATCTGAAAGCTTCCTGATCCTCTTCTTCTGTCTGTTAATGATGATGGCTTCTTCTTCTTCTTCATCTCTGGCTCGCAGTTGGTTGTATCACGTCTTCCTGACCTTCCATGGACCAGACGTGCGCAAAAGATTTCTTAGTCACGTTCTGAAAGAGTTCAAAAGCAAAGGAATCATAGTTTTCATTGATGACAAGATCAAGCGAGGCGAATCTCTCGGTCCTGTGCTTGTAGGAGCGATCAGACAATCAAGGGTTGCCGTTGTATTGCTCTCCCGTAACTACGCTTCTTCAAGTTGGTGTCTGGATGAGTTAGTGGAAATCATGAAGTGCAGGGAAGAGTATCAACAAACAGTGATGACCATTTTCTACGAAGTTGATCCATCTGATGTTAGGAAGCAGACCGGAGATTTCGGGAAGGGATTTGACATAATCTGTGTGGGAAAAACAGAAGAGATAAAGCAGGCATGGAGACAAGCTTTGAAAGAAGTCGCGGGTATAGCTGGTTACGACTCTAGCAACTGGTTCGTTCACTTTTATTTTTTTTACTTCTACTTGGATATTACATGATGATGATTGTTATAATGAATATCCTCCGTTTTCGTTAGTGGCAATGAAGCTGATTTGATCAGCAAAGTTGCGTCAGATGTCATGGCTGTGTTGGGTTTTACACCATCAAAAGACTTTGATGACTTTGTTGGCATAGGAGCTCGCATCACGGAGATAAAATCTAAGTTGATCCTACAATCAGAACAAGTTAAGGTGATTGGGATTTTGGGTCCTGGTGGGATTGGGAAGACAACCACTGCCAGAGTTTTATACAAACAACTCTCTCCTGATTTTCAGTTCAACACATTTTTGGAGAATATCAAAGGGAGTTATAAGAAGCCTCGTGGTAACGACTATCAGTTGAAGTTGAGTTTTCAGAAAGACTTGTTGTCTCAAATATTCAACCCAAGGGACATTGAGGTTCGTCACCTAGGAGGGGCTCAAGAAATGCTGAGAGACAAAAAGGTGTTGGCTGTTCTTGGTGAAGTGGATAGCTGGTGGCAGCTAGAGGAAATGGCAAAGCAGCGTGGATGGGTTGGTCCCGGAAGTATTATTATCATTACAACCGAAGATAAAAAACTTCTCAAGTCACTTGGACTCGGGAGCGATCATATCTACGAGATGAAATATCCAACTAGAGATGAGTCTCTGCAGATCTTCTGCCAATATGCTTTCGGTCAAAAGTCTCCAGATCATGGTTTTGAATGGCTTGCTTGGGAAGTTACTTGGCTTGCTGGTGATCTTCCTCTAGGCCTGAGAGTTATGGGATCTTATCTACGAGGAATGTCCAGGGACGAGTGGATACAAGCACTACAATGGCTCAGGTCTACCCTTGACACAGAAATTGAATCAACTCTAAGGTTTAGCTACGACGCCTTGAGAGATAATGAAAGGACTCTTTTTCTGCATATAGCATGTTTCTTTGATGGTTTTGAGGTTGATTGCTTGAAAAGGTGTTTGGCAAACAGTAGGTTGGAAGTCAACCATGGGCTTGAAGTCTTAGCTCAAAAATCTCTTATATCTATCGAAGACGGACAAGTACGAATGCATAGATTACTAAAACAAATGGGTAGAGAAATTGTCAATAAACAGACTACGGAGAATCCAGCAAATCCACATTTCTTGACGGACACTGATATTTCTGGTGTGCTTGATGAAGATACTGTAAGTTTTTTAGTTATATTTTACATCTGCAGTCTTCTATTTTCTTTGTTTTTAAAGCTGAGATTTGGTTCTTTCTGAATAATTTATTCTAGGCTACTGGAAATGTTCTTGGCATAATGTTGCGTTTTGGCAAGAAAATCCAAGTAAATAGAAGCGTGTTCCAAGGGATGAATAATCTCCAGTTTCTATGGTTTGAAACAAAAACCTTATGCATACCCGAGGGCCTCGACTGTCTTCCCAACAAACTCGTATTGCTACATTGGGACCACTGTCCATTGAGAGTTTGGCCTTCCAAGTTCTCTGGCAAGTTTCTTGTTGAAATAGTCATGCGATATAGGAAATTCGAAATGCTTTGGGAGGGAACTAAAGTAAAAGTACTCAGCTTTTTTCTTTCTGTATTGTATTGCGCAATTAGTTATTTCTCTAAAACTCATTTTTTTTTTTCTTTGCATAGCCTCTCCCATGCCTCAAAATTTTGGATTTGAGTTACTCTTGGAATATGAAAAAGATTCCAGATCTCTCAAAGGCAACGAGTCTCGAGAAATTATATCTCCGTGGCTGCGAAAGCTTAGTAGAGCTCACAAGCTCTATTGGCAATGCCACTAACCGCTTTACCGATTGGATATTAGAGAGTGTACAAAAATCAAAGACTTCCCAAATGTTCCTGACAGCATCGAAGAGTTGGAGTTGTGCTATACAGGGATAAAGGAGGTCCCTCCATGGATTGAGAAACTTTTTCGCCTGCGTAAACTATATATGTGTGAATGCAAGCTGCAAACTATATCGCCAAACATTTCTAAATTGGAGAATCTTGAGATTCTTTTTCTGCTCAAGAATGGCTTTTGTCATTTGGTTAGTCATTATGACGGTGCAGGTGATGAAATATTAAATAGCGGTGACAACTTATCTGAAGCAATAATCGAGTGGGGGCCTGACTTTAAGCGCAAGTGGAGATTAAAATCAGACTTCAACGTTGACTACATTTTGCCGATATGTCTGCCCAAGCAGGCTTTTACATCACTACGTCTCCGTAGTCATCGTATCAAGACTATTCCAGAATGCATCAGCCGTGTCTCGGGACTTAATAAGCTTGACGTCAAAGAATGCAGTAGGCTCGTAGCACTTCCACGGCTTCCAGATTCCATTCTATCTATAGATGCACGAGGTTGTGGATCTTTGAAGAGAATAGACTCGTCTTTTACAAATCCAAATATTTGCCTAAACTTTGCTATGTGCTTCAAACTGGAACAAAAAGCAAGAAAGCTCATCCAGACATCAGCTTGCAAATACGTGGTCTTACCTGGTAGAAAAGTGCCTGCACACTTCACTCACCGAGCCAGTTCAGGTTCCTTAACGATCAATTTGACTCCAAGACCTCTTCCTTCATCCTTCAGATTCAGAGCTTGTTTTTTGCTGTCAAATATATTTGATCATCCTTGGGATGACAATGATGAAGATGATGAAGATGATGACAAGGGTGAGAGTTCATTGACGGGCATGTCTTATTCCGTAAGGGGTAAACGGAATGGCCTCACAGTCAGAGGTGGATCAAACCAGCTGCATATACCAAATCTACGTGAAAAAAGAAAACATCTGTACATATTTGAAGATTCTTTCTGTCTAAACCAGGATTTCCCTGAAGATGAAGAAATCACCTTCAGCGAGCTTACTTTTGTGTTCAGATTCCATTGTAGAAAGTGGCAGGTCAAAGGCTGCGGTGTACGACTTTTAGAGGCAAACAATGAAAGTGCAGGTGGTGAAGATGAAGAAAAGGATGATAATTATGATTATGATTATGATTATGATGAAACTACCATTGATCTTCAGTCAGGTACCAGAATGACCTCTTACCCACCCCTCACGTTACTGCAATCTGGTTTCAGTGGGGTATTCTATGATGCATTACCTGAGCGTTTTCTCCAATCATCTCTTCCTGCAAAAAGGAAACTACCAACTGTGGAGAGCTCTAGCAGGCGTGTTAAAGTCGAAAACTCTTCTGTTGACATAGCGACTCAAAGTTCAATTCAACGGGTTGGTTCTGCATCCCTTCCTCCTGCTCCTACACGTAGAGATACCATTAGGCAGCGCAAGACGAATACAAGCAGACCTCCTTCTATGCATGTTGATGACTATGTTGCCAGGGAAAGGAGTATTGATACAGCTGGTGGTAATTCTAATGCAATAACCATTTCACGGGCAGGATCGAGCAGTGGTAGACCTCCATCTGTTCACGTTGATGACTATATGGCAAGAGAAAGACGAGGCCAAAATTCCTCCACCATCGTGGTTGGAGAGGCTGCCGCTCAAGTGAAAACCCCTACTCCTGCTAGAGATACTGAAAAAGTCGCAGGTAAACCCAAACAGTTCAAAGCCGATCCTGATGATGATCTACAAGGGATAGATATAGTTTTTGATGGTGAGGAATGTGAAGGGCCTGATGACAAGTTACCCTTTCTTCAGCCCGATGAGAACCTTATGCAGCCTGCTCCTGTCATGGTTGAACAAAATTCTCCTCACTCCATTGTTGAAGAAACCGAGAGTGATGCAAATGGAAGTAGTCAGTTCTCCCACATGGGCACCCCATTGGCATCTAATGTTGACGAGAACGCTCCACTGTTGATTGCTGATGAAGTAATCAAGCTTTTAGTAAAGCAATGTGTGAAGAGTCTCTTTGTTAGATTCTTCCAGTGTCTAGAAGCAGCCGTGGATTCTGATGAGATCACTAGTAAGAACGGGTTGTCTTTAAGGATGGTTGTGTCGGATTTGTCGTGGGCTTTTCAGATACTCACAAAGATGGAGATGGTTAGAGATTTTGTTGTAACATGGGTTGACACATCTGAGAAGTTAGTTAAGGTAGTTGAAGCGATGGAAAGTGCTGCAGAGACGGTGGAGGTAAGAGTTAAGGTCACCGAGGTGACTTCAAAAGTGGTAGAGGCGATTAGTTATGGAACTGTGATATAAACAACAGTGAAACGGCTTCATATGGTGAAACTATGGCTTCCTTTTGTAAGAGAAACAAAGCCTCTTGTTTAGTTGTTTAGGTCTCTTTTGACTCTTTCTTGTGTGTGTTTCTCTCTGCCAAATGTCATTGGCAGGTTACACAAATTTGTAAATACTGTTGACAGATATGTTAAGTCCTTATCACTGCTGTTTTCTCTGCAACGAGTCTACCAAAACTCGGTTGGCAATTTGATCTTGGAGACAACAATCACAAAGTATCAACAGCTTCCCACAGAGTAGTTTCTTGTAATGCACGTATCGACCAGGCATTTTCTCAGATTGATCGGATAACCGGGATAAACCGGAGTTTACCATACAATCAGATTTTAGCTCCTTCCGTGCACTGTAGTGTGTATAAATAATTTTATATATTCAAAAGTGCATTTCTTGACTGATCCTCTCCACTTAAAATTAAGTCAAGACCTAGCTCTCTGTATAGGTCTTTACCTTTTTCTTCTTCAGATCTGAAACCTCCCTTTGCGATCAGCTTCTTCTTGCTGTTAACGATGACGATGGCTTCTTCTTCTTCATCATCTCTGGCTCGTCGTAGTTGGTTGTTTCACGTCTTTCTGAGCTTCCGTGGTGCAGACGTGCGCAAAGGCTTTCTTAGTCACGTTTTGGAAAAGTTCAAAAGCAAGGGAATCGATGTTTTCATTGATAACGAGATCAAGCGAGGCCAATCTGTCCGTCCCGTGCTTGTAGGAGCGATCAGACAGTCAAGGATTGCCGTTGTATTGCTCTCCCCTAACTACGCTTCTTCAAGCTGGTGTCTCGATGAGTTAGTGGAGATCATGAAGTGCAGGGAAGAGATTGGTCAAACAGTGTTGACCATTTTCTACCAAGTGGATCCATCTGATGTTAGGAAGCAGACTGGAGATTTCGGAAAAGCCTTTGATGGAACCTGTGTGAGGAAAACAGAAAAGGTGAAGCAAGCATGGAGGCGAGCTTTGTATGATGTTGCTTGTATAGCTGGCTACCCCTCTAGCAACTGGTTTGTTCACCTTTATTTTTACTTTTACTTGAATATTATGTTGTAGGACATGATGATGACTGTTTTGATGAATATCCTCGGTTGTTTTTGTTAGGGGCAGTGAAGCTGATTTGATCAACAAAGTTGCCTCAGATGTCATGGATATGTTGGGTTTTGATGACTTTGTTGGCATAGGAGCTCGCATCAGGGAGATAAAATCGAAGTTCATACTACAATCAAAACAAGCTAAGGTGATTGGGATTTTGTGTCTTGTGGGGATTGGTAAGACGACCACTGCCAGGGTTTTATACAACCAACTCTCTCCTGGAATTCCATTCAGCACGTTTTTGGAGAATATCAGAGGGAGTTATGAGAAGCCTTGTGGTAACGACTATCAGTTGAAGTTGCGTTTGCAGAAAAACTTGTTGTGTCAAATATTCAACAAAGAGGACATTGAGGTTCATCATCTAAGAGGGGCTCGAAAAATGCTGAGTGACAAAAAGGTGTTGGTTGTTTTTGATGAATTGGATAACTGGTGGCAGCTAGAGGAAATGGCAAAGCAGCCTGGATGGGTTGGTCGAGGAAGTATGATTATCATTACAACCGAAGATAGAAAACTTCTCAAGGCACTCGGACTCGGGATCGATCATATCTACCAGATGAAATATCCAGCTAAATATGAGTCTCTGCAGATCTTCTGCCAATATGCTTTCGGTCAAAAGTATCCAGATCATGGTTTTGAAAGTCTTGCTAGGGAAGTTACTTGTCTTGCTGGTGATCATCCTCTAGGCCTTAGAATTATGGGATCTTATCTACGAGGAATGTCCAGGGACGAGTGGATACATGCACGACCATGGCTCAGGTCTACCCTTGACAGAGAATTTGAATCAACTCTAAGGTTTAGCTACAACGCTTTGAGAGATAATGAAAGAACTCTTTTTCTGCATATAGCATGTTTGTTTGCTGGTTTCAGCGTTGAGCAGGTAAAAAGGTATTTTGCAAAAATTAGTTTGGAAGTCCATCATGGGCTTGAAGTCTTAGCTCAAAAATCTCTTATATCTATACACATGGGATGCATAGAAATCCATAGATTACTGGAACAAATGGGTAGAGAAATTGTGAAGAAACAGTCTTTGGAGGAGCCTGGAAAGCGACAGTTCTTGATGGATACCAAGGATATTTCTGATGTGCTTGATGAAGATACTGTAAGTTTTTTCATTATATTTTACATTTGCAGTCTTCTGTTTCCTTGTTTCTTAAGCTAAGATTTTGTTTTTTCTGTATAATTTGTTCTAGGTTACTGAAAATGTTCTAGGCATACGGTTGCGTACGGACGAGACAATCAAAATAAATAAAAGCGCTTTCCAAAGGATGAATAGTCTCCAGTTTCTATACTTCGACTCTAGTAACTTATGCATACCCGAGGGCCTCGACTGTCTTCCAGACAAACTCATATTGCTATATTGGAAAATGTGTCCATTGAGAGTTTGGCCTTCCAAGTTCTCTGGCAAGTTTCTTGTTGACATAATCATGCCACATAGCAAATTCAAGATGCTTTGGAAGGGGATTAAAGTAAATTATTCACCTTTTTTTAATACTATATTTCCCAATTAGTCATTTCTTTAAACCTAATATTGTTTTCTTTGTTTTTTGTATAGCCTCTCCCATGCCTAAAGTGGTTAGTTTTGAATTCCTCTATGAATCTGAAAAAGGTTCCAGATCTCTCAAAAGTAACGAGTCTCGAGGAATTATGTCTCCATGGCTGCGAAAGTTTGTTAGAGCTCACAAGCTCTATTGGCAATGCCACTAAGCTTTCCCGATTGGATATATCAGGATGTACAAACATCATAGACTTCCCAACTGTTGCTGACAGCATCGTAGAGTTGGTGTTGTGCAAAACAGGGATAAAGGCAATACCTCCAGGGATTAAGAACCTATTTCGTCTGCGAAAACTAATTATGCATGGATGCAAGCTGAAAACTATATGGAATCCAAGCATTTCTAAGTTGGAGAATCTTGAGTATCTTTGTCTGCGTAAGATTGATTGTTGTGATGCTAGTGATCATTATGCAGATAAAGATGATTCAATACTATTTGGGCCTGTTGACATATTTGAAGCAATAATCGAGTGGGGGCCTGACTTTAAGCGTAGTTGGAGATTACGATCAGACTACAACGTTGACTACATTTTGCCGATATGTCTACCCGAAAAGGCTTTTACATCTCCTATATCATTACGTCTCTGCTGCAGCTTTGGTATCAAGACTATTCCAGTCAACAAAGTTGACTCAGTTGTTACCAATAAGAATGATGATGGAGAAGAAGATAAGGAGGAAGGGGTGAGATGTAAAATAATAGATGGAGAGATATGGCAAGCTTTGGAGTCTTCCTTTGTGTCTATAATTCTGGCGTTGCCATCTTCAGACCAAGCTGAGATATTGACTGAGTGGTTAAGCAAGAACGGGGTGTATCCGGATTTGACAGAGGCTTTTGAGGTTTGGTGTTACAGATCAAAAGTTGCCAAGAGAAGAATGGGTTTGCTAGGTGGAGAGGATGATGGGAAGGACATGTCTTAAACTCTTTTGGTGAGGTTTGAATCTAGAAAAGAGTATCATTCTGTGTTTTGTTTTTGTTGTGTAGGTCTCTTTTTACCCTTTCTTGTGTGTTCTCTGCCAAATCCATCATTGGCAGTTTACACAACTCTGTAAATGCTGTTGATAGATATGTTAAGTCCTTTTCAATTGTCCAGAGATATTTCCTCATTAGAGAGGAACAGGCTTTAAATTTGCAGAAAGTCCATCCATCTCTCTCTATCTTATCACACTGCCTGCTGTTTCCTCTGCAACGAGTGTACTAAACTCGGTGCCATTTTGATCTTCAAGACAACAATCACAAAGTATCAACAGCTTAGGCATTTTCTCAGATTGATCGCATACAGATAACTTTTAGCTTCCTCTGTGCACTGTATACAAATAATTTTATATTAAAAAGGTGCATTTCTGGACTCTTCCTCTCCACTTGCAAAGAAGTCAAGACCTAGCTGTGTATCCTCTCCATTTAGGCGTCTTTACCGTTTTCTGTGTTTTTTTCAGATCTGGAAGCTTCTTCTTGCTGTTGTGGATGATGGCTACTTCCTCTTCATCTCTGGCCCGGAGTTGGTTGTATCATGTCTTTCTAAGCTTCCGTGGGGAAGACGTGCGCAACAGCTTTCTTAGTCACGTTTTGAAAGAGTTCAAAAGCAAGGGAATCATTGTGTTCATTGATAACGAGATCGAGCGAGGTGAATCTATCGATTCAAAGCTTGTTAAAGTGATCAGACAATCAAGGACAGCGATTGTATTGCTCTCTCCTAACTACGCTTCTTCAAGCTGGTGTCTGGATGAGTTAGTGGAAATAATGAAGTGCAGAGAAGAGGTTGGTCAAACAGTGATGACCATTTTCTACAAAGTGAACCCATCTGATGTTAGGAATCAAACCGGAGATTTTGGAAAAGTCTTTGACATAACCTGTGTGGGAAAAACAGAAAAGGTGAAGCAAGCATGGTGGCAAGCTTTGAAAGATGTCGCTGGTATAGCTGGTTACCACTCTAGCAACTGGTTCGTTCACTCTTTTTTTTGTTTTTACTTCCGTTTGAATATTAATACTTGATGATGACTGTTTTAATGAATATCCTCTGTTGTTTTTGTTAGTGGCAATGAAGCAAATTTGATCAACAAAGTTGCCTCAGATGTTGTGACTGTGTTGGGTTTTACCCCATCAAAAGACTTTGATGACTTTGTTGGCATAGGAGCTCGTATCATGGAGATAAAATCGAAGTTGATCCTACAATCAGAACAAGTTAAGGTGATCGGGATTTTGGGTCCTCCCGGGATTGGGAAGACGACCACTGCCAGAGTTTTATACAACCAACTCTTTCATGCTTTTCCATTCAACACGTTTTTGGAGAATATCAGAGGGAATTACGAGAAGCCATGTGGTAACGACTATCAGTTGAAGTTGCGTTTGCATAAAAACATGTTGTGTCAAATATTCAACAACGGGGACATTGAGGTTCTTCACTTGGGAAGGGCTCAAGAAATGCTGAGTGACAAAAAGGTGTTGATTGTTCTTGATGAAGTGGATAACTGGTAGCAACTAGAAGAAATGTCAAAGCATCATGGATGGGTTGGTCCGGGAAGTATGATTATCATTACAACCGAAGATAGAAAACTTCTCAAGGCACTCGGACTCCGGAGTGATCATATCTACGAGATGAAATATCCAGCTAAATATGAATCTCTGCAGATCTTATGCCAATATGCTTTCGGTCAAAAATCTCCAGATCATGGTTTTGAAAGTCTTGCTTGGGAAGTTACTACACTTGCTGGTGATCTTCCTCTAGGGCTGAGAGTTATGGGATCGTATCTGCGAGGAATGTCCAGGGAGGAGTGGATAGATGCACTACCATGGCTCAGGTTCACCCTTGACAGAGAAATTGAATCAACTCTAAGGTTTAGCTACGATGCCTTAAGAGATAATGAAAGAACTCTTTTTCTGCATTTAGCATGTTTCTTTGCTGGTTTCAAGGTTGATAGAGTCAAAAGGTATTTTGCAAACAGTAGTTTGGAAGTCAACCATGGGCTTGATGTTTTAGCTCAAAAATCTCTTATATCTATAGAATATGGATGCGTAAAAATGCATATATTACTGGAAAAAATGGGTAGACAAGTTGTCAAGAAACAGTCTATGGAGAATCCTGCAAAACCACATTTCCTGACGGACACCAAGGATATTTCTGATGCTCTAGATGAAGATGCTGTAAGTTTTTTTCATTATATTTTACATATGTAGTCTTCTGTTTCCTTGTTTATAAGCTAAGATTTCTTTCTTTTTGAATTCTAGGTTACTGGAAATGTTCTAGGCATACGGTTGAGTACGAGCGAGAAAATCCAAATAAGTAAAAGGGCGTTCCAAGGGATGAATAATCTCCAGTTTATATACTTCGACTCTGATACCTTATGCACACCCGAGGGCCTCGACTGTCTTCCCGACAAACTCATATTGCTACATTGGGAAAAGTGTCCATTGAGAGTTTGGCCTTCCAAGTTCTCTGGCAAGTTTCTTGTTGAATTGATCATGCCATATAGCGAATTCGAGATGCTTTGGGAGGGAACTAAAGTAAAAAATATTCAATGTCCATTTTTTTTTGTATTGTATTGCATGATTTGTCATTTCTCTAAAACTCATTTTTTATTCTTTTGTATAGCCTCTCCCATGCCTCATGATGTTGGATTTGAGTTCCTCTCAGAATCTGAAAAATCTTCCAGATCTCACAAAAGCAACGAGTCTTGAGGAACTATGTCTCCGTGGCTGCGAAAGTTTGTTAGAGCTCACAAGCTCTATTGGGAATGCCACTAAGCTTTATCGATTGGATATATCAGGGTGTTCAAACATCAAAGACTTCCCAAATGTTTCTAACAGCATCGTAGAGTTGAATTTGAGCGAAACAGGGATAACGGAGGTTCCTCCATGGGCTGAGAACCTATTTCGTCTGCGTAAACTAATTATGCATGGATGCAAGAAGCTGAAAACTATATCGCCAAACATTTCTAAGTTGGAGAATCTTGAGTTTCTTGTTCTGAGTAAATTTGGTTACTCTAGTCTTCCTAATCATTATGAAGATGATGGACAGTTACACGAGTCTTATGACTTATTTGAAGCAATAATCGAGTGGGGGGCTGACTTTAAGCGCAGCTGGAGATTTCGATCAGACTTCGATGTTCACTACATTTTGCCGAGTTGTCTGCCCGAGAAGGCTCTTACATCACCTACACATTTACGTCTCCGCAGTTATGGTATCAAGACTATTCCAGATATCATCAGACGTCTCTCGGGACTAATTAAGCTTGACGTAAAAGAATGCAGAAGGCTTGTAGAGCTTCCACCGCTTCCAGATTCCCTTCAATTTTTAGACGCAGAAGGCTGCCATTCTTTGAAGAGAATAGACTCCTCTTTTCAAAATCCAAATATCTGCCTGACCTTTGCTATGTGCTTCAACCTGAAACAAAAGGCGAGAAAGCTCATCCACACATCAGCTTGCAAATATGCAGTCTTACCGGGTAAAGAAGTGCATACACACTTCACTCACCGAGCCAGTTCAGGTTCCTTAACGATCAATTTGACTCCAAGACCTCTTCATTCATCCTTCAGATTCAAAGCATGTATCTTGCTGTCATCGGTACATAGTCATCTCGGATATAACAATGACGATGATGAAGAGAGTGAGACAGGCATGTCTTATTCCTTTAGGGGTGAACAGAATGGCCTCATAGTCGGAGGTGGATCAAACCAACTCCATATACCAGCTTTATATGGATATAGAGAGCATCTATATATATGTGAAGATGCCTTTACTCTAAACCAGGATTGTCCTGAAGCCGAAGAAACCACTTTCAGCGAGCTTACTTTTGTGTTCAGCGTCCATGATAAAATCTGGAAGGTGGAAGGCTGCGGTGTACGACTTTTAGAGTCAAACAATGAAAGTGCAGGTAGTGAGGATGAAGAAAAGGATGACGATGATGATGATAGTGGTGAGGAAGACGAAGAGACAAGGAGCAGATTAAGCTTTATTAGATTTTTCTGATTCCAAGCAAATGTAATTTCAATCAATCTGGGCATTCATAAATATTTGATCGGTTCGGATTCTGAGTAACTAAAAGTTACTTGCTCTGAGAAAAAAAAAGTTTCTTGCTCTCTGGATTTTACTACTAGTGGTTTGTGTAAATTTGGGTAATGATCGTGTAACTAGATCTCTGAGATAACATCTGATGATCATGTCCCTGAGGATCATCACTTGTATCATAACGTGAAAAGTGCGTTGGGGATTCTATGTGTTGCTAAGGAGCTTGATTGTCCTCTGGTTGTGGCTACTTGTGTGAACTACTTGGAAGCTGTTCCATGGGAGGAAGAGATGTTGTGGGTTGTACCGATGATTGGACCGGAGGCAGAGCCGGTTCTTGCCCGTTTACAGCCGGTTGATCAGTCTGCTGTTACTAGAATCTTTTCTTCTGCTTTTAGATTCGCTACCTCGTCTCCACCTCTGCCATTGTGTGACATTAAAGCATCTGCTCAGGAATAGATTGAGCATCTGATAACAGAAGATGATGATGCTCCATTGTTGATTGCTGATGAAGTAAATCAAGCTTGAAGTAAAGGAATGTGTGAAGAGCCTGTTTGCTAGATTCTTCCAGTGTTTAGAAGCAATGTTCTTGGATTCTGAGGATGTCACTAGCAGGAACGGGTCTTTAAGGATGGTTGTGTCGGATTTGTCATGGGCGTTTCAGATACTGACAAAGATGGAAATGGTGAGAGATTTTGTTGTAACATGGGTTGACGCATCTGAGAAGTTGGTTAAGGTAGTTGAAGCGATGGAACGGCTGCAGAGACGGTGGAGATAAGAGTTAAAGTCACTGAGGTGACTTCGAAAGTTGTAGAGGCGATTGGTTATGGAACGGTGATATTACCAACAGTGAAACGTCTTCAGATGGTGAAACTATGGCTTCCCTTTGTGAGAGAAACAAAGCCTCTTGTTGACTCAGCAGTAACCAATAAGAATGATGATGGAGAAGAAGATAAGGAGGAAGGGGTGAGATGTAAAATAGATGGAGAGATATGGCAAGCTTTGGAGTCTTCTTTTGTGTCTATAATTCTGGCATTGCCATCTTCAGAACAAGCTGAGATATTGACTGAGTGGTTAAGCAAGAATGGGATGTATCAGGATTTGACAGAGGCTTTTGAGGTTTGGTGTTATATATCAAAAGTTGCCAAGAGAAGATTGGGTCTGCTAGGTGGAGAGGAAGATGGGAAGGACATGTCTTAAAACTCTTTTGTTGTGTAGGTCTCTTTTAACTCTTGCTTGTGTGATCTCTGCCAAATTCATCATTGGCAAGTTACATAAATCTGTAAATACTGTTGACAGATATGTTTTAAGTAGTTTTCAATTGTGCAAAAGAGATATTTACTCATTAGAGGAACATGCTTTAAATTTGCAGAACGTCCATCTCTCTCAATCTTATCACTGCTGTTTTCTTTGCAACGAATGTACCAAAACTCGGTGCCATTTTGATCTTCAGGACTGTTGACATGAAGAAATAATTAGCAGCAAGTGTAAGAAATGTTGAGAGGAAGCAAGGAGAAACAAGTATGTTCAAAGTAAGCAAAGGATTGACACGAAATGGCTGAGTTATGCCGGCTGAGTTATAACATGTGGCGGCTGAGTTACATGAGACGGCATGCCGGCTGAGTTATAACATGAGGCGGCTGAGTTACATGAGATGGCTGAGTTATAGTGACGGAAAGTGTTGACTTTAAGGTGTGAACACAGATCTAGATCTGGATTCAAGTCTGATGGAGCCTCTAGAACAACTTATTATCCAACATACCTTTCTATCTCACTTTAATCTTATGTTTCTATATATACCTTGTATGTGTAGACAATTAATTCTAAGGGAAAATTATTCTCTCCTTCTCTTTCTCTTACATTTAATTCTCTCCCTCTCTTGTTCTTCATGTTCTTCATTTTTCAGAAACTAAACATCTACTATTTCTCATTTTTCTCACATGGTATCAGAGCTTTAAGCTCCTTTCATTCCGCAATCTCTGTTTATTTTCTTTAAGTTTCTGTGTTCTTCACCCTTATCCATTGGGTAAAAGAATTCCAACCATGGATCTGGAGAAGGAGAGACTTATTTCAGTGACCCTTGAGGGTCCAAACTATCTTTTATGGTCAAGAGTGGCCAGAATTATCTTGGAAAGTCATGGACTTTGGGACAGCCATATCATGAAGGCTGAAGCTATAAAGAGGATGGCTCAAGAGGATAGTCAGACTACTTGCCTGAAGAATGAAGACAAGTGGTTTCAAGAAGACCAGCAAGCTCTTGGAATCATACATAACTCTCTGTCAAAATCAATCTTGGAGGCTTTTCTCCACTTTGATACTGCTAATAATCTATGGCAGAATCTTCAAACTGTTTATGGAAAATTATGGGAGAGTCTTCAAATGGTTTATGAGCAAGACAAGTTTTTCAGTTTTCTCCTAAGATTGGATTCACCCTACAACAATCTGATAAATTATTTCCTTAGAGAAAGGAAAATTCCAGATTTAGAGGATGTTTGTTCCCTAAGAAGCAAGTCAAATATATTTAAGCTTAAGGAGTTTGAGCATCCAGTGATTCGAGGAAAAACCATGTATTCATCTTTCAGTGGCAACTCCAGTAAGGATAGTGCAGCTAAAACCGATGGTCCAGCCACCATGAGTGACCTTCATTCCTTTATCGAAGCCTTTATATCATCCAAGAAGGCTGGTACACACTCTCTTGACTCTAAACCTATCGTTATAGATTCAGGAGCAAGCCATCACATGATTAGTGATAGGAATTTGATTAGTGATGTCCAGCCTGCCTCTGGGAATGTCTGTATAGCAAATGGTGGTAGGGTTAAGATAGAAGGGATAGGGAACCTTAGGTTGTTTGACAGGGAATCAACTGCTTTGTATATGCCTCAGTTTACATCTAATCTGTTATCTGTGAGAAAGGCTACTGTTGATCTTAGTTGTCAGGTTGTCTTCAGACCGGATGAAGTTGAATTTCAAGACTTAAAGACAGGCCAGATGATTGGAAAAGGGCACACTCACAATGAACTCTATCACCTTCAGAAGATAGAGGTGTCCGGAACATCTCCCGTTGGTTCTCCTTCTCAGTGTCTGGCCAGTACATTTAATGGGATTGAGAGAACCATATGGCATGCTAGACTGGGACATCCTCATACTAGAGCCTTAAATCTGATGCTCCGTGGTGTGATGTACATGAATGATGATTGCGAAGCTTGTATATTGGGGAAGCATTGTAGGACTGTATTTCCAAAGTCTGGCACCATCTATGAGAAATGTTTTGACCTGGTTCACTCTGATATATGGACTGCTCCATGTGTATCGAGGGAGAATCACAAATACTTTGTCACCTTTATTGATGAGAAGTCCAAATACACTTGGGTGACACTGATTCCGTTTAAAGACAGGGTGTTAGAGGCTTTCAAGAATTTTCAGGCCCATGTCTCCACTCACTTTAATGCCAAGGTGAAAATTCTCAGGTCAGATAATGGTGGAGAGTACACAAGTCTGGTATTTAAGCAATACCTTGCTCAACATGGGATTATTCACCAGACAAGCTGTCCTTACACTCCTCAATAGAATGGAGTTGCTGAAAGGAAGAACAGGCACTTGATGGAAGTAGCAAGATCAATGATGTTTCACACCAATGTTCCAAAAAGGTTTTGGAGTGATGTTGTGGTGTGTGCTAGCTATCTGATCAATAGGACTCCAATTAAAGTCCTTAACGACATGTCTCCATTTGAGGTTCTTAACCAGACCAAGCCACTTTTGGATCACTTACGCGTGTTTGGGTGTCTCTGCTTTGTGCTGATACCAGGACATCAAAGGAACAAGCTTGATGGTAAAAGCTCAAAGGCTATGTTCATTGGCTATTCTCCAACGCAAAAAGGGTATAAGTGCTATGATCCAGCATCAAGAAGGGTTTTAATCTCAAGGGATATGTTAAGTTTGTGGAATCTAAAGGGTACTATGAGGAGAAGAGTTGGGAAAGCCTTCAAGATCTCTCACAAGGACCTTCAGATAGGGCAAACAACTTGAGGATCATTCTGGAGAGTCTTGGCATCAGTCAGCCTCAGAGCAGTGAAGTGCCAAGGACTTCTCCCTCACCACCAGCTGCTGGAAACAATGAAGAAACATTACCAGTTGTTGAAACAGTCCATCCTGATCCTGAGGGGGACAATGAAACTGAATCACGCCGCAAGGAGGAAATGATTCAGCAAGTACACATGATCAAGATAGAACTGAATCTGATCAGCCAAATGAAGATCAGTTTAATGGAGATCAAGGACAGGAAGAGGCAGTGAGAGAAGATCAACAAATTCAATCATTGAGAAGGAGTACAAGAGAGAAGAAACCATCCAAGTGGGTCGACACCAGAGTGTACTTCAATAGCAATGCGGTGGTTCACCCTATCCAAGCAACCTGCTCTTTTGCAAGTTATTCTCAAGAGCATGTAGTCTTCATCAACAATTTGGATCAAGAGTATGTTCCAAAGACTTATGAAGAAGCCATGGAGCATGAAGAGTGGAGAGAGTCATTTGGAGATGAAATTGGTGCCATGATTAAGAATGATACTTGGTATGAAACTGAGCTCCCCAAGGGCAAGATGGCAGTGACAAGCAGGTTGATCTTCACCATCAAGTATCTAGCAAATGGGAAACCAGATAGGAAGAAGACAAGGCTTGTGACAAGAGGCTACACTCAGGTCTATGGGGAAAGATTACCTTGATACTTTTGCACCAGTGGCCAAGCTCCATACCATCAGAATCATTTTCTCCTTAGCAGTGAACTTGGAGTGGGATCTATGGCAGATGGATGTCAAGAATGCATTCCTTCAAGGTGAACTAGAAGATGAAGTCTACATGAGACCACCTCCTGGCATGGAAAACCTTGTGCAACCAGGGAATGTGCTGAGATTAAAGAAGGCAATCTATGGGTTGAAGCAATCACCAAGAGCCTGGTATCACAAGCTAAGCACAACTCTCAATGGAAGAGGCTTCATCAAATCTGAAGCTGATCATACTCTGTTCACTCTCACCACTCAACAAGGCATTATGGTCATTCTGATTTATGTGGATGACATTATTATCACAGGAGGTGATAAGGAAGGTATCATCTTAACCAAAGCCTTTCTTAAAGCTTCTTTTGATATCAAAGACTTGGGTGAACTAAAGTACTTTCTAGGGATTGAGATATGTCGTTCTAAGGAAGGGCTGTTCTTAAACCAGAGAAAGTACACACTTGATCTATTGAGTGAGGCAGGTGATCTAGGAGGAAAGAAAGCTAAGACTCCACTGGAAGATGGTTACAAAGTGCTGCGCAAGGGGGAGTTTGAGGACAAACCATTTGGAGATGTGAAGCTGTATAGGAGGATGGTTGGAAAACTCATCTATCTAACCATTACAAGACCAGATATTTGCTTTGCTGTGAACCAAGTCAGTCAGCAGATGCAGACACCAAAGATTCACCATTGGAACATGGTTGAGAGGATCTTAAGGTACCTAAGAGGGCACCAGGACAAGGAGTTTGGATGGGATGCAATAGCAGCACTGAAATTGTTGGATATTGTGATGCTAATTGGGCAGGAGATAGAGTTGATAGGAGATCAACTACTGGGTATTGCACATTCATTGGAGGCAATCTGGTGACTTGGAAAAGCAAGAAGCAGAATGTTGTGTCATATTCAAGTGCTGAGGCAGAATATAGAGCCATGAGGAAGCTTACAAGTGAGTTAACTTGGATCAAGGGGCTGCTTAAAGACTTGGGAATTGAGACTACAACTCCAATAACTATGCACTGTGATAATCAAGCTGCCATACACATTGCCAGCAACTCAGTCTTCCATGAAAGGACTAAACACATTGACGTAGACTGCCACAAGGTAAGAAAAGCTGTGGAACAGAAGATCATCTTACCTTGCTACACAAGAAATGAAGATCAGTTGGCTGACATCTTTACCAAGGCTGCAAGCACTAAGGTCTGTGAGTTCATTCATTCATGGACTCGTGGATCTCTCATCACACTGATCCTCTTTGCCATGAGGTGTTCTACTCTTTTTCCTTGGCTTGGTTTTTATCCCAAGTGGTTTTTCCAAGTTAAGGTTTTAATGAGAGAGCACTTCATAGCTGTCCAAGCTTGACCAGTCCCTATGGTCAAGCTTGAGGGGGAGTGTTGACATGAAGAAATAATTAGCAGCAAGTGTAAGAAGTGTTGAGAGGAAGCAAGGAGAAACAAGTATGTTCAGAGTAAGCAAAGGATTGACACGAAGTGGCTGAGTTATGCCGGCTGAGTTATAACATGTGGCGGCTGAGTTACATGAGGCGGCATGCCGGCTGAGTTACATGAGGCGGCATGCCGGCTGAGTTATAACATGAGGCGGCTGAGTTATAGTGACGGAAAGTGTTGACTTTAAGGTGTGAACACAGATCTAGATCTGGATTCAAGTCTGATGGAACCTCTAGAACAACTTATTATCCAACATACCTTTCTATCTCACTTTAATCTTATGTTTCTATATATACCTTGTATGTGTAGACAATTAATTCTAAGGGAAAATTATTCTTTCCTTCTCTTTCTCTTACATTTAATTCTCTCACTCTCTTGTTCTTCATGTTCTTCATTTTTCAGAAATTAAACATCTACTATTTCTCATTTTTCTCACAGAGACAACCGTTGCAAAGTATACAATTTTCTTAAAAGAAACAGCATAGGCATTTTTTCAGATTGATCGGATAACAGGGGGATAAACCGGAGCTTACCATACAATACAATCAGTTTTTAGCTCCCACTATGCACTGAATACAAATAATTTTATAAAAAATAGTGAATTTCTAGACTGATCTTCTCCATTTCGGGAATTGATATACTCCGTCCAACAAAACTAGTTTTATGCTTTAAACAGAGTTACTTGTCGAAAAACTTACCTAAATTCGTGAATGCATCCTACACGTGACACGATTAGGGTTGAGTTATATATTTGGTTACTTGCAGCACAAGTAACAGATAAGATATCACTTAATTAGCTCGTGGTGATGAAGGTGGTGAAAGTTAACTAACACGTGATGATGATGAAGGTGGTAGGTGCGATCTGATTGATCACAGTAACAAGACAAATAAAAGCGGATCAAGTAACCATGTCGTTACAGTACATTTCTTTTTAGCAAAAAAAAAAAAAAAAAAAACAGTGCATTTCTTGACTAATCTTCTCCACTTGCAAATAAGTCAAGACCTACTACCTGTGTATGCCTCTCTATTTACGCGTCTTTACCTTTCTTTGTATCTTCTTCAGATCTGAAACCTCCCTTTGCGATCAGCTTCTTCTTGCTGTTAACGATGATGATGGCTTCTTCTTCTTCATCATCATCTCTGGCTCCCAGTTGGTTGTATGACGTCTTCCCGAATTTCTGTGGTGCCGACGTGCGCAAAGGCTTACTTAGCCACGTTCTGAAAGAGTTCAAAAGCAAGGGAATCAATGTTTTCATTGATAACGAGATCGAGCGAGGTGAATCTGTAGGTCCAGAGCTTGTTACAGCGATCAGACAGTCAAGGGTTGCCGTGGTCTTGCTCTCCCCTAAATACGCTTCTTCAAGCTGGTGTCTGGATGAGTTAGTGGAAATCATGAAGTGCAGGGAAAAGGTTGGTCAAACAGTGATGACAATTTTCTACAAAGTGAACCCATCTGCTGTTAGGAATCAAACCGGAGATTTTGGAAAAGTCTTTGACATAACCTGTGTGGGGAAAACAGAAGAGGTGAAGCAGGCATGGAGGCAAGCTTTGAATGATGTTGCTAGTATAGCTGGTTACGACCCTAACAACTGGTTCGTTCGCCTTTTTTTTTTTTTGTTTTGTTTACTTCTACTTTTGATATTATGTGTACACAAGATAATAATTGTTTTAATGAATATCCTTTGTTTTGTTAGTGACAATGAAGCTGATATGATCAACAAAGTTGCCTCAGATGTTATGACTGTGTTGCGTTTTACACCATCAAAAGACTTTGATGACTTTGTTGGCATGGGAGCTCGTATGGTGGAGATAAAATCAAAGTTGATCCTACAATCAGAACAAGTTAAGGTGATTGGGATTTTTGGTCCTGCCGGGATTAGTAAAACGACCACTGCCAGAGTTTTATACAACTAACTAACTCTCTCCTGATTTTCCATTCAGCACGTTTTTGGAGGATATTAGGGGAAGTTATGAGAAGCCATGTGGTAACGACTATCAGTTGAAGTTGAGTTTGCAGAAAAACATGTTGTCTCAAATTTTCAACAAAGGGGACATAGAGGTTCGTCACTTAAGAAGGGCTCAAGAAATGCTGAGTGACAAAAAGGTGTTGATTGTTCTTGATGAAGTTGATTGCTGGTGGCAACTAGAGGAAATGGCAAATCGGCCTGGATGGGTTGGTCCAGGAAGTATGATTATCATTACAGCCGAAGATAGAAAACTTCTCAACACACTTGGACTCGGCAGCGATCATATCTACAGGATGAAATATCCAACTAGAGATGAGTCTCTGCAGATCTTGTGCCAATATGCTTTCGGTCAAAAGTTTCCAAATGATGGTTTTGAAAGTCTTGCTTGGGAAATTACTTGGCTTGCTGGTGATCTTCCTCTGGGCCTGAGAGTTATGGGATCTTATCTACGAGGAATGTCTAGGGACGATTGGATAAAGGCACTACCATCGCTCAGGTCAACCCTCTAGGTTGCTGGAAATGTTCTAGGCATAAGAACGTGGCATATGAACTACAACATCCAAATAAATAAAAGCGCTTTCAAAGAGATGAATAGTCTCCAGTTTCTAATTGCCTCTAATATCTTATTACCCGAGGGCCTCGACTGTTTTCCTGACAAACTAAGATTGCTACTTTGGACCAGCTGTCCATTGAGAGTTTGGCCTTCCAAGTTCTCTGGCAAGTTTCTTGTCGAAATACACCTGGGACATAGCAAATTCGAGAGGCTTTGGAAGGGAATTAAAGTAAAAATATTCAGCTTATTTTTCTTTGTATTGTATTTTGTGCAATTAGTCATTTCTCTAAATGACTTTGTATTTTGTGATATTCCAGTTGCAGAGCAGAGAAAAATGGCTAGTAAGAGAGAGGTGACGAAAATTACTAGACGAGTCACGAGAAGCCCACTGCTTGGTATTACCCAGAAGAAAACCAATGCACTCAGACCCTCTACTACAACAAGGAGAAAGCTAGTAATTGACAAAGACCCCAAGTTACCTTGTAATAAGGCAGGCACTAGCAAACAACGCAAGAAGAGCGATCAACAAGATACGGTGTTTATACCAGGAAGTACTAGAGGTGGGGTGGATTTTCGGCCCCATCAAAACTCTCTTCCTTAGTTGTTGTAAGCTGGAATTGTCAAGGACTTGGGAACATCTTGACAATCCGGCGAATCAAGGAGATCCATAAAAAGATGGCTCCTAATGTATTGTTCCTTATGGAGACAAAAAATAATGACGAATTTATCAAGCATAAGCTGCAAATTCTTCATTACTCTCATTATTTCTCTATACCACCTGTGGGGCTCAGTGGCGGGCTCTCTTTTTTCTGGAACGAGGATACTGATATTAAAGTCTTGGAATCGTCTCCCAACTTGGTGGACACAGAGATAGTCCATAAGGGAGTGACATCGTTCGTCTCTTTCGTATACGGTACCCCTGCAACGGAGGACAGAGCAGAATACTGGAGTAAATTAAATGCTATAGGACAGGGACGAGATGCTCCGTGGTTACTTACGGGAGACTTTAACGATATCTTGCACAATGGAGAAAAAGTCGGCGGACCATTTCGTTTTGAGGGTTCTTTCACAGCCTTTAGATCCTTTGTTGCTCAAAACGGATTATGGGATCTTAAGCATACTGGTGAGCAATTATCTTGGAGAGGAAACCGTCATACCCACTTCATCAGGTCCAGACTTGACCGCTCAATGGGAAACTGTGCTTGGTCAGAAGCCTTTCCTATGGGACGTTGCCGATATTTGAGATTCGAAGGGTCAGATCATCGACCTTTAATCTCATATTTCAACTCCGACAGAGTCAGGAAAAAGGGTTTGTTCCGCTTCAACAGATCACTTACCGAGCAGGAGGAAGTCACACATATAGTAGAAGAAGCTTGGCATCTCTCTCCAATAGACTCGGTTATCCAGAAGTTAAATGACTGCAGAAAAGGCATCATCAAGTGGGCAAAGGAAAAACAAAAACAGAGCAATCTAGTCATCCAACAACAGCAGGAGGCATTGGAGACTGCCCTCTCTAGTGATGTTCCAGATCAAAGGCTAATTGATGGAATAAACGCTACACTTCGACAGGCTTATCTAGAGGAGGAAAAATTCTGGCAACAAAGAAGCAGAATCCAATGGCTCAAACAAGGTGATAGGAATACGGGGTTTTTTCATGCCGCTACTAGAACTCGAAGAGTAATAAATTCCATACCAGTCCTTGAGGATACACAAGGGGGAGCAGTCTATGAGGAAAGGGACATCACAAGATTAATTTCCGAGTATTTTACTCAAATCTTCAAGACCAATGGCAACGAATCTTTCTTACAGATTCAAAACCTCCTCGATAAAAAAGTCACTCCTGAGATGAATGAGAGATTATCAATGATACCGAGCGATTCGGAAATCCGAGAAGCTGTTATGTCGATCAATGGGAACAAGGCCCTGGGACCGGACGGTTTTCCAGCAACTTTCTACCAGTCTTACTGGCACATCGTCGGCAGGATGTGATAAAGGACGTTAGAAATTTCTTCATCTCGAGCTATCTTCATCCACAGAAGAATGAAACCCACATCAGGTTAATCCCGAAGATTAATGGACCGATATCTGTGGCTGACTATCGTCCTATTGCCTTGTGCAATACTCACTATAAAATTATTTCAAAGATTCTGTCTAGGCGTCTGAAACCGCTTCTGCCCACCCTCATCTCCAACACTCAATCAGCCTTTGTGACGGGACGAGCCATCTCGGACAACGTCCTCATTACACACGAGACCCTTCACTTCCTACGTACCTCGGAGGCAACAAAGCGATGCTCAATGGCCGTTAAGACGGATATGAGCAAGGCGTACGACCGGATAGAATGGGGCTTCGTCAAGGAAGTTCTTAGGCTACTGGGTTTTGCTCCGATGTGGATTGGATGGATTATGTGCTGCATTGAGTCTGTTTCATATTACTTCCTGGTGAACGGCTCACCACAGGGGCTAGTGAAACCATCACGGGGACTTCGCCAAGGCGACCCATTGTCCCCGCACATTTTTATTCTATGCACTGAGGTCCTATCAGCTCTTTGTGCCAAAGGACAGGCGGACGGGTCTTTACCGGGGGTCAGGGTCTCTCTCAACAGCCCACCAATTAATCATTTTCTATTTGCTGATGACACTATGTTTTTCTGCAAATCAAAACCGGCGTGCGTCACAGCTCTGAAAAATATTTTAGACACGTATGAAGCAGTTTCAGGCCAACGGATAAATCCTCAAAAATCTGGTATCACCTTCTCAGCCAAGACACCAGAGAGCACCCGAGCTTCAGTCAAGGATAGTCTGGAGATTTATTCAGAAGGAGGTGTAGGAAAGTACCTTGGTCTTCCCGAGCAATTCGGTCGTAGAAAGAGAGACATGTTTGCATCTATTCTGGACAGGATCCGCCAAAAGGCGCATAGCTGGACGGCACGGTCTCTCTCTGGTGCCGGGAAACAAGTTATGCTCAAATCAGTTCTCTCCGCAATGCCTTGCCATGCAATGTCTTGTTTCAAATTACCACTCTCCTTGTGTAAGCAAATCCAGTCGCTGCTTACTCGCTTCTGGTGGGACGCGACGCCGGAAAAGAAAAAGATGTGTTGGGTCGCTTGGGATACTATGACATTGCCAAAATATGCGGGAGGGCTTGGCTTCAGAGATATAGAAACGTTTAATGAGGCTTTACTTGCAAAAATTGGTTGGAAACTACTGAAAGAACCACACTCTCTGTTGGCTCAGGTCTTATTGGGAAAATATGCGCAGCATGCATCTTTCTTGGAGAGCACTATACCAACCAATGCTTCTCACGGCTGGCGCAGTGTGTTAGCAGGTCGAGATATACTTCGCAAGGGTCTAAGTTGGGTAGTAGGAAATGGGGAGAGCATCAGGTTGTGGAATGACCCATGGATCTCTTTCAAATCTCCATGTCAACCAATGGGTCCAGCCAGTTTCGAAAGCCGAGCAATGATGGTGAGTGACTTACTTTGTCCTCTTACGAATAAGTGGGAGGTGGAGAAGATCAGAAGATTTTTACCTCAGTATGAGGATGCTATTTTGCAGATAAAAACCAGCTCCACTCCATCCATAGATACTCTGGTGTGGTTACCAGAAAGGTCAGGGAATTATTCAACAAAGACTGGTTATGGAATCAAAAGGTTGGCAATGTCTGATCTGGACCCGGTGGGCGAACCTGTAAACTGGCTGAAACATATTTGGAATGTTAAGACAGGTCCAAAGCTAAAAGATTTCTTGTGGAGAGTGGTTAAAAAAGCAATACCGGTCAGTTCAAATCTTGAGAGGAGAGGCTTTCCGAGGTTTAATTGTAAATCTTGTGGGGCTCATGAGGATGATATTCATGTATTGCTTAAGTGCCCGCTAGCGACGGAAGTGTGGAACCAGGCTCCTATTAGTACCAGACCATCAAGCGCTCTCACCTCCATTACCGACCTGATCAAGCAGGGAGATTCCTTTAACCCTCTCCCCCCGGTTGGCTTAGTTTCACCTCTTTGGCCTTGGATTCTTTGGAATTTATGGAAAGCTAGAAATAAGCTTGTGTTTGAGAACAGGATTTTCACTGCTCAGGAGGTTATTCTAAAGAGCATCAAGGATGCAAAGGAATGGTGTCAAGCACAATCAGAAAACAGGGGCTCGATATCTCTTGGCCCTTCCCTAAACCGTTCTCCTCCTCGCGCGGCTCATCCTCCCCCGACGTTCCAACCAGAGGTTCTTGTGTGCAAAGTAGATGCGGCATGGGACGTCACCTCCGGAAGATGTGGAATCAGCGGAATCTATTGTGAGAATGCGACGATCTCCCTCCCCAACTTTGCTGAAGCTCATCATCATGTCTCATCAGCATTAATGGCAGAAGCCATTGCTGTCCATCGTGCGGTCTCGCTGGCCGTCTATTCAAACGTCCGATTCCTGGCGGTTCTTTCGGGTTCTCTTTCTCTGATCAAGCTCTTGAAGATGGGAGAGTATCATTCTGAACTGTTCGGTATCATGTTTGATATCTATCACTTTCGGCATTTCTTTGACTTTATTTCCTTTCATTTTATCTCCCGGAACTTTAATTCTGAGGCTGATTGTGTGGCAAAATCAGTGCTCGCCTCGTTTGTAATCAACCCCCTCCATGGTGGGTAGAACATCGTTTAGTTTCAATGCATTGCTTGTTTGATCAAAAAAAAAGTCATTTCTCTAAACCTAATATCTTTGTTTGTTTTTTTTTGTATAGCCTCTCCCATGTCTCAAGAAGTTAGATTTGAGTTATTCTACGAATCTGAAAAAGATTCCAGATCTCTCAGAAGCAACGAGTCTGGAGGAATTAGTTATCCCGGGCTGTCAAAGTTTGTTAGAGCTCCCAAACTTTATTGGCAATGCCACTAAGCTTTATCGATTGGATATTGGAGGGTGTACAAAAATCAAAGACTTCCCAAATTTTTCTCACAACATCGAGAGTTGGATTTGAGCCAAACACGGATAAAGGAGGTTCTTCCAAGGACTGAGAACCTATTTCGTCTGCGTAAACTAATTATGTATGGATGCAAGAAGCTGAAAACTATATCGCCAAACATTTCTAAGTTGGAGAATCTTGAGTTTCTTGGTCTGAGTAACAACTATGTTTACTATTCTTACTATGGTTGTCGGCATGAAAATGATTCAGACGTAGATGAGTTTGATGACGTATTTGAAGCAATAATCAAGTGGGGGCCTGACTTTAAGAAGCATGGTTGGATATTCCGATCAGGCTTCAAAGTAGACTACATTTTGCCAAAATGTCTCCCCGAGAAGGCTTTTCTCCTATATCTTTACGTCTCGGCGGTGATGGTATCAAAACTATTCCAGATTACATCAGACATCTCCCGGGATTAACAGAGCTTGACGTCAAAGAATGCAGAGAGCTCGTAGCACTTCCGTCGCTTCCAGATTCCCTTGTATCTTTAAATGCACAACGTTGTTATTCTTTGAAGAGAATAGACTCCTCTTCTTTTCAAAATCCAGACATTTTCCTAAACTTTGCAAAGTGCTTCAAACTGAAACAAGAAGTGAGAAAGCTCATCCAGACATCATCTTGAAAATATGCGTTCTTACCAGGTGAAGAAGTACCTGCACACTTCACTCACCGAGCCAGTTCGGGTTCCTTAACGATCAATTCGACCTCAAGACCTCTTCCTTCATCCTTCAGATTTAAAGCTTGTATCTTGCTGTCAAAGGTAAACGATCTACCTGGGGAGAGCAATTGTTAGATTTATGAGAATATGAGATGTTTATGAGAGAATATTGCTGGATAATGAAGAACAAAAGAGAGAGAAGAAGAGAGAAGGAGAGAATATTTTCCTTAGATCTGAAAAATGTCATTACAATTGATTATTAAAGAGAAGATAACAGCCTTACTCTAGTAGCCAAACACACTTGGCTTACTAAGAAAACTACAATAAAATATCTGATAAATTATTCTTCTTTTTATTTCTTTATGTCAATACTCCCCCTCAAGCTTTACCATAAAAATGGTTAAGCTTGGAACCCATGAAGATTTTCCTCATTAAAACATTTTGTGTGAAAAACCCAATGGGACAAAAACACACAAAGAAAAAAGAGTAGATACTTCATGGCTTAAAGGGGTCATGAACTAGCCATGTCTATGAGTCCTAATCTTGGATGAATGAACTCACAGACCTTAGTACTTGCTCCTTTGGTGAAGATATCAGCTAGCTGGTCTTCACTTCTAGTGTAGCAAGGTAGAATAATCTTCTGCTCCACAGCTTGTCTCACCTTGTGACAATCTACTTCAATATGCTTTGTTCTTTCATGAAACACTGAGTTTGAAGCTATATGAATGGCTGCTTGATTATCACAGTGCATGGTGGTTGGTGTTGAAGTCTCTATACCCAAGTCTCTTAGCAAGTTTCTGATCCAAATGAGCTCACAAGTCAGCTTCCTCATTGCTCTATACTCTGCTTCAGCACTCGAACATGATACCACTTTTTGCTTCTTGCTTTTCCAAGTTACTAGATTGCCTCCAATGAAGGTGCAATAGCCTGTGGTAGACCTCCTATCCACTCTATCACCAACCCAATCTGCATCACAATATCCAACAATTTCTGTACTCTTGTTTCAACCCATCCAAACACCTTGACCCGGAGTCTCCCTTAAGTATCTCATGATCCTTTCCACCATATTCCAGTGATGAATCTTAGGAGCTTGCATATGCTGGCTGACCTGGTTCACAGCAAAACAAATATCTGGTCCTGTAATGGTGAGATAGATCAGCTTCCCAACCATCCTTCTATAGAGCTTGAAGTCTCCAAATAGTTTGTCTTCAAACTCCCCCTCACGCAAGACTTTGTAGCCTTCTTCAAGTGGTGTTTTAGCTACTCTTGCTCCAAGTTTCCCTGTCTCATTTAAAAGATCAAGTGTGTACTTTCTTTGAGATAAGAAAAGTTCCTCTTTAGAGCGACATATTTCTATCCCTAGAAAGTATTTTAGCTCACCCAAATCTTTAATATCAAAGGTAGACTTAAGAAAAGCTTTAGTAGAGATGATACATTCCTTGTCACTTCCTGTGATGATAATATCATCCACATAGATCAGTACCACCACAATTCCTTGTTTGCCTGTGAGGGTGAAGAGAGTATGATCAGCTTCTGATTTTACAAACCCTCTTCCATTGAGAGTTGTACTCAGTTTGTGATACCAAGCTCTTGGTGACTGTTTTAATCCATAGATTGCTTTCTT
This sequence comes from Brassica juncea, assembly GCA_018703725.1. Classification (NCBI taxonomy): domain Eukaryota; kingdom Viridiplantae; phylum Streptophyta; class Magnoliopsida; order Brassicales; family Brassicaceae; genus Brassica; species Brassica juncea. The sequence goes on from CM031941.1 coordinate 43,415,018, forward strand.
CAACCTTAGGACATTCCCTGGCTTGACCATATCTTCCATACCCGGAGGTGGCATCATATAAACCTCATCCTCCAGTTCTCCTTGAAGAAAAGCATTCTTGACATCCATCTGCCATAAATCCCATTCCAGGTTCACTGTTAAGGAGAGTAGAATCCTTATGGTGTGGAGCTTAGCTACTGGTGCAAAGGTATCCAAATAGTCTTCTCCATAGACTTGAGTGTATCCTCTTGCAACCAGCCTTGTCTTCTTCCTTTCTGGTTTTCCATTGGCAAGATACTTGATGGTGAAGAGCAGGCGGCTTGTAACAGCTTTCTTTCCTTTGGGAAGCTCAGTTTCATACCAAGTATCATTCTTGATCATTTTACCAACTTCATCTCCAACTGACTCTCTCCACTCTTCATGCTCCATGGCTTCTTCATAAGTCTTTGGAACATACTATTGATCCAGATTGCTGATGAAGACAACATGCTCTTGAGGATAACTTGCAAAAGAACATGTTGCTTGGATAGGATGGGCAACTGCATTGTTGTTGAAGTACACTTTGGTGTCGACCCACTTAGATAGTTTCTCCACTCTTGTACTCCTCCTCAATGGTTGAATTGTTGCTCTTCTACCACTGTCTCTTCCTGTCCTTGATCTCCATTAAACTGATCTTCACTTGACTGATCAGATTCAGCTCCATCTTGATCATGTGTGCTTGCCAAATCATCTCCTTCTTGCGGCTGTGATTCAGGTTCATTACCCCCCCCCCCCCCCAGGATCTGGATGGACTATTTCAAAAACCGGTGCTGCTTCTTCATTGTTTCCAGCAGCTGGTGGTGAGGAAGAAGTCCTTGACACCTCACTGCTCCGAGGCTGACTGATGCCTAAACTTTCCAGAATGATTCTCAAGTTGTTTGCCTTATCTGAAGGTTCTTGTGAGAGATCTTGAAGGCTTTCCCAACTCTTCTCCTCATAGTACCCTTTAGATTCCACAAACTTAACATCTCTTGAGATTAACACCCTTCTTGATACTGGATCATAGCACTTATACCCTTTTTGTGTTGGAGAATAGCCAATGAACATAGCTTTTAAGCTTTTAGCATCAAGCTTGTTCCTCTGCTGTCCTGGTATCAGCACAAAGCAGAGACACCCAAACACACGCAAATGATCTAAAGGTGGCTTGGTCTGGTTAAGAACCTCAAATGGAGACAAGTCATTAAGGACTTTAGTTGGAGTCCTATTGATCAGATAGCTAGCACACACCACAGCATCACTCCAAAACCTTTTTGGAACATTGGTGTGAAACATCATTGATCTTGCTACTTCCATCAAGTGTCTGTTCTTCCTTTCAGCAACTCCATTCTGTTGAGGAGTGTAAGGACAGCTTGTCTGGTGAATAATCCCATGTTGAGCAATGTATTGCTTAAATGTCAGACTTGTGTACTCTCCACCATTGTCTGACCTAAGAATCTTTACCTTGGCATTAAAGTGATTGGAGACATGGGCTTGAAAATTTTTGAACGCCTCTAACACCCTGTGTTTAGACGGAATTTGTGTCACCCAAGTGTATTTGGACTTCTCATCAATGAAGGTGACAAAGTATTTGTGATTCTCCCTCGATACACATGGTGCAGTCCATACATCAGAGTGAACTAGATCAAAACATTTCTCGTAGATGGTGACAGACTTTGGAAATACAGTCCTACAATGCTTCCCCATTATGCAAGCTTCACAATCATTATTCATGAACATCACCCCAGGGAACATCAGATTTAAGGCTCTAGCATGAGGATGTCCCAGTCTAGCATGCCATATGGTGCTCTCAATCCCATTAGATGTACTGGCCAGACACTGAGAAGGAGAACCAACGAGAGATGTTCCAGACACCTTTGTCTTTTGAAGATGATAGAGTTCATTGTGGGTGTGCCCTTTTGTTGGTGTCAAAATCGGTCACGACGGAATCAATGACTGAAAGTCTCTGGAAAGTATTTCTCAAAACAAAAAGTCTCGGATAATTTGAAAAGAAGTTATACGAGATTTTCTCAAATTAGAATATCCACTCTCTGGTGAGGTCGAAAACGGTTATCTCGAAATCAACGGCTAGGATTATTTTTTACTTATGGGTTCTTCGTGAAACACTTCTTGAAAGTAAGATCGGAAGACTACGGGCATGCGCGTACGAGAGTCCCCGGAAAGATCGGTCCGCTCGCCCAAGGACATCAAGATTCGATCACCACAAAAACCCTAAACACAAAAGAATCTGCCTCGAAACTTCGAAGAGGTCGTTCTCTCAAACCGTGAGGAACCAGAAAACGATCAAGATATCAAATCGAAGCCCTCGCCGAGATCTTCAAAACGCCCGTGCTAGCACCGGACGCCTGACGCCTGTGGCACCCCGGCCTGGCGCCGGAGGCACACGTCACGCGGGCCGGCCAGGCGCCGACGGCACACCCGGCCTGGCGCCGGCGGCACGCGTCACGCGGGCCGGCCAGGCGCCGGCGGCACACCCGGCCTGGCGCCGGCGGCACGCGTCACGCGGGCCGGCCTGGCGCCGGCGGCACCCCGGCCTGGCGCCGGCGGCACGCGTTCCGCAAGCCGGCCTGGCGCCGGCGGCACCCCGGCCTGGTGCCGGTCGAAGGCCCTCGTCCTGGTCTCGGTCCCATCATGCTCGGTCTGATCCCGTCTTGGCTTGTTTGATCGATCCTCGTGAGTTTGGTACGATCACGGCTATGGAATGAACATCTTTCGATTCGGTTGGAATCGTCCTCGATGTTTTACGACAAAAACTAGAAGGATTGGATTTCTCGTAGAAGATATCGTATAAAACAAAGATCGATTAACTTGAACATCGATCCTTTAAGCTATACGGTTTATTTTACGAGAAAGATAGTCTTTCCGAGAAATCGTATAAAACGTTCAACGACTTAAAACAAGTCCACGGACTTACTTACGATTTTAAGGATTCAGGCCCAATCAGGCTATGACGATTTATCCGATTTCCCGAACGTCGGATAAACATCAAGTCACCGAAAAATAGTGGAAAACTCGAGGATAATTACGAAGACCGACGAAAATGGAATATTTCCTGAAGAGATAAGCTTGGGCCCAAAGGCGAGGTCCATCATCCTAAGGCAAACCGACCTTGGAGTGGATATATAAGGAGAGCAAGAGTGGAAGAGGAGGGGATCCGAAAATCCTAGAATCTTGACTTAGAGAACTCCCGCTAGCTTAGAAAACTAAGAACTTAGGTGGTTAGGCCAGCGAGGCAGGACTTAGAACGTCTGGCCGCCTCTTGTTCTAACTTTATCTTCTCCGCAGACCCTTGTTCCTTTCGGAAGGATCTAACAATTCTTCTACTCAGAGCTCCACACATAGAAACCCTAGGCATTACCTTCGACATGCCCGTTTCTATGACCAACGCTCATACTAGACGAACCAGGCCCTAGAACGTTTGGCCGCCTCCTGCTCGTAAATCTCCGCTCCTCTCGGAAGGATCGGACAATTATTTTACTTAAGAGCTCCGCACATAGAAACCCTAGGCGTTATCTTCGACATGCCTGTTTCTATGACAAACGCTCATACTAGACGAACCTGCCCAGACGGTTCGATCTCTTGTTCAATTACACCTAAACTGAACTACGTCCGACTTGATCCTCGAAAGGGGTACGTAGGCAGTCTTTCTTAAGGTCCAGTCCCAAATCTTAACAAAACCTTTTCCGCATTTATTCGGTCACTTGTCGTTGGCTGTCGCAGAGAATCCCGACCTTCAGGGAAAGTCGGGTTAACTTGGCTTTCCTCCGCAATCTTATTCATTAAAATTGACGTGTGAATTTCGGTTCCCACAGTTTGGCGCTAGAAGGAGGGGGGGACGGATTACTCTTACTCATACGGCCGCAAAGCGCTTGATCGAACCGATGTCCGGAAATATGAAAGAAAAAGTTGCAGTTTGCGTCAGCGATGGTAAAACAACTCCAGCAGCGACTGTTCCTATGGCCAACGCTTACGCAAACGCCACGGTGCTCGAGCAAACCAAAAACCTAGCCACGGCTTTCCGCCACAGGAAGAGCACGAAAACGAGCTCGCAATTTCTCTATCTAAACAGAAAGGGCAACGATAAAATCTATCAAACCCCAAAAATTCGTCTTCTTACCAAGTTAGAGAAATCGCAACGAGCAAGGTTTCTACAAAAAACGTTTCTTTCGAGAACCTCTCGGAAAAATAAAACTTATTCTCCTCGAAACCTTGGGAAAACCCTATATTACTCGCGGAACAGAAGCACGGCAAATCGGTTCACCTATTCCCACTGCCATACTTCTTAAAAACAACTCTCGAGGAACAAACGGGAAAACGAAAGGAGGTCGGAGCTTGTTCTCCTTTGTGTCTAGGTCAAAATGGCTTCGTTTCATCTCAATCGGAGTTTCCGTTGAGATTTTACGAAGAGAACAAAGTCACTGTCCCGGCCACCTCGCCGTGGGCAAGGACAAACATTACCGAGGTCACCTCACCCTCCGACATGGCTACCTCGCCACAGGGTGAATTCACCTTCGTTATCCTTTGAGTCTAGATCAAAGTGGCTTTCGTTTCGTCTTAATCGGAGTTTCCGTTGAGATTTTACGAAGGGAACAAAATCACTCTCCCGGCCACCTCGCCCGTGGACGACACAACCATCACCAAGGTCACCTCGCCCATGGCCACCTCGCCTGTGGAAACCTCACTTTTCTCTTCTTTGAGTCTAGGTCAAGATGGTTTTCGTTTCGTCTCAATCGGAGCTTCCGTTGAGATTTTACGAAGAAAACAATGTCGCTGTCTCGACCACCTCGCCCATGAGAAGGATCTCTCTGTCCCGTCATAGGACGAGACCGGTCCTGTCTCAGTACCATGCATCTTTGCCTGAGTTTTCGTAACTCGATCTTTGAGTCCATGGAGCCCCGGGGATCGACGAAGGCGAGCAACAGCAGCATCGGCGGACGCGGGACACGGCACGGGCGGCACCCCGGCCTGGCGCCGGCGGCACGCGGGCCGGCCTGGCATCGGTGGCACCCCGGCCTGGCGCCGGCGGCACGCGACACGCGGGCCGGCCTGGCGCCGGCGGCAAGGGTCCTGGCGCCCATCCGTGCAGTCGTCTCGTGATCTCGGGCAACGGCAACATCTTGGTCCCTTAAACCCATGTTTGGATTGTTCGAGAAACACGACGATTCTTCCGCAAAGCCTTCTCGATTGTTTAACAAAGTTCATATTTTAAAATCAAGCTCGGCAATATTTTACGAAACACCATTCGTAAAGTCATACAAGATCATATGAAACGATAAGGACCTAACCAGTTCGCTCATAGCCTGACGAGTTAAGAGCCTCACTCGAGTGGCATCTTGCCCAATGTCTCCATTTGTCTAAAGCACCCACCTTAGCCTTCTTCGAGTTATCGCCTACTTCTCCTCCCTTTGTTTCAACGATTCTGTAATGTTCCTTCGGACACACTGTCAATTTAACCAGCAGTACGAAAAAACGAGAACAGGAACTTGGGCGTTCATATCTCTCTTTCGCTCCGATATTCTCGTCAGAATTTCATCAAAAAACCGATTCTCCTTCGGTATCAAACTTTTCAAAGTCCTTTGACGATGAACCGTTAAAAGTCACAAAACAAAGAGGAACGGGCAAGAGGCAGACTTGAACGATCGATGAGACTAAGGCAGAACATGCAAACCGATCTAGTCTCTCAAAAAACCGAGACACGATCGCCCCGCGTTGTAAAAGCATACTCATCCCGCTTCCTAAAAGAAAGAAAAAACGTACACAAGCCTTTGGAAGAACGGCTAACCCGTTTTCTTTCGTAAAAAGAAAAGGAAAGTAGGTACGTATAATCCCATCTTCGAAAACTTTTTGCTTCAGCATCAAGACAACGCTTTTGACAAAGCAAACTCTCGCAGCAATAAGATTCGTCTAAAAGACGCTAGCGGCATAGCCCAACCGTTACAAACATAGTCTTGAAAACTCTACGTCGTCTCTCGTCGCAAACTCGCGACTAGAAACGTGTACCAAAGTCATTTTAATAGCACGACGGTGAACTAAGAAAATAACGAAATAACCTTCGGTAAAACTCCATGAGTAGTTCGAAGCAGCTTTCGTCCAAAGGTCGAAATCATAGCGGAAACATCTCCCGTGTAATCCGCGGAAACATCGCTACTTTAACAATCTGCGATTTTCTATCTCCATGAAACCGGTCATCCATTACTTTCGTATAACAAGAACATTTTAAAACAAAACAGCCTATGGAAAAAACATGATCGGTCTCATGCAAAACGATTGCGCAGTACGCAAAAGTGAATGAGGAAAACATAATCCGTGGTCGCGAATATCGCAAGTAATTTGTGAGAAACACTCTCCGGTTACCTTTGCGAAAACCCCCTCTTACATCACTTTTACGAAAAATCCTCTGTATGGTCGAGTCAATTCATACAAAGCAACTTTCGTAAAATAAACATAATGGGTCCAACGGGTTGCTCCACAAGGTTTCTGGCTCCTGCTTTCACTCCCCGCGGTTACGTCCGAGCAGGAAATAATCACGCAGACGAACCCGCACGTGTCCTGCGTTGATCCCTTAAACTTTGTTCCCCTCGGATAAAATGAAACGATTTTCATGCAACAAAATTTTTTTTTTTTTACGAACATTCATCGTATAACTGAGACCTAAAGTGGAAGATCGTTTCTAAAAGCCATCAGCCATAACTCAGAAAACTCCTATGCTTGGCATGTCTATCTCGGTAAACGCTATTTGGCCCTCGGCCAACTACGCATTTCCGTAAAGCCCGGACCTGAATTCGACATCAAGGACAATCGTAAACTAACATGACCTTAATAAGGGTCATGGTCTGATCGTTTACCAACAACTTCCATTGGCGATACGGCTGAATCTAGCCTCCATGCCAATCCAAAGCTACTGAGCGACCACCGCTCAATCACTTAACGGCTAAAAACAACAATCCATGATTTGTTCATAGAACGCCAAGTGACTATTACGCAAGCAATTTGTCGTATAACCCAGAATCGGAAATCATACGATAAACTCTTCATACCAAAACTCAGTCCTAACAACCATATGGTTAACGGAAGATTTAAACTTATCGTCAATCGATTAAGTTCTATACGCTCCGTAAACACGGCATGAAAAGAAACACTCGTGACAAGGCTCCAAAGAGTTATATGAGTCATCCTTAATATATACAATCAAATCCCGGAAGGCCAACACTTCACGAAGCACTGTGAATGTAGACGTTTCTCCCTGGGTCAAACTTACGCGACCCCTTGGTCCTGCGTCCAAACCGAAAGAACAGTTTCTGGCTGCGAACATTCGCAAAACATCTCAAGCTCGCGAACATTTCAACCACGAAATGCGGCACAAGGAAAACTCGACCTTCAGCACTGCGAGACGTCGCTAACGCTCGAAGGACATTCTTTTCCTCAAAACGTTCCAGACGAAATCCTCGTCTCTAGAACTCAAAACATACAAACACACCTCTAAACGGTAACATGCCTCTAAACTGGCATCATTTCGTTGTTGCTGATCACAACAAAACGAACTCTAACGTCCTAAACAGACAAATAGCCGCCCTTCAAGGGGTAGGTTCTCTTGCATCCGACAAGGATAAACATAGCGCGCTATACAAGAAATCCAAATTTTGGTTTAGCTCTTTGTAAAGGAAGTAGCTCGACTCACGCCCAGACAAATCATATAAGCCGACAACAATTCGCAGATTTTAAACGGTACGAGTCAGGTTAAAATCGCAAACAGGCAAAACGAAAGCCGATTTTTCATCGCAAAGCCTCAGTCCGAGAGTAAACCTAGGTCTTGCCCTAAACCCAGCCACGCTGGATCTTGACATCTCACAGACATAGTATGGTATACGAGATCCAAAAATTTGTCTCTTCACTTAAGCCTATTCGTTTCACGAACTTTTCGCGTAAATCGGTAAACCGCGGAAAATCTCGCTTTATGCAAACAATAGGTACGGTGATCATCAGGGAACTAGGAATGAGACGACAACTCACACCCTCTTTCTCATACTTCGAAAAAACTGAAGTTCATAAATAATCGAAAAACAAATACATCAACAGCATCATGCTCAAAAGTCTCTCATGACACATAACCATACCATATAAGTCTCGCTGGAAAACAGATCACAAGGGTCTTAAACTCCAAAACGAACTACGGAAGGCTTGATCCCTACAACAAGGGTACGTAGGCAGCCTTCGAAAGGCGCAACCCCAATCTTACCACTTTCAACGGAGCCTTTCAACCATTAATTCCGCCTATCTTACCTGACATGTCTTATCGCTCGCAAGAACATCACGAAGGTTCTAACGAGTTGGGGGGCTAACTGTTGGTGTCAAAATCGGTCACGACGGAATCAATGACTGAAAGTCTCTGGAAAGTATTTCTCAAAATAAAAAGTCTCGGATAATTTGAAAAGAAGTCATACGAGATTTTCTCAAATTAGAATATCCACCCTCTGGTGAGGTCGAAAACGGTTATCTCGAAATCAACGGCTATGATTATTTTTTACTTATGGGTTCTTCGTGAAACACTTCTTGAAAGTAAGATCGGAAGATTACGGGCGTGCGCGTACAAGAGTCCCCGGAAAGATTGGTCCGCTCGCCCAAGGACATCAAGATTCGATCACCACAAAAACCCTAAACACAAAAGAATCTGCCTCGAAACTTCGAAGAGGTCGTTCTCTCAAACCGTGAGGAACCAGAAAACGATCAAGATATCAAATCGAAGCCCTCGCCGAGATCTTCAAAACGCCCTTGCTAGCACCGGACGCCTGGCGCCGGCGGCACCCCGGCCTGGCGCCGGCGGCACAAGTCACGTGGGCCGGCCTGGCGCCGGCGGCACACCCGGCCTGGCGTCGGCGGCACGCGTCACGCGGGCCGGCCTGGCGCCGGCGGCACGCGTCACGTGGGCCGGCCTGGCGCCGGCGGCACACCCGGCCTGGCGCCGGCGGCACGCGTCATGCGGGCCGGCCTGGCGCCGGCGGCACACCCGGCCTGGCGCCGGCGGCACGCGTCATGCGGGCCGGCCTGGCGCCGGCGGCACACCCCGACCTGGCGCCGGCGGCACGCGTTCTGCAAGCCGGGGTGGCGCCGGCGGCACCCCGGCCTGGTGCCGGTCGACGGCCCTCGTCCTGGTCTCGGTCCCATCATGCTCAGTCTGATCCCATCTTGGCTTGTTTGATCGATCCTCGTGAGTTTGGTACGATCACGGCTTGATACGCCCTAAATTAGGATCACTCGACCGGACTGATAAGGGGATATGATCTCAGACAGATTGAATGAGAAATGATGGATTGAAAGGTCGCACAACAGTTGCGGAAGGCTGTTGATATTCCCGAACTCCGATTGTTGCTTGATATGACGCACAAGTCCAACAAAAAGGAGATATAGATGGATCGAAGGGTCGCACAGCAAATGCGGAAGACTGCTGATATTCCCGAAGCCAATTTGTTGCCGGATGTGATGCACCGGTCCAACAACAGGGCAGCCTCAATCTGTTGCCGGATATGACGCACCGGTCCAACGAGAAAGAGAGAGTTACTTGGAGCTAACCACACCAAGAACAAGAAAAGTGAGATTCCCTCTCAAGGTTCCAAAAATAATCTCTCAAAACTTATTTTATTTCATTGATTAAATGGCCTTTATATAATAGGCAAAGCATACAAAAGGTTGGAATACAAAAGACTAGTCAAACATAGAAATTAGCAACTTATAAAAACAAGGAATACTTGACCAAAGACCAAAGACCAAAGACCAAGACTTTTGACCGAAAATGGGAATTTATGGTCGCAAAACTCTTCGGCTGATCTCGTCCTTTTGCATGGTCGACGGGTTCTGGATTGCCGTCAGATTGATATATTATTTGATCATACCTTCTCGTTTCTTGTTGGGCCTTTCTTTCTTTGGGCTGAAGCATGTTCATAAACATATTTTCATAAATCGTCAAGCCCATCTCGTTTAAAACTCAAGCCCAAAAGCCAAACTTTCTTGATTTGTTTCTGCTGCTGATTCAGGGCACATCAATGTGTCCCGGTTCCAGCACCGACCTGCTTGGATCATGGACACGGTCCAAGGTGGCGATCTTGTCGACTAGCTAGACCTAACCGAGGTTTTCTCATCAGATCATGCCAATTCCCTTATCATCTATGCAACCTTGGACGAGTTAAGGCCAGCTGATGACACTGAGGACAAGCTGAAACAAGCTGAAGAGAGTGTGCATGAGCCGAAACCAGCTGAAGAGAGTGTGCATGAGCCGAAACCAGCTGAAGTGAGAGTAGATGAGCTGAGTGAGCTAAGTGACACTACTTTGGAGCTGGATGAGCTAAGTGGCACTACTTTGGAGCTGAGTGAGCTAAGTGACACTAAAGATGGAGCTGGTTTAGCTGCTGGGCGAAATGGGTCTTTTTCAGCCCAAGGAAAAGTTCATAAAAGGTGCAATATTAATTTGTTTCTTTCCAAATTCGACCAGCCCTTTCCTCAGTCCATTTCAAGCCCATTCTCATAAAGAATACCAAGAGGGAGTCAGAAAGAAAGTCTTGGTCGTGCATGGGAAAAAGAATTCAACAAAAATCATTAATTTCGGTCTTTAGTCAAAGTCTTTATTTTCGGTCTTTATGTCTTGTTTTTAGCATATTCTTCTTTGGATTTCTACAACTTGTAATCCTATATATATGGCTTATGAGCCACGAAATAAAGCATTCCTTTTTCCCTTTTTATTGAGTTTATCTCCTTTGTTCTTTGTAGAACACTTCTTGTTTCTTGGTGTGGTTAGCTCCAAGCAAACTCCTCTTTCTCGTTGGACCGGTGCGTCACATCCGGCAACAGATCGAGATCGTCTCCTCAACGGACCTGTGAGTCATATCAGGCGTTGATCAGACACCTTGGCAGTATCATTGGGCCTTCCGCAACCCATTGTGTCGTCATTCAAACCATCAGTTCTCCTTTCGGAGTTCATATCCCCCTTACCGGCCGAGTAGCGTTTCCTAGGGTGCATCAAGTGGTATCAGAGCCACTCTTCCGGTAACTCTATTTCAATCCATTCTTCTCATCTTCCATTTCTTCTAAACACTTCTTCTTCTTTCTATCTTGAATTCGGGCCCCTCATTACCATCCACATATAAAAAAAAAAAAGATCTATAAAAAAAAATATATAAAAAAAAAGATTCAAAAAGAGATTGATTTGTGGATTGGTGGTGGAAGAGTAAGCCTGCTGGCTGAGGAGAAATCCAGCCTTTGAGGTGGTTAAGGCGGATTCCAAAACCATAAATCTCTTATCTTTCTCTCTTACACCAAAAACCCTTTTGTTTTGCTTGGATCTACCCATTGGGATTCCTTGATCTGTTCTCTTAGAACTTTGAGAAGAAACTCTTGTGTGATTACCATAAAAATCTGAGTGAAACACGTGTGTGGGTGAGGATCAAACACTTGAGAGAGTGAGGATTTTTATCTACTAACTTTTGTGTTGAGATTTTCAGGTTATGATGTTTGGTCTTCAAAAGAGAAGTAGCAAGGAGAAGCCCCCACAACATTCTATCTCTCAAAATCCATTTAAATATCCTTTGAATAATTTTGATGAGTTTGTTAGTGTGCAAGAAAAGCCAAACCAAAGATGTAGAGAGCAGTCTAGATCATCTAGAGATGTGGCTGATCCAAAGAGGCAACCTTTTCAGTTTAATGTCCAAGAATTTTGTGCTAACTTTGTAAAGGGAGTGGAGAAAGCCCTCAGGGACGTCAGCAAGATCCATGAAAAGAGCACATCCACACGTGCCCCTGTAGCTGAGTCATCTCTATTCATCACTGAAAAATCCAAAGGTAAATCTGAAACCCATGTTGATGAGTTTAAATATTTTTCAGATTCATTACCCACCTTTGATGAATATGAAGAAGAGCTGATTGAAAATATGATGTCTTGTGAACAAAACTGTGATCTTCCTTCTCATGAACCTGAGTTTCTAATTGATAAAGAACAAGCTATTGTAAAACTAACTGTTTTGCAACCGGAGCATCCGAGTAGTCTTGTTTTGTCTCCACAGGTTTTTGAGGAAGAGCAACTGGATTTTCCACATCAAGGACCACGTCTTGACACTAGGATAACTCTTAATGAGAATCTAGGTCCTATCTTTGATGAGGAGGACGAGCCTGGTCCAGTCTTTGATGAAGAAACAACAAGCATCACATCTATCGCTATGGAGAGTCATCTATGCTTTGATCCCGGCATATCTCCTGCCCCTTTGTCTCCTGATCTTCAAAAGCACTGTGAGAAATCTGATTTGCTTAATTCTCTGCCTGACATGTTTGTCAAGATCAGTTCTCATGATGTGAATCGTTTTTGTCTTAACAAGGTGAAAGATTTTTGTGTTTCAAAATCTGTTTTTGATAACATGATTAATTCTTTCAAAGTGATTAAACCTGATGAGCTTGTTTATCAAAAATGTTTTCACTACTGCAATGGCATAAATTCTGGAATTATTTTTACCCTTGATCAGTTCTTGACACATAGCAAATGTTTTGATCTTTTTGAAGAATCTCTTGAGCTTGATTTGCAGCCGCCTGATTTCTATGCTAGAAAACTGTTTGATTCATTTGTTTTCAAAGGCATTGGATTTGATCTGAGTTCTTCTAAACATGCATTGATCACTGATGAGTTGTTTGCATCCTCTTGTGCCTTGGACGAAATTCTGATTCAGAAGTTGCTGGAACATAAATCACTTGAAACTGAAATCGATTTTTGTGATTCTATTTTGAAACATGTCCATTCTTTCTCTGAAACTGATCTTGAACTTTGGTGTTCTGATTTTGATCATGATAGGCACGTTTTGAAAGTGTTCTATAGTATTTCATGCCTTGAAAACATTCTGATTTACAACACTTTCTTTGAGAGGCTTCATGATGATCTGAAACGTGTGCTTCATGTTCTAAGGATAGAATATTTGGTTTCTGCTTTGAACAAGTACATGTCTTGCACATATGATCCTGGTATTTTAATATTTGTTTTGAGTGCCCAGGATAAACAGTTTCAGCCACAGAGAAGTGAAAGAATAAACCATGCTTATCAGCCTAAGATATGGAGATGGAAGTACTTGAGGAAAACAACTTCAAAACTCCAAGGAAGTTTCTATCCAAAATTCTTCTTCATTGAGTTTTACATGATTTTAAAATTCTTTTTGTCTGATTCATTTTCTTTTGATTCAGGTAAAATGGATTTGAGGACAAATCCTTTTGAAGAGGGAGAGTATGATGTGTCCCGGTTCCAGCACCGACCTGCTTGGATCATGGACACGGTCCAAGGTGGCGATCTTGTCGACTAGCTAGACCTAACCGAGGTTTTCTCATCAGATCATGCCAATTCGCTTATCATCTATGCAACCTTGGACGAGTTAAGGCCAGCTGATGACACTGAGGACAAGCTGAAACAAGCTGAAGAGAGTGTGCATGAGCCGAAACCAGCTGAAGAGAGTGTGCATGAGCCGAAACCAGCTGAAGTGAGAGTAGATGAGCTGAGTGAGCTAAGTGACACTACTTTGGAGCTGGATGAGCTAAGTGGCACTACTTTGGAGCTGAGTGAGCTAAGTGACACTAAAGATGGAGCTGGTTTAGCTGCTGGGCGAAATGGACCTTGTTCAGCCCAAGGAAAAGTTCATAAAAGGTGCAATATTAATTTGTTTCTTTCCAAATTCGACCAGCCCTTTCCTCAGTCCATTTCAAGCCCATTCTCATAAAGAATACCAAGAGGGAGTCAGAAAGAAATTCTTGGTCGTGCATGGGAAAAAGAATTCAACAAAAATCATTAATTTCGGTCTTTAGTCAAAGTCTTTATTTTCGGTCTTCTATGTCTTGTTTTTAGCATATTCTTCTTTGGATTTCTACAACTTGTAATCCTATATATATGGCTTATGAGACACGAAATAAAGCATTCCTTTTTCCCTTTTTATTGAGTTTATCTCCTTTGTTCTTTGTAGAACACTTCTTGTTTCTTGGTGTGGTTAGCTCCAAGCAAACTCCTCTTTCTCGTTGGACCGGTGCGTCACATCCGGCAACAGATCGAGATCGTCTCCTCAACGGACCTGTGAGTCATATCAGGCGTTGATCAGACACCTTGGCAGTATCATTGGGCCTTCCGCAACCCATTGTGTCGTCATTCAAACCATCAGTTCTCCTTTCGGAGTTCATATCCCCCTTACCGGCCGAGTAGCGTTTCCTAGGGTGCATCACGGCTATGGAATGAACATCTTTCGATTCGGTTGGAATCGTCCTCGATGTTTTACGACAAAAACTAGAAGGATTGGATTTCTCGTAGAAGATATCGTATAAAACAAAGATCGATTAACTTGAACATCGATCCTTTAAGCTATACGGTTTATTTTACGAGAAAGATAGTCTTTCCGAGAAATCGTATAAAACGTTCAACGACTTAAGACAAGTCCACGGACTTACTTACAATTTTAAGGATTCAGGCCCAATCAGGCTATGACGATTTATCCGATTTTCCGAACGTCGGATAAACATCAAGTCACCGAAAAATAGCGGAAAACTCGAGGATAATTACGAAGACCGACGAAAATGGAATATTTCCTGAAGAGATAAGCTTGGGGCCCAAAGGCGAGGTCCATCATCCTAAGGCAAAACGACCTTGGAGTGGATATATAAGGAGAGCAAGAGTGGAAGAGGAGGGGATCCGAAAATCCTAGAATCTAGACTTAGAGAACTCCCGCTAGCTTAGAGAACTTAGAACTTAGGTGGTTAGGCCAGCGAGGCAGGACTTAGAACGTCTGGCCGCCTCTTGTTCTAACTTTATCTTCTCCGCAGACCCTTGTTCCTCTCGGAAGGATTTAACAATTCTTCTACTCAGAGCTCCGCACATAGAAACCCTAGGTATTACCTTCGACATGCCCGTTTCTATGACCAACGCTCATACTAGACGAACCAGGCCCTAGAACGTTTGGCCGCCTCCTGCTCGTAAATCTCCGCTCCTCTCGGAAGGATCGGACAATTATTTTACTTAAGAGCTCTGCACATAGAAACCCTAGGCGTTATCTTCGACATGCATGTTTCTATGACAAACGCTCATACTAGACGAACCCGCCCAGACGGTTCGATCTCTTGTTCAATTACACCTAAACTGAACTACGTCCGACTTGATCCTCGAAAGGGGTACGTAGGCAGCCTTTCTTAAGGTCCAGTCCCAAATCTTAACAAAACCTTTTCCGCATTTATTCGGTCACTTTTCGTTGGCTGTCGCAGAAAATCCGGACCTTCAGGGAAAGTCGGGTTAACTTGGCTTTCCTCCGCAATCTTATTCATTAAAATTGACGGTGTGAATTTCGGTTCTCACACCTTTTCCAATCACCTGGCCTGTCTTTAAGTCTTGAAATTCAACTTCATCTGGTCTGAAGACAACCTGACAGCTAAGATCAACAGTAGCCTTCCTCACAGATAACATATTAGATGTAAACTGAGGCATATACAAAGCAGTTGATTCCCTATCAAACAACCTAAGGTTCCCTATCCCTTCTATCTTCACCTTATCACCATTTGCTATACATACATTCCCAGAGGCAGGCTGAACATCACTAATCAAGTTTCTATCACTAATCATGTGATGGCTTGCTCCTGAATCTATAATGATAGATTTAGAGTCAAGAGAGTGTGTACCAGTCTTCTTGGATGATATAAAGGCTTCGATAAAGGAATGAAGGTCACTCATGGTCGCTGGACCATCGGTGTTGGCTGCACTATCCTCACTGGAATTGCCATTGAAAGATGAATACATGGTTTTTCCTTGAATCGATGGATGCTCAAACTCCTTAAGCTTAAATATATTTGACTGCCTTCTTAGGGAACAAACATCCTCTAAATCTGGAATTTTCCTTTCTCTAAGGAAATAATTTATCAGATTGTTGTAGGGTGAATCCAGTTTTAGAAGAAAGCTGAAAAACTTGTCTTGCTCATAAACCATTTGAAGACTCTCCCATAGATTCCCATAAGCTGTTTGAAGATTCTCCCATAGACTCTTGGTTGTTTTAAAATGAGAATGAGCCTCCAAGATTGGTTTAGATAGAGATTTGTGTATGATTCCAAGTGTTTGCTGGTCTTCTTGAACCCACTTGTTATCATGCTTCAGGCAAGTAGTCTGAATATCCTCTTGAGCCATCCTCTTTGAAGTTTCAGCCTCCATGATATGGCTGTCCCAAAGTCCATGACTTCCCAAAGTAATTCTGGCCACTCTTGACCATAAAAATAGTTAGGACCCTCAAGAGTCACTGAAATAAGGCTCTTTTTCCCCTTTCCATGGTCAGAATTCTTTTACCCAATGGGTATGGAAGATGAACCAGTGAATAAGATTGAAGAACACAAAGATTTTGAAAAGAAAAAGATTGTTTTGCGGAAAGAAAGGAGCTTAAAGCTCTGATACCATGTTAGATTTATGAGAATATGAGATGTTTATGAGAGAATATTGCTGGATAATGAAGGACAAAAGAGAGAGAAGGAGAGAGAAGGAGAGAATATTTTCCTTAGATCTGAAAAATGTCATTACAATTGATTATTAAAGAGAAGAGAACAGCCTTACTCTAGTAGCCAAACACACTTGGCTTACTAAGAAAACTACAATAAAATATCTGAATAAATTATTTTTCTTTTTATTTCTTTATGTCAATAGCAATGGTGATGAAGATGATAATGATGATGACGAGGGTGAGAATTTATTGACGACCATGTCGTATTCTGTCAGGGGTAAACAGAATGGTCTCACAGTCGGAGGTGGATCAAACCAGCTCGACATGCCAGTTCTATATAGGCCATCTCGACTTGGCGTAGCTCCATATAGGCCAGATATATATGGCTATGGAGAGCATCTGTATATATTTGAAGAATCTTTCACTCCAGAAGTCGAAGAAACCACTTTCAGCGAGCTTACTTTTGCGTTTAGAGTCGATGATAATACCTGGAATGTCAAAGGCTGCGGTGTACGACTTTTAGGGGCAAACAATGAAAGTGCAGGTTGTGAGGATGATGATGATGATGATAGTGGTGAGGAAGATGATGATGATGATGATGATAGTGGTGAGGAAGATGATGATGATGATGATGATGATGATAGTGGAGATGATGATGATGAAAGTGGTGACAGTGATAACAATAAAGTTGCTGAGAATGATTATCCACATTCTTCTGATTCTCTTTCTAATCAATCCTCTCCGTTTAGTTGTGGAACACCATCTTCAGGAGGACCCATCCGGTATCCTTCAGCGTTTCCTCAAAACTCGATTCCTCAATTCTCATCTCTATCACCAAGGACATATACAGATCAAACTTTTGGATACAACCAAGGAGGTCCATCCATTAATCCTCAGTCAGGTACCAGAATGACCTCTTACCCTTCCCCAAATTTAATGCAATCTGGTTGTAGTAGGCCATTCTATGGAAATACTATGCACCTAGACCTAGGAGGTGACAAGCCGCAGAACATGTTGCCGGTTCCTCAGTCACTCAATCCACACTCCATTCCTCAACAGCTGCCATCGATGCAGCTGTCACAGATACAACGCCCTATGCAGCTGTCACAGATACAACGCCCTATGCAGCCTCCGCAGCATGTTAGACCATCCATGCAGATATCTCAGCCATCAGAGCAAGGAGTACCATTGCAAAACCAGTATCAGATTCCATTGTATCCGATGCAGATGATGCAACAAAGGCAATTCCAGCCTTACTATCACCCACCTCAACAACAATATCTTTCTCAAGTGCAGCAACAGGCTGTTCAAGATCTCTCTCAAGTGCAGCAACAGGCTTTTCAAGGTCAGCAAGGAGCATCACTGCAAAACCAGTATCAGATTCCACTGTATCCGATGCAGATGATGCAACAGACTCAGGTCCAGCCTTACTATCACCCACCTCAACAACAAGAGATCTTTGATCTGCAGCAACAGACTGTTCAAGGTCAGCAAGGAGCATCACTGCAAAACCAGTATCAGATTCCATTGTATCCGATGCAGATGATGCAACAGACTCAGGTCCAGCCTTACTATCACCCACCTCAACAACAAGAGATCTTTGATCTGCAGCAACAGACTGTTCAAGGTCAGCAAGGAGCATCACTGCAAAACCAGTATCAGATTCCATTGTATCCGATGCAGATAATGCAACAGACTCAGGTCCAGCCTTACTATCACCCACCTCAACAACAAGAGATCTTTGATCTGCAGCAACAGACTGTTCAAGGTCAGCAAGGAGTATCATTACAAAACCAATATCAGATTCCCTTGCAGATGATGCAACAGACGCAAGTCCCAGAACCCATTCAGGTCTGTAATCCACATCCCTTGGTAATGATACTACGCTATTTTCATTAGTGTAACGTGCTCCATTTAGTATTAATCCTTTACTTTTCTTTTCAGGCTCTACTAAGTAACCGCGAGAAGCTGTGTGAGCTACTGGAACAGGACCCAAAGTTAATGCAGATGCTTCAGGTTGTTTTCTAAATCGATTCTTCTCCTAATTGTTTTTCATGCGAGACCTCTATGTTCACTTGTAGAGTTACACTGAAATGGGGTTTTGTAATTGTTGGTTGTGACAGGAAAAACTAGGAGGGCAGCAGTGAGGAGAAAGAGCAAACTACTCAGCAAATATATCTATCCCTTGGCTTATTAGTTGCTTTCCGTTCATGTAATGTTTAATATACAATATATAACATGTACATTTGTTTCAGTTTGATGTGTAGACAGAAGCTGTAAACGCCCCTTTGTTGTTGTTGTTTAGTTTAGATTTAGCTTTAAATGGTGACCAAGGAATGGAGAGAAACATTTAATTCCTTGTCATTTCTAAAAATCACTATTTGAAAAGAATAATTTTTCCTTCTTGTTTACAGCTTCTGTCTACACGGAAAAGACATAGTTATGGTGATCGATCCACCAGTGACATAGTTGTTAGACTAAGAAACGAAGAAGGCCGTGACGACTGGATCTATTGCCACTCCAAGATCCTCACCGAGAGAAGCAGATACTTCGCAGACCGTCTCTCTGATAAATGGCCCACTTGCAAGATTCTCGATTCTCGCTACTGTGTTGAAGTCATCTGTCAAGAATCAGACTATGATCACCACATCAATCTCTTGAGACTTCTGTACGCTGTCTTTGATCATGTCACTGAGGATCAGTTATGTCACAACGTGAAAAGCGCGTTGGGGATACTCTGTGTAGCTAAGGAGCTTGATTGTCCTATGATTGTGGCTGCTTGTGTGAGCTACTTGGAGGCTGTTCCTTGGGAGGAAGGTGAAGAGGAAGAGATGTTGAGGGTTATACTGATGATTGGACCGGAGGCAGAGCCGGTTCTCGCTCGTTTACAGCCGGTTGATCAGTCTGCTGTTAGTGGAATATTTTCGTCGGCTTTTAAGTTTGCTACCTCGTCCCCTCCTCTGCCATTGTGTGACATTAAAGCATCTGCTCAAGAACAGATTGAGTATATGATAACCGAAGATGATGATGGTCCTTTTTTGATTGCTGATGAAGTAATCAAGCTTGAAGTAAAGGAATGTGTGAAGAGTCTCTTTGCTAGATTCTTCCAGTGTTTAGAAGAGGTCACTAGCAAGAGTGGGTTGTCTTTAAGGATGGTTGTGTCGGATTTGTCGTGGGCTTTTCAGATACAAACGAAGATGGAAATGGTGAGAGATTTTGTTGTAACATGGGTGTTGAGACATCTGAGAAGTTAGTTAAGGTAGTTGAAGCGATGGAAAGTGCTGCAGAGACGGTGGAGATAAGAGTTAAGGTCATTGAAGTGACTTCAAAAGTTGTAGAGGCGATTGGTTATGGAACTGTGATCTTACCAACAGTGAAACGGCTTCAGATGGTGAAACTATGGCTTCCTTTTGTAAGAGAAACAAAGCCTCTTGTTGACTCAGCAGTAACCAATCAAGAGCAAGTTTAGGAGGAAGGGGTAAGATGTAAAATAGATGGAGAGATATGGCAAGCTTTGGAGTCTTCCTTTGTGTCTATAATTCTGGCGTTGCCATCTTCAGACCAAGCTGAGATATTGACTGAGTGGTTAAGCAAGAATGGGGTGTATCCGGATTTGACAGAGGCTTTTGAGGTTTGGTGTTAGAGATCAAAAGTAGCCAAGAGAAGACTGGGATTACTACGGGGAGAGGATGATGGGAAGGACATGTCTTAAAACTCTTTTGTTGAGGTCTGAATCTAGAAACGAGGAGCATTCTGTTTTTCTGTTTTATTGTGTAGGTGTCTTTTAACTCTTTCTTGTGTGTTCTCTGCCAAATCCATCATTGGCAGTTAACACAAATCTGTAAATTCTGTTGACAGATACATTTAAGTGCTTTGTATTTGCAGAACGCCCATCAATCACTGCTGTTTTCTCTACAACGAGTGTACCAAAATTTGGTTGGCATTGTGATCTTGGAGACAACAATCACAAAGTATCAACAGCTTCCACAGAGTAGTTTCTTGTAAATGCACGTATCGACCACCAGGCATTTTCTCAGATTGATTGGATAACCGGGATCAACCGGAGTTTACAATAAATTACAATCAGTTTTTTAGCTCCCTCTGTGCACACTGTATAGAAAATAATTTTATATAAAAAAGTGCATTTCTTGACTGTTAAAAAATTTGAAAAGAAGACAAGACCTAGCTGTGTGTCCATGAGTTTATATTAAAAAAGTGCATTCACGAGTCTTTACTCCTTTCTACATCTTCTTCAGATCTGAAACCTTTGCGATCATCTTCTTCTTGCTGTTAACGATGATGATGGCTTCTTCTTCTTCATCATCTCTGGCTCTCATTTGGTTGTATCACGTCTTCCTGAGCTTTCGTGGTGAGGACGTGCGCAAAGGCTTTCTTAGTCACGTTCTGAAAGAGTTCAAAAGCAAAGGAATCATAGTTTTCATTGATAACGAGATCAATCGAGGCAAATCTGTCGGTCCAGAGCTCGTTAAAGCGATCAGACATTCAAGGATAGCCGTTGTATTGCTCTCCCGTAACTACGCTTCTTCAAGCTGGTGTCTCGATGAGTTAGTGGAAATCATGAAGTGCAGGTTGGCCAAACAGTGATGACCATTTTCTACAAAGTGGATCCATCTGATGTTAGAAAGCAGACCGGAGATTTCGGAAAAGCATTTGATGAAACCTGCGTAGGGAAAACAGAAGAGGTGAAGCAAGCATGGAGGCAAGCTTTGAATGATGTCGCTGTTAAAGCTTTGAATATTCTCTGTTGTTTCATTTAGTGGCAATGAAGCTGATTTGATCAACAAAGTCGCCTCAGATGTCATGGCTGTGTTGGGTTTTACACCAATAAAAGACTTTGATGACTTTGTTGGCATAGGAGCTCGTATCACAGACATAAGATCGAAGTTGATCCTACAGTGTGTTGCACCGGGACGGATACGGGAACAGATACCGGGACGGGGGCGGGAACAGATACCGGGACGGGGGCGGGAACGGGAAACGGCTAAACTTAAAATTTATGGATACGGGTACGGCATGGATACGTCTATAAAAAATAATATATATATATATATATATATATATATATATATATATATATATATTCATATATACAAAACAAAATCATAATTATCATATAAAAATAAAACATCAGTATAATACCTTACGTACGTATGATTTGCAAAACATGAAATAACACACATACGTATTTGGCAAACCGAAAAACAGAGTTTATTATAGTACTTACAGTGTTTTTCTTAGGGATGATGAAAATTGACAATTGAGAAAGAAGATGAAGACAATAAGAGTTTGCTTACGATTAAGATCAGAAAATGGTTTAAAACTTTGTAACCCTAATCGTTTAACTAAGGACGTGTTTACTTTTTCAATTGCTTTCCAAAACTGAAAAGACAAAAAAAAGAAGCAAATTACCAAATCTTTAACAAAAAAATATACTGAGTTTACGTTAGAAACGTTTCCAAAACCTAAGTACACCGTCTCCACAAATCTTTGCCGTCCCCACCGACTCTGAAACTTTTCTGAAACGTCCCCACACCGTCCCCACCAAGTCCCCGTCCCGGAAACGCAACTGGTACGTGAGACGGCAGTGAATTGCCGTCCCCGTGCTTCATAGCTACAGTCAGAACAAGTTAAGGTGATTGGGATTTTGGGTCCTCCCGGGATAGGGAAGACGACCACTGCCAGAGTTCTATACAACCAACTCTCTCATGATTTTCCATTCAGCACGTTTTTGGAGGATATCAGAGGGAGTTATAAGAAGCCTTGTGGTAACGACCATCAGTTGAAGTTGAGTTTGCAGAAAAACTTGTTGTCTCAAGCACTGAACCAAAGAGACATTGAGGTTCATCACTTAGGAAGGGCTCAAGAAATGCTGAGGGACAAAAAGGTGTTGGTTGTTCTTGATGAAGTGGATAACTGGTGGCAGCTAGAGGAAATGGCAAAGCAGCCTGGATGGATTGGTCCAGGAAGTATGATTATCATTACAACCGAAGATAGAAAACTTCTCAAGGCACTCGGACTCGGAATCGATCATATCTACAAGATGAAATATCCAACTAGCAATGAGTCTCTGCAGATCTTGTGCCAATATGCTTTCGGTCAAAAGTATCCAGATCATGGTTTTGAATGGCTTGCTTGGGAAGTTAGTAGACTTGCTGGTGATCTTCCTCTAGGCTGAGAGTTATGGGATCTTATCTAAGAGGAATGTCCAGGGAGGAGTGGATAAAGGCACTTCCATGGCTCAGGTCTACCCTTAACAGAGAAATTGATTCAACTCTAAGATTTAGCTACGACGCCTTGGGAGATAACGAAAGATCTCTTTTTCTGCATATAGCATGTTTCTTTGCTGGTTTCGAGGTTAATGACTTCAAAGGGTATTTTGCAAACAGTAGTTTGGAAGTCAACCATGGACTTGAAGTCTTACTTCAAAAGTCTCTTATAATCATAGAACACGGACGCGTACAAATGAATAGATTACTGAAACAAATGGGTAGAGAAATTGTCAAGAAACAATCTTTGGAGAATCCTATAAAGCGACAGTTCTTGACGGACACCAAGGAGATTTCTCATGTACTTGATGAAGATACTGTAAGTTGTTTCATTATATTTTACATCTGCAGTCTTATATTCCTTGGTTCTAAGCTGAGTTTTTTTTGTTATTTCTGAATAATTTATTCTAGGTTACTGGAAATGTTCTTGGCATACGGTTGGATGGGTACAGGGAAATCCAAATAAATAAAAGCGCTTTCCAAGGGATGAATAATCTCCAGTTTCTATACTTTTATACTACCACATGCACACCCGAGGGCCTCGACTGTCTTCCCGACAAACTCATATATCTATATTGGCGAGCGTGTCCATTAAGAGTTTGGCCTTCCAAGTTCTCTGGCAAGTTTCTTGTTGAACTAATCATGCAACATGGCAAATTCCAGATGCTTTGGGAGGGAATTAAAGTAAAAATATTCAGCTTCTTTTATTTTTACTTTTGTATTGTATTGCGCAATTAGTCATTTCTCGAAACCTAATATTGTTTTCTTTGTTTTTTTTTGTATAGTCTCTCCCATGCCTCAAGAAGTTGGATTTGTGTCACTCAAGAAATTTGAAAAAGCTTCCAGATCTCTCAGAAGCAACTAGTCTCGAGAAATTACTTCTCACTGACTGCGGAAGTTTGTTAGAGCTCACAAACTCTATTGGCAAAGCCACTAAGCTTTATCGATTGGATATAAAAGGGTGTACAAAAACCAAAGACTTCCCAAATGTTTCTGACAACATCGTAGAGTTGGAGTTGTGCAATACATCGATAAAGGAGGTTCCTCCATGGATTGAGAACCTATTTGGTCTGCGTAAACTAAATATGCATGGATGCGAGAAGCTGAAAACTATATCGCCGAACATTTCTAAGTTGGAGAATCTTGAGTTTCTTGCTCTGAGTAAGAATGCTTTTTGTGTTAATAATGATCATTATCGAGATAGAGATGCAGGATTACATAACACTGAAGACTTATTTGTAGCAGTAATCAAGTGGGGGCCTGACTTTGGATGCAGCTGGAAATTACAATCAGACTTCGACGTTCACTACATTTTGTCAATATGTCTACCCGAAAAGGCTCTTACATCTCCTATATATTTACGTCTCTGCAACATAATTGCTATCAGGACTCTTCCAGATTGCATTAGACGTCTCTTGGGACTAATTAAGCTTGACGTCTTTGGATGCATAGAGCTTGTAGCACTTCCACCGCTTCCATATTCCCTTCTATCTTTAGATGCACAGGGTTGTCGATCTTTGAAGAGAATAGACTCCTCTTTTCAAAATTCAAACATTTGCCTAAACTTTGTTAAGTGCTTCAACCTGAAACAAGAAGCGAGAAAGCTCATCCAGACATCAGCTTGCAAATATGCGGTCTTACCGGGTGAAGAAGTGCCTGCACATTTCACTCACCGAGCCAGTTCAGGTTCCTTAACAATCAATTTGACTGCAAGACCTCTTCATTCATCCTTCAGATTCAAAGCTTGTATCTTGCTGTCAAGGGTATATGTCCTTCATGGGGGTAACAAATGTATGTCTTGTTCGGTCAAGGGTAAACAGAATGGCCGCACGGTCAGAAGTGGATCAAAAAAACTCCTTATGCCAGCTCTATATGGAGATAAAGAGCATCTGTATATATTTGAAGATTCTTTCTCTCTAAACCAGGACTGTGCTGAAGCCGAAGAAACCACTTTCAGTGAGCTTACTTTTGTGTTTCGTATCCATGATAAAACTTGGAAGGTCGAAGGCTGCGGTGTACGTCTCTTAAAGGTCCCTCATTGTATTCTTGATGGAGAAGAAACTGAAGAGCAAGAATGTGCAGGTGCTGAGGATGAAGAAAAGGATGATGTTGATGTTGATGATTTAGATGAGGAAGATGATGATGAGGATGAATGTGAAGAAGATGATGATGATGATCATTATCATGATGAAGAAAATGATGATCATGAAGATGATGGTGACTACGAAGTTGATAGTGGTGATGATGATGAGGAATATGATGAAGGTGGTGCGGATCGTTTGCCTGGGATGTCATTACATGATTACTTGCTATCCCCATCATTCAGGTTTGTAATCCACATCCTTGGTAATGATACTACGCTAATTTGATTCGTATAACATGCCCCCACTTAGTCTTAATCCTTTTACTCTCCTTTTCAGGCTCTACTAAGTAACCGCGAGAAGCTGCGTGAGCTTCGGGAACAGATTCCAAAGCTAATGGAATGACCTCTTACCCTCCCCCAACTTTAATGCAATCTGGTTATAGTAGGCCATTCTATGGGAATCCTATGCACCAAGGAGGTGATAAGAAGCAGCAGAACATGTTGCCGGTTCCTCAGCCACTCAATACCCACTCGATTCCTCAACAGCTGCCGTCAATGCAGCTACAACGCCCTATGCAGCCTCCTCAGCATGTTAGACCATCCATGCAGATGTCTCAGCCACCAGATTCCATTGCATCCAATGCAGATGATGCAACAGACTCAAGTCCAGCCTTACTATCACACCTCAACAACAAGATCAGCAAGAAGCTGGGAGTTCTCAGCGACAAGAATCTGGGATGTCACTACCTGATTACTTGAAATCCCCAGAACCCATTCAGGTTTGTAGTTCCACATCCTTGGTGATGATGCGCTATTTACTCTTAAGTTTTAATTCTTAACTCTCCTTTTCAGGCTCTACTAAGTAACCGCGGGAAGCTGTGTGAGCTTCTGGAACAGGATCCAAAGCTAATGCAGCTGCTTCAGGTTCTCTTCTAAATCGATTCTTCTCCTAATTGCTTTTCATTTTGTGTTCACTTGTAGCGTTACACTGATATGGGATCTTGTAATTGTTGGTTGTGACAGGAATAACTAGAGCAGTTGTGAGGAGAGAGAGCAAACTACTCAGCAAATATATCTTCTCTCGCTTATTAGTTTGATGTTTCTGGTTTGTGGTTTGAGAATGCTTTCACCGAAAAGACATAGTTTTGGTGATCAAGCAGAGGCTTCATATACATTTGGTGATTGATCTACATGGGACATAGTTGTGAGACTAAGAAACGAAGAAGGCCGTGACGACTGGATCTATTGCCACTCCAAGATCCTCACCGACAAAAGCAGATACTTTGCAGACCGTCTCTCTGATAAATGGCCCACTTGCAAGATTCTTGATTCTCGCTACTGTGGGGATTCTCTGTGTTGCTAAGGAGCTTGATTGTCCTCTGGTTGTCACTGCTTGTGTGAACTACTTGGAAGCTGTTCCGTGGGTGGAAGGTAAAGAGGAAGAGATGTTGAGGGTTGTACCGTTGATTGGACCAGAAGCAGAGCCGGTGCTTGCTCGTTAACGGCCGGTTGATCAGTCTGCTGTTACTGGAATCTTTTCTTCGGCTTTTAGCATCTACTCAGGAGCAGATTGAGTATATGATAACAGAAGATGATGATGCTCCATTGTTGATTGCTGATGAAGTAATCAAGCTTGAAGTAAAGGACTGTGTGAAGAATCTATTTGATAGATTCTTCCAGTGTCTAGAAGCAGTGGATTCTGAGGAAGCAACTAGCAAGAAGAGGTCTTTAAAGATGGTTGTGTCGGACTTGTCATGGGGGTTTCAGATACTAACAAAGATGGGAAATGGTTAGAGATTTTGTTGTAACATGGGTTGAGACATCTGAGAAGTTAGTTAAGGTAGTTGAAGCGATGGAAAGTGCTGCACAGACGGTGGAGATAAGAGTTAAGGTCATTGAAGTGACTTCAAAAGTTGTAGAGGCGATTGGTTATGGAACGGTGATATTCCCAACAGTGAAACGGCTTCAGATGGTGAAAATATGGCTTCCTTTTGTAAGAGAAACAGAGCCTCTTGTTGACTCAGCAAGTTATAATAAGAATGATGATGGAGAAGAAGAAGAAGATAAGGACGAAGGGGTGAGATGTAAAATAGATGGAGAGATATGGCAAGCTTTAGAGTCTTCCTTTGTGTCTATAATTCTAGCGTTGCCATCTTCAGACCAAGCTGAGATATTGACTGAGTGGTTAAGCAAGAATGGGGTGTATCCGGATCTGACAGAGGCTTTTGAGGTTTGGTGTTATAGATCAAAAGTGGCCAAGAGAAGACTGGGATTGCTAGAGGGAGAGGATGATGGGAAGGACATGTCTTAAAACTCTTTTGTTAAAAAGAGTAACATTCTGTTTTTCTGTCTTGTTGTTTAGGTCTCTTTTAACTCTTTCTTGTGGTTTCTCTGCCAAATCTGTAAATACTGTTGATATTTCCTCATTAGAGAGGAACATGCTTTAAATTTGTAGAACGTCCATCTCTCTCTATCTTATCACTGCTGTTTTCCCTCCCAACGAGTCTACCAAAACTCCGTATCCATTTTGATCTTCAAGAAAACACTCACAAAGTATCTAATTTTTTTTTAAAAGCAGCTTAGAACATCTACAAAAAAAACTCTTTATTTTAGAATTTGAAACTCTTCGAGGACTGTCCAGGGAAGAGTGGATAGAGGCACTACCATGGCTCAGGTCTACCCTTGACAGAGAAATTGAATCAACTCTAAGATGTGGCTACGAAGCCTTGGGAGATAATGAGAGAAATCTTTTTCTGTATATAGCATGTTTCTTTGCTGGTTCCAAGGTTGATAGCTTCAAGAGGTATTTTTCAAACAGTAGTTTGGAAGTCAACTCTTAGTTCAAAAATCTCTTGTATCTGTAGAAAACGGATCTGTACGTATGCATAGTTTACTGGAACAAATGGGTAGAGAAACTGTCAAGAAACGGTCTATGGATAATCCTGCAAAACCAGATTTTCTGACGGACACCATGGATATTTTATGATGCCCTTGATGAAAATACGGTAATTTTTTCATTATTTTTTACATCTTCATCCTTCTGTTTCCTTGTTTTGTAAGCTGAGATGATATTGTTCTTTCTGTATAATTTATTCTAGGCTACTGGAAATGTTCTAGGCATGAATTGTATACGAGTACAGGCGAGAAAATTCAAATAAAGGCGCTTTCTAAGGGATGAATAATCTCCAGTTTCTATACTTTTGCACTGATTTCTTATGCATACCTGAGGGCCTCGACTGTCTTCCTGAAAAACTAATATTGCTATATTGGACAATGTGTCCATTGAGAGTTTGGCCTTCCAAGTTCTCTGGCAAGTTTCTTGTTGAACTAATCATGCGACGTAGCAAATTCAAGATGCTTTGGGAGGGAATCAAAGTAAAAATATTCTTCTTTTTTTTGTGTATTGTATTTCGTGATTGGTCATTTAACTAAACCTAATATTTATTCTTTGTTTTTTTTTTGTACAGCCTCTCCAATGCCTCAAGAAGTTGGATTTGAGTTTCTCTATATCTCTGAAAAAGATTCCAGATCTCTCAAAAGCAACGAGTCTCGAGGAATTACATCTCTCTTTCTGCTTAAGTTTGTTAGAGCTCACACACTCTATTGGCAAGGCCACTAAGCTTTCTCAATTGGATATATCATGGTGTAGAAACATCAAAGACTTCCCAAATGTTTCTGACAGCATCCTAGAGTTGAATTTGAGCAATACACAGATAAAGAAGGTTCCTCCATGTATTAAGAACCTATTTCGTCTTCGTAAACTAATTATGCGTGGATGCAAGCATCTGAAAACTATATCGCCAAACATTTCTAAGTTGAAGAATCTTGAGTTTCTTGATCTGACTAACCATGAAGAGTATTCTCCTTATGATGCAGATGATTTAGAATATAAATGTAATGACTTATTTGAAGCAATAATCGAGTGGGGGCCTGACTTTAAGCGCAGCTGGAGATTACGGTCAGAACTTAAAGTTGGCTACATTTTGCCGATATGTCTGCCCAAGAAGGATTTTACATCTCCTATATTCAGTACGTCTCGGCAGTTATGGTATCAAGACTATACCAGATTGTATCAGACGTCTCTCGGGATTAATCAAGCTTGACGTCAAAGCATGCAAATACTTCGTAACACTTCCATGGCTTCTAGATTACATTGTATCTTTAGATGCACAAGGTTGTGAATCTTTGAAGAGAATAGACTCCTCCTCTTTTTCAAATCCAAACATTTGCCTAACAAAGTGTTGAGTGCTTCAACTTGGAACAAAAAGCAAGAAATCTCATCCAGACATCAGCTTGCAAATATGCGGTCTTACCAGGTGAAGAAGTGCCTGCACACTTCACTCACCATGCCAGTTCAGCCTCATTAACGATCAATTTGACCCCAAGACCTCTTTCTTCATTCCTCAGATTCAAAGCTTGTATCTTGCTGTCAAAGGTATACAATCATTCCAGGGATACCAATGATGACGATTACGAAGAGGGCGAGAAATCATTGACGGGCAAGTCTTATTCTGTCAGGGGTAAACAGGATGGCCTCACAGTCCGGCGTGGACCTATCCAGCTCCACATGCCAGATATATGTGGAAATAAAGAGCATTTGTATATATTTGAAGATTCTTTCTCTCTAAGCAAGGATTGTCCTGAAGCCGAAAAAACCACTTTCAGCGAGCTTGCTTTTGTGTTCAGAGTCCGCCATAGAACCTGGAAGGTCAGAACCAGCGGTGTACAACATTTAGAGGCAAACAATGAAAATGCATGCGGTGAGGACGAAGAAAAGGATGATGATTATGAAGATGATGATAATGATTCTGAAAATGATGATGATGATGATGATGATGATGATGATGATGATTATGATGGTGATTGTGATGATGGTGAGGATGATGATGATGGTAGTGAAGGAAATGAAGGTGGTGATGGTGATAGTAATAATAATAAAGTTGAGGACAGTAATGATAATGACTCTTGTTTTTCTGATGCAGGAAACACAGAAGCAAACAATGAAACTGAAGGAGAAGAATCTAGACATGATGAGGATGAAGAGACGAGGAGAAGAAAACGAATGAGGTTAAGCTTTGTATAGTTATTGGATGTTGTGATGCTGTTACATTTTCCTGATTCCATGCAAATGTAATTTTCCAAGAAAAGAAGCTCAATCTCAAAAAACCCATGCACAATCAATCTGGGATTTATCCAGTTAGGTCTTGGCATTCAAAAATATTGATTGGTTCGATTTCGAGTACCTAAAGTTTCTTGCTCTCTCTACTCATCCCTGTACTTGCTCTTACTACTGGTGGTTTGTGTAAACTTGGGTAATGATTGTGTAATTAGATCTCTGTTCTTTCTCTCTTTCACGGTGATTCCTTGCTAATCATCTTCACCCCTTTAAAAATCTACCAAAGTTTTGTCGTTTTCGATACAGACATTTTTGGTGAAGTTAGCCTTATAAGAAAAACTATCAATGAACATACACAGAGCACTCAAGGAATAATGGCAGACATAAGAATTGACAGGCACAATACCATTTATGATCCCTCTTACACATCGCTGTGTACACCTTCTTATCATATCGTCACTATATTTATATATTTTCATCTTATGATTAACTCTACATTTACGCTAAGGAAACAACTGTCTGTGTTTTTGTGTTTGACGGCTAAGCCAGCCTACTCCACCAAAAACTGGAACTGTCCGGTGTGGAGTCAAAGTTATTCTTGCCACAATCATTAACCCAAAATATGTTGGAGGTTAAACCTTTTTTTGCTTCACAACCTGTGCATCAGAACATCTTATGAAGCTTT
This sequence comes from Brassica juncea, assembly GCA_018703725.1. Lineage (NCBI taxonomy): Eukaryota > Viridiplantae > Streptophyta > Magnoliopsida > Brassicales > Brassicaceae > Brassica > Brassica juncea. The sequence goes on from CM031941.1 coordinate 43,445,673, forward strand.
ACTTATCTCTTCTTGCAGGTTGACTATTCCTTAATGCAACATCTGCTACTCATTTATACTTTTGACAAGGAAAAGTGGGGCTGGCCAGTGCATCCTCCAAGAGTAAGAATTTTGAACGATAGGATGTTTGCATAACTTCCCTCCACACACATTTTCTCAAATATCTTACACTTTTTTATATTCACAACATCACGACAACCAACCACATCGTTCACCGAAAACACTCGATCTCCTTACTCTATAGTTGGTGAAACAAAACATCTCCTTACAATTTTTCTTCACTGCCAAGTTTGAAAAGTTACAGTCTATGACCGACATGTCTCTACCAAAACCTCCCATATAACTTGCCACACCCACAGCTATTATAGATCCAGGGCCGGCCTTGGGCCAAACCCATTAAAACAATTGTTTCAGACCCTTATTTTTATATGCCCCCAAATAAATAAAAAACAAATATTTATAAGATTACAATCTAAATACTCTAGACTTAATAACTACAAAACAATTGATGGGCCAAGTAACAAACCCATTAAAACTAAAATTCGATTTGCTTAATGTTTCTTTTTTTCTAGCCGCGTGCAAGTTTTTTTTTTTTAAAAAAAAAAAACTTAAAATTCTTCTTTTCTTCATCTTCTCCATCCGATCACTTCCTGTAAATTATGAACACAATTTCACTATTTTTTTTTTCATAATATATAGGCCTCCATTTTCAATTTTGTTTAAGTCCCCGAAATCTTAGGGCCGGCCCTGTATAAATCACACAGTGGATGAGATACAATCAAGGGAGTGTAAATTAACATTTCGGTTTGCATTGTAAGATAGGCATTGGTGTGAGGAAGCTCAGTATGTTCGCAAGCAAGTGCACCTTACGGAAAAATATTCAAACCTGCCAAAAGGCCAATGCTCCGTAGAAAAACAGACTGCAGAATTTTTCTAAAACAGAATTCTAAAACCTTCCCACTAACATTCTGCTTCTGCTTATTAAAACTGCAGGCGAAGGAAGTTGGCCCCCTATAAACCTCCCTTCCACATAAACTTCAGAATATGCAATAGCTCAACCTCACCCCTTATCGCCGCTCGAAAAATTACCCAAAGAGATACAAACCCACATCTTGTACTCATGTAAGTCTTACGCATGCTTGGACACAGTAGTCTTGGACATGCTTTAATTGGATGGGAACAATTTGTGGGAGCGCATAAATAAATCACTACACGGGATTAGAATACCATCAGACATGGAAACTTATAAGAATACTAAAGGTACAATTGCATGCCATGAAAACAATATCACACTCCGTTTTGCCACATGCGTTTACTATAAATAGATTACAAAAATTTGCATTCATGATTTAATCAACGTATTCGTTGTTCTAGAGTTAGAAACAAATATATGTACCAGAGTCTTCCACCCATAGCAAAGTCAACCAACACACAAAATCACTATTACATTAATCCCGCGGTTGCCCACTAGTTTTCTTTTATATAAAAAAAGACTGCTGCCTCTCCACTTGCAAAGAAGTCAAGAATCCACTACCACTGAACACAAAATAATTTTATTTTTAAAAGTGCAATTCGTGACTGTTTCCTCTCCTCTTGAAAAGAAGTCAAGGCCTAGTTGTGTATCCTCTCTACCTTTTTGTGTCTTCTTCAGATCTGAAAGCTTTGTGATCATCTTCTTCTTCTTGTTAACGATGATGGCTTCTTCTTCTTCTTCTTCTTCTTCTTCTTCTTCTTCTTCTTCTTCTTCTTCTTCTTCTTCTTCTTCTTCTTCTTCTTCTTCTTCTTCTTCTTCATCTCTGGCTCGCATTTGGTTGTATCACGTCTTCCTGAGCTTCCGTGGTGAAGACGTGCGCAAAGGCTTTCTTAGCCACGTTCTGAAAGAGTTCAAAAGCAAAGGAATCATAGTTTTCATTGATAACGAGATCAAGCGAGGCGAATCTGTTGGTCCAGAACTTGTTAAAGCGATCAGACATTCAAGGGTTGCAGTTGTCTTGCTCTCCCGTAACTACGCTTCTTCAAGATGGTGTCTGGATGAGTTAGTGGAAATCATGAAATGCAGGGAAGAGTATCAACAAACAGTGATGCCCATTTTCTACAAAGTGGACCCATCTGATGTTGGGAAGCAAACCGGATATTTCGGAAAAGCCTTTAAGAAAACCTGTGTGGAAAAAACCAAAGAGGTGAAGCTGGCATGGAGGCAAGCTTTGAAAGGTGTCGCTGGTATAGTTGGTTACCACTCTAGCAACTGGTTCGTTCACTTTTTTTCTTTCTTACTTTTACTTGACTATTATGTGTTCATGATGATGACTGTTTTTAATGAATATCCTCTGTTGTTTTTGTTAGTGGGAATGAAGCTGATATAATCAACAAAATCGCCTCAGATGTCATGGCTGTGTTGGGTTTTACACCATCAAAAGACTTTGATGACTTTGTTGGCATAGGAGCTCGTATCACCGAGATAAAATCGAAGTTGATCGTCCAATCAGAACAAGTTAAGGTGATTGGGATTTTTGGTCCTCCCGGGATAGGGAAGACGACCGCTGCCAGAGTTTTATACAACCAACTTTCTCCTAATTTTCAGTTCAGCACGTTTTTGGAGAATATCAGAGGAACTTATGAGAAACCTTGTGGTAACGACTATCAGTTGAAGTTGCGTTTGCAGAAAAACATGTTGTGTCAAATATTCAACAAAGAGGACGTTGAGGTTCGGCACTTAGGAGTGGTACCACAAATGCTGAGTGACAAAAAAGTGTTGGTTGTTCTTGATGAAGTGGATAACTGGTGGCAGCTAGAGGAAATGGCAAAGCAGCGTGGATGGGTTGGTCCAGGAAGTATGATTATCATTACAACCGAAGACAGAAAACTTCTCAAGGCACTTGGACTCGGGATCGATCATATCTACGAGACGAAATATCCAACTAGCAATGAGTCTCTACAGATCTTCTGCCAATATGCTTTCGGTCAAAATTCTCCAGATAATGGTTTTGAATGGCTTGCTTGGGAAGTTAGTAGACTTGCTGGTGATCTCCCTCTGGGTCTGAGAGTTATGGGATCTTATCTACGTGGAATGTCTAGGGACGAGTGGATAGAGGCACTACCATGGCTCAGATCTACCCTTGACAGAGAAATTGAATCAACTCTAAGATTTAGCTACGACGCCTTGAGAGACAATGAAAGAACTCTTTTTCTGCATTTAGCATGTTTGTTTGCTGGTTTCAAGGTTGATAGCTTAAAAATGTATTTGGCAAACAGTAGTTTGGAAGTCAACCACGGACTTGAAATCTTAGCTCAAAAATCTCTTATATTTATAGAAGACAGATGCGTTAAAATGCATAGATTACTGCAACAAATGGGTAGAGGAATTGTGAAGAAACAGTCTATGGAGAATCCTGCAAAAACCACATTTCTTGACGGACACCAAGGATATTTATGATGCGCTTGGAGAAGATACTGTAAGTTTTTTCATTATATTTTACATTTGCAGTCTTCTTTTTTTTTCTATTTCTTGTTTTTGGAGTTGAGATTTTATTCTTTCCGAAATAATTTATTCTAGGCTACTAGAAATGTTCAAGGCATAATGTTGTCTTCAATGGGTACGGGCGAGAAAATCCAAATAAATAAAAGTGCTTTCCGAGGGCTGAATAATCTCCAGTTTCTATACTTTGCTTCTAATACCTTATGCATAACCGAGGGCCTCGACTTTCTTCCCGACAAACTCATATTACTACGTTGGGACGGCTGTCCACTGAGAGTTTGGCCTTCCAAGTTCTCTGGCAAGTTTCTTGTTGAACTAATCATGCTAAAAAAAAAAAAAAAAAAAAAAAAAAAAAAATATTCATATTCTGTTTCTGTATTGTATTGCGCAACTAGTCATTTCTAACATAATTTTTTTTTTTTTTGTATAGCCTCTCCCATGCCTCAAGAAGTTGGATTTGAGTTACTCTTGGAATCTGAAAAAGATTCCGGATCTCTCAAAAGCAACGAGTTTTGAGGAATTATGTCTCCATGGCTGCAACAGTTTGTTAGAACTCACAAACCCTATTAGCAATGCCCCTAAGCTTTATCGATTGGATATATCAGGGTGTACAAGCATCAAAGACTTCCCAAATGTCCCTGACAGCATCATAGAGTTGGATTTATGCAATACAGGGATAAAGGAGGTTCCTCCATGGATCGATAACCTATTTCGTCTGCGTAAACTACATATGTATGGATGTGAGCAGCTGCGAACTATATCGCCTAACATTTCTAAGTTGAAGAATCTTGAGTTTCTTCAACTGAAGTACTTTGATTACCGTCGTTTCTGTCTTCATAAGGAAGAATTAGATGAGTGTGATGACATATTTGTAGCAATAATTGAATGGGGGCCTGACTTTAAGCGCAGTTGGAGATTACAATCAGACTTCGACATTCACTACATCTTGCCGATATGTCTGCCCGAGAAGGCTCTTACATCTCCTATATCTTTACGTCTTCGCAACAGAATTGGTATCAAGACTATTCCAGATTGCATCAAACGTCTCTCGGGACTAATTAAGCTTGACGTTACAGAATGCAGAGAGCTTGTAGCACTTCCAACGCTTCCGCATTCCCTTCTATTTTTAAATGCACAAGGTTGTGAATTTTTGGAGAGAATAGAATCCTCTTTTCAAAATCCAAAGATTTGCCTAAACTTTGCTAAGTGCTTCAACCTGGAACAAAAAGCGAGAAATCTCATCCAGACATCAGCTTGCAAATATGCAGTCTTACCGGGTGAAGAAGTGCCTGCACACTTCACTCACCGAGCCAGTTCAGATTCCTTAACAATCAATTTGACTCAAAGGCCTCTTCCTACATCCTTCAGATTCAAAGCTTGTATCTTGATGTCAAAGGAAAATGATCAACCTGGGGATAACAATGATGATGATGAAAAAGAGGGTGAGAATTCATTGACGAGCATGTCTTATTCCGTGTGGGGTAAACAGAATGGCCACATGGTCGGAAGTGGATCAAACCAGCCCCTTCTGCCAGCTCTATATGGAAATAAAGAGCATCTTTATATATTTGAAGATTCTTTCTCTCCAAACCAGGATTTCCCTGAAGCCGAGAAAACCACTCTCAGCGAGCTTACTTTTGTGTTCAGAGTCCATGATAATACCTGGAATGTCAAAGGCTGCGGTGTACGACTTTTAGGGGCAAACAATGAAAGTGCAGGTGGTGGTGATGATGATGATGATGATGAAGGTAGTGATTGTGATTATAATAATAGAGTTGAGGAGAATGATAATAACTCTGGTTTTTCTGATGCAGGAAGCACAAAAGCAAACAATGAAACTGAAGGAGAAGAATCTAGACATGATGAGGATGAAGAGGCGAGGAGCAGTAAAAGAATGAGGTTAAGCTTTATTAAATTTTTCTGATTCCATGCAAATGTAATGTTCCAAGAAAAGAAGTTCAGTCGATCAAAAACGCCCGGCACAATCAATCTGGGATTTTATTTATTTAGGTATGGGCGGCATTCAAATATTTGATCGTTTCTGATTCTGAGTAACTAAAAGTTTCTTGCTCTCTGTATTTATACTTGTCTTCATTTATCCCTATACTTGCTCTTACTTCTGGTGGTTTGTGTAACTAGATCTCAGCTCTTTCTCCCTTTCATGGTGTTTCGTTATTCACGTGCTGAGATAACATCAAATCCACAGGAAAGATCTCAGCTTTTTACTCTATGGAGCCTCGTGCGAGTATATGCTTAGACAAGGATGAGTTTCTGGTTTGATTTGAGTTTCTGGTTACACCAATCTGTAAATACTGCTGAGAGATATGTTAGTCCTTTTCAATTGTCCAGAGATATTTTCTCTACCTATAACTTTCGTTTTCTCTGCGACGAGCAATTATGATCTTCAGTTTACAGTCTTAATATTCTTGACATTTGACAAAATGACAACTGTGATAAACCAACGACAACAATCACTTTGGCTCAAAACTGGATCTTCTTGATCTATAAAAACACTCACCCGCTGAGTCATCTTGTGTTACCGCAGGGACTTGCATAGTCTCATTGTAACTGTCAGGAAATCAGATACCACCAACCATTGTTGATTACAGTTTTTACTAGATACTAAGGGGTTGTATGAATCATGAATCTAAAGTGTTTTGGTTTTGTTTTAAAATCAAAATCTACTGTTATTCAACCAATGATTTCTATTTTTTTTTTTCAAATCCTGAGTTATTGAATATGACATTTGTCTAAACTCATTTAAAATCACTTGTAAAAAACAAAATCTATTTACGTGAATGAATTCTCCCCACTTTATCACAATTGATAAATAGGCTAGTGGTGAAATAATAATTAAAGAAGAAATCTTTTTACGTGAATGAATTCTCCCCACTTTATCATATACAATGGAAATAAAGGTTCGGAAACTTGTCGAAAACCAATTTCTAAAAACTCTAAACAAATTGGAAGCAAGTTCGTGATTTAGTGGAGCCCTAATCTCAACCAATGGGGTTGTCTTGTGTCCAGAATCATTTTAACTACATCTTCTACAAATGAATCAAAACATGAATAGCAACACCCTTTCATCAGGCTGCTGCTGCCGTTGTTGTTGCTACTGCTGCTGCAAGGTCTCATATCATCGTGACGACACGTTACTGGGGGCGGAACAAGGTGGACTTCACTGCTCTTGTGTTCCAGTCCACAAGCTGCTAGTATCGTGTGTAATGAGCACGTGGAAATCTCGTCAAACGTTGCTTGACCTGAACAAGACAGTGGAAAGGTGCCCAAGAACTACAGTAAGAGAAGGCAAATAGGAGTCGAATCTAAATAACAATTCAAAGGTAGGAGCTATGTAAAGAGGAAACTAACTTCGAGAGAGTTAACGAGTTGCAGAAGTGTGCCTAGCTAGCCTAAAGCCTAATATCTAAAGCTATAACCCAACAAATCTAACTAGGAAGTCACGCCGAGAAGAACTAAACCAAAGTTTGTACACAAACGGCAATCAAAACGTGGCCTAGATCCAAGTCTTTATCTAAACAAAAAAAAAATACCTAAAGCTTTAAACATTATAAACTTGTCTACAATGGAACTCACAGAATAACAGAATTCTAGCCAGGTTAAGCCAAGAGCTTGAAGAGGGAATTGGATTATGCGTACCTAAGTTAATTTGACGGGACAAGTTTTTGAGATGGGCATTAACTCTGTGCTGCAGTTGTTCTCCTCCGGTGGAAGGTATTGTGTTTGGAATGCAGCTGCTTAGATGTTGTTGATTAGCAAACAAGGGACCACCCTGAACCACTCCATCATGCAATCCTAAATCCATTGGTTGGTCACCAAGAAATGTGTTATTAGAGAAACGTCCTCCTGCTTGTTCGGTTCCAAAATGATTCAACCTCGAAGACAAAAGCTCTGTGTCATGAGCAGAAACCAATGGACTATGATTAGGTAGTCTTTCCTCAGAGATTGTATACAATGGGGTGCCTGTTTGTAGTGAAGGTTGAGTAGCTTCTCTTTCTCTTCCATGAACAATTTGTGTAGACACGAAACCATCACTCGAGTTAGCAATCATCGATGTTCCACCACCTCTACTACCCATATTAATAATTCTATCACCGTGGATAATGTTTTGTATGTGTCTATGAAGCGTCCTTCTTCTTGATAACGTTGTTGCCCCTAAGCCGGAAGGAGAAGAGCCTTGAACATCACTATTAGGAAGCCTTGGAGAAAAAAGGTACTCTCCATTGGAAAATGGTGTACGTGGCGAGACTAGCAAAGACGGATCTTGATATTGCCCTGAAACTACAAGAGGTGATGGTCTGCTATAAAAGCCACTGACCCTTTGTTGCTCGGATGTAGTATGCGTCTGGGAACTAGCTGATCCAAGTGCAACAGGTCTGCAAACTTCACAGTACCAGTTTCCTTCAGGCACTTCCCTCCCGAGTCCAACACAGTACGTATGTGCAGATGAATCACAAAGATCGCAAAGCAACATAAGCCCATCATCTTCGCCTTGGTGACATTCAGAACATATTATATTTTCATAGGGATCAAGATAACTCCTCAACTCTTCCTCAGTCGGTTGATAGACCTGCACACAACACCAGAATCCCATATAAATAAGCAAAGTTAATGAGCAAAATTTGCAACTTATGCCCAAAGGTATACAAAAGTTGATAAGGTCTTGTCCATCATTCACTAGGATACCAGGACATTAATGAATCAACTAAAGAGGACCATTAATGAATCAACTAAAGAGACCCTATAGGCGTAAAGCAACAAAAGAATAGTATAAGAAACAAACCTGATCCCGTTCAGGTACAGGTATCAGAACTTCTCTCAAATCAACTCCAGGTGTAGATCTTGCAGGTTTACTGATTGTCCTGAACCGCTGCTTGCATAGAGGGCATCGAGATTCTACTTTCGACCACTCCATAATGCAGGTGAAACAGAAGTAATGACTACAGCAGTCCAATGTTCCTTTCAATCTTCGCATGTCTTCCTCAGACAGACAAATCCCACACACGTTTTTCATAACATCCCTTGTTACTAGCTCTACCTTCTTCTCACTTTTCTTCACAGGTGACTTCCGAAGCTGAGGTAAATCTTTATGGACCGTAGTTTTTCTTATAGATGTCACACTACTTCTCAACAGACTACTGGCTTCCCTTACCTGCTCTCTTTCCTCCTCTGAGATTGTGTACTCAAAATTGGATTCTCCAGAGGAGGCAATGTCTGAATCTGATGACACAGTACACCGACGCCTTGGCCTCGATGATCTCGTCTTCACCTTCTTTCTTGCAGGTAAGCAGTCATCTTCATCTTCATCTTCATCAACATCAACTCCTTCCTTTGTATTTCTCCCTCGTCTCTTTCTTCCATTTGTCAAACGAGTTTTTGCAACAGAGCCTTTCTTTCTTCTTTTACGCCCTCCTCTAGATCTCTTCTTTCGCATGTTTCTCTTACAAACCTTTTCTTCTTCTTCCTCCTCTTCCTCGTCTAATGAGACATCTTCTCCATCTGCGGTAAATTCTTCATCGCCGTCCTCATCCTCATCATAATCTCCATCATCTTCCTTTTCAGTCTCGTGTGACACATTGTCGTGCTCTTCCAATGTCATCTCTCCGTCTTCACCATTATGACCTGAATCTAAATCCACCTTTTCACAGCTGCCATTTTCCACATCCCTCTCTTCTTCTTCTTCCTCCTGGCCAACCTCATCTGGATAGTCTCCATCTTCATCTTCTACGTCATAGAAAACTCTCCTTCTCTTCCCTAAGCCAATTCTTGTGTGGTTCTCTTCATCCATAGAAAGAGCTTTAACATTGGACCTTCCAAAAGCCTTCCTTGAATCTCTCATCTCCTCTTCGTCATCCGCATCATCTAGATCCACATCTTCGTTGTCAGATGCCACAACCTGGTCCATCTTTCTTGACTTGCATCCTGTAATCTTCCTATTACCACGAGGACCAGTCTTCACTTTTGGCCACTCAACATTCCTCAGCATAACATCTTCCTCTTCTTCCACCTCGTTGAATCCCTCATCCTGCACCGCATCAGAGACTTCGCACCCATCAAAAGAACCTTCATACTCCTTGAGATCAAAACAATAATCAAACTCGTTGAGATCAACAGCTTCTTCATATTCTTCTTCTTCTTCTTCTTCTTCATCCTCCTCGTCTGATATTACATAATCCTCATCTGAATCATCTGAACCCCTATCCTTAGATCTAACCTTTATATCTGAATTTCTTGCTCTCTTTCCCATAATCTCCAAAAGCCACCAAACCAACTAATCTAATATCTCAAATTCACCAAAAAAACAATGATTTGATTCAGCTCCTCATGCCCTACAATTTATAACCTAACCAAATCAATCTCAACGCAAATCCCTCCAGCTCAGAAACACAGCAGATCTGCAAATCAAACCCAAAACACACACAATTAAAGCCATCGATTTGATTCCAACCTTAGAAAATGCTATTTTAATTACGAATCAATCCCAAAATCAGAAACTGAAAAGCAAAAATTAAATGAAGCAATTAATTTACAATTCCAGGTTACAAAAAAATTGTAATCCTCACCAAAATAAAAATCAAATAATTTACAATCATCCTCCTCCTATACACATATTACATAAGAAAACGAACCTCTTCGATGATTAAGACGTCGGATTCACCACTAAATCAGTGGATCGTAATCCTTTTCCCCGCCTTGTTTTCCTCTCTCTATTTACAACTTTTTTTTTTGGTTTGTTGGTTGCGGAAGTGAGCAAAATGTATTTTGATTTGTTTAAGAGGCTACGACGACGCGGTTGCGAAGGGGAAGAGAGCTAGCGTCTACAATGACGGAAGTACCCTCGGCCGCTTCTGGTGGCAGTTGGGTTTTTTTGACTTTTTGATATTTATTAATGATTGTGTGAGCAAGCACGTGAGGCAGCTATAGCCTGTGCTTGATCGTACTGGAATGTTTCTCATCGGACGGTTATTATTTGTCCCTACGTTTTCTAATCTTGGAATCGTTGGGAAATGAGCAAATTATAAAGTTGCTATTTATAGCAGATGTTGATTTCAGTTTCAGATGAAAATATTACAGAAAATTATTCCAAAATACACAGAAAGTTATTAACAAACAAAAAATCACATTATTCACGAGTTGCAATTGCTCAATTTTAAAAAATTTAGTGAGCTAATATACATATATTCTATTTTTAAAAAAAGTTTTTAGTGTTTGTTTTGGAATATTTATTAGTTCGATATATTTTAGGGCTGCATGGTGTATAATTATGAAAATCCATGCATAACATTTTCGTGCTCAGACAATTTGATTAGGGAATATTGAGATTTTTTGTTATAAAGGAAAATAATGATAACTTTTAATTGGACTATTATTTCACAATTGGGCCTTGAAATACATACAAACGAGAGGGCTTTAAGAAAAGCCTAAACCGTTTCAAACTAAACCAGAGCTCCAGTTTCTACAAAGGCAGTGAACTTTAGCAAGTGAAGCCATGTAATCATCAGACCTGAAATAAGTATGGGATGAAAAAAAGCATCAACAAACACTAAACCAAAGTATCTCTTCATTGTGATTGCTCTAAGTGAGTGTTGTAAGGATTCAAACCTCTGCCCATATGGACATCCACAAGCTGCGGTTATGTGAAACTTTGCCTTTTCTGATTTACCCTACAACGGGAATCAGACAAGAAGCTGTGTGAACTAGGCTGTTTGTTCTTGAACAGCAATAGATGTCAATGAAGATGGTGTTGGAGACATTCAAGAAGAAGAGCATACCTCAGCTTCATAGTAGAGCCCTGCATACAGTGAAGCGTAGAAGACTTCACTTGCTTGACCACTCGAGAAGTCATTAACCAACTATATATTTCAAAACCAGAATATTAGAAAATTCATAACATCAACTGTCAAGAAAGGTGTCTCAAAAAACCTTTTCAGGATCACCACCGTTCTTAAATAGGTTATAAGCTTCCCTCATCACAGGCCGAGAATCTCTACCAACCTACAAACGATGGTCCATCTTGATTATGTTACTGATCACTTGATCAGTGAATAATAAGCTTTTATGAAAAGAAGAAAAAAAAAAGACCTCGAGAAACTGTTTTCGTGCAACATCAACACCTTGAAGCCGAGCCTCGCAGAGAAAGCACCAAATCGATTCCTCAGTGTCATTTGGGTTCTGAGCAACATCTAACCTGAACTGTTCTGCACCTTCTTCAAACCTATTCATTATATGCACACGATATTTCATTGCTTCACTACGATATAAAGACCAGAATCAACTCAAAACCGTAAGAAGAGACAATGATTAGAAGCTCTTAAAGTCAAGTACCTATCCATATAGTAAAGAGAAAGCCCACGTTGCCAGAGATCTGTCATCAAAGCCAAAACGTATATGATCTAATCATTATTATTCGAAAATTTTCAAGCTTTTCAGACAAAACACATAGTAACACTTACATGCCTTTTGTCGGGAATCCAACACAATAGCTTTATCGAACTCTGTCACCGATCCAGAAACATCACCCTTTCACCCAAAAAAAAAAAATCGATTATTTAAAAGATCCCAAATTTAAAGACGGTTTCTTTGTTCGGACAAATGTGTTTGTCGGATTGTTCACACCTGTCTGAAGAGTTGCATTCCGTTTCGAATCGCTGCGATGGCTTCACGGGGGTTCGAATCTCCGCCTCCTGTTATGGCGTCCCAAATCGATGAAACGGAAGGGAGGAAGATTCTGCGAGAGATTGCGTGAGCGTAAGGTGAGTGGCGGGAAAATTGGGGGTTTAGGGTTTTAAGTGGCGAGATCGCCGCGAAACGCCGCGGGATTGTGGGAGATGGGTATATGATGGGATTCACGATCTGGGTTAGTGCCATTTGATCGTGGAAGCTGAAGAATTTTTACGGAGGTGATTACGATCTCTCTAGGGGTGGTTTAACGGATTGCTGACGATCAGTAAATTCCCAGAAGATAAGATGACAAATGGGAGGGAAGAAATGAAGCGGAAGTAAACCGGAAAATCGCGGTTTGTTTATTTGCTTTATGAGCCAAACCGGAAAATCTCTGTGAACCGTATGAAATCAGGTAATATCTTTACCAATCTAAACCACCAGGAGTGTGTGCAAATGTCTTGAGAAAAAAAAAAGAGTAACAAAATAAGGTAAAACCAAAGATTGAATTTGTTCCTATACGGTAAGCCACCAGGGTTTCGAGTCTCGGCTACTGGAAAATTAACATTTCGGCATCGTTAGGAACAGAGAACTGATATATGGTAATACGTAATTAGTCTAGACCACTTCTGTAAGGCCATGATACCCCCGTATAATTTAAAAAAAATGTTTAAATCTCCTAATTTTTTGCCGAAGACATACAAATTAATTTTGAAGAGATCAAAATAAATTTAAGAGAGCAAAACACTATTTAAACAAATACATTATATATTGATTATATGAATGAATAATTTACAATCTTTTATACCGTATTAATATTAAATTTCGATATTCTTTTTTTACTTTAGAAAAATATTTTTATCTCACTAAAAGTATTTTTCTTATTCTTCTTTAATGTTTTATTTGCAATTGTTTGATTTTTATGAAAGTGGTTTGCAAAATCATGGACATGGCGAAAAAATTATTTTTCTTACTTCCAGAATTTGAGTGATTAGATGTATAGATCATCTAACCTCCATATTAACTAAGGTCTTGATTGACACAGCAGATAACAAAGCAGTAACAGTATGCTATAGAAGTTGTATGTTACAGAAGCAGTATGTTCTTATAAATCTAGTTTATAAAGTGATTGGTAGAGCAGTACATGATTCATATATACAATTATTTTTAAAACTAGTATATAATATATAATTTATTTATTTCTAAATAATATAGATATATTTATATATATATATATATATATATATTAATTTTATACTTTTATTCAGAATAATAAATCATATTTAATTATATATGTGTCATATTTTGAATGTAAAATATTATTCTTTTAAAAATTAAAAAAATATTTTTATTTTTTAAAATAAAAATAAAAAATTTTCTTTTATAAAAATAAAATATTTTTTTTAAAATAATATATTTTTAAAAAATAAAATAAATATTTATTTTTAAACAATTTTTTAAAAAAGAATAAAAAATAAAAAAAATTGTTTAAAATTTTGTTATTTTTTAAATAAAAAATATTTTAGAAAATAAAAATATATATTTATTTCTATAAAATATTTTTTATCTTCTAAATAATAATTTGTTAGAAAATAAATATTTATTTTTAAAGAAAATTAGAAAAAAATTAAAAAATAAAACTTCTATTTTGAAAAAAAAGTTATTTTTGGAGCCAAATATAATTTTATGATATTATTAAACAAAATAAATGAATTAATCAAATTTTTATTTTTTTAATATTATAAATACAAATGCTCTCTCAAAAGCTTCATATGAGAGTATTGAACGAAGAGCATTTGGATCTTCTAAATGCTATCATAAATGTTTTAGTAAAAATTGTTGATTGGATAATAAGAAGCATAATGTTCGTGCTAATGCTCTAAGAAAAATATATGTACTAATCGTTTATTCCTCATTTCATAATTGTTTTAAGCTCTTTGAATTTTAAGACGTGGTTTGCATATCAAAATTAGGAAGAACATATCTCTAAAACACGATTAAGACACTGAATAATCTGGTAGAGAAAACAAAGTTTTGAATCCCTAAAATTAATTATTTTCCTTATTTAGAAACTCTTGAAGAAACAGAGAAGACAAGAAAACTACCACAAGTCTATTTTTCATCTTTTTCTCACTAACCGCATGTCCCGCCAAGCCTCACAAAACAGAACAACCAGAAAAATAACGAACTCATAATTTGTCGTCTCTGTTATAAATAAGCCATCTCGGCAATTGTGAAAAAATTACATACTCCTAAGGAGGCTACGTAAACCTTCGAAGGAGTCGTCACAAATCTTGTTTTCTCAGACGAATAACGAACAGCTCTTATCTTGTAAAAAAAACAAATATATATCTTCAGAGCTGTTCAAGTTCAAAAACAATTTGATTAATAGAAACCAATAAAAAGAAGAAACAAAAAAGACAAAACAACATGCCGTACTACGACGATGATTCCAAGAGGAAGAGAAGGTATGTTATCATCTCAATCTCCTCTGTTCTTCTCATCTCCATGGTGGTCGCCGTTACCGTCGGTGTCAGCCTCAACAAAAACGAAGGCAACGGTGACTCTGACGCACAGATAACGTCTTCCGTCAAAGCCGTTAAGGACGTATGCGCACCAACGGATTTCAAAAAGACATGTGAAGACAGCATGATCAAGAACGGTAACAACACGACCGACCCGATCGAGTTGGTTAAGACAGCGTTCAGCGCAACAATGAAGCAGATCACAGCCGCGGCTAAGAAGTCACAGACCATGATGGAGCTTCAGAAGGATCCAAGGACGAAGATGGCTCTTGATCAGTGCAAGGAGCTGATGGATTACGCGCTGGGAGAGCTCAGCAACTCTTTCGAGGAGCTTGGTAAGTTTGAGTTCCATTTACTCGACGAGGCTTTGATCAATCTAAGGATCTGGCTCAGCGCGGCGATAAGCCACGAGGAGACTTGCCTCGAAGGGTTCCAAGGGACGCAAGGGAACGCTGGGGAGACCATGAAGAAAGCGTTGAAAACCGCTATCGAGTTGACTCGCAACGGGCTAGCAATCATCAGCGAGATGTCGAATTTCGTGGGACAGATGCAGATTCCTGAGCTCAACAGCCGCAGGCTGTTGTCTCAGGAAATCCCCTCGTGGGTGGACCAGCGAGGGCGTAGGCTCTTGCAGGCTGCGGCCGCGTATTCCGATGCTAAGCCTGATATAGTGGTGGCTCAGGACGGGAGCGGTCAGTATAAAACGATCAACGAGGCTTTGAAGTTCGTCCCAAAGAAGAAGAACACGACCTTCGTGGTTCACATTAAGGCTGGTGTCTACCAGGAGTATGTTCAAATCAACAAGAGCATGACTCATCTTATGTTCCTCGGTGATGGTCCAGAGAAAACCATCATATCCGGTAACAAGAATTACAAGGACGGTATCACTACCTACCGTACCCAAACTGTTGGTACGTCACATTTGGATTAAAATAGTAAAAATAACATTAACTCAATATATTATGACAAAGTAGTATAGAAATAGAAATTTTTTTTAAAACAACCTTAATTCAGAATCAAATTAATTAAATTACTCTAAACTCTAAACACCTATTCTAATCCCACATATTACATTTTGCATAAAATATGCATAGTTCATATTACATTTTGCATAAATTATAATATACAAAATATTATTATTTTACATTTTGACCTTGTTGATTGAAAATTGTATATGTGGATGTTGCTATTTTACTGGGTTTTTTCTTTATTTTAATAAGTAAATCTAAAGCCAAATATAAAATAAAAAAAAATTCAAATTTTTTTAACGAATATCATTTTGAAAATTTTTTTCTCACTGTATGTACTTTTAGAATAAAAAATATTTTAGTGATTTCTATTTTTACTCATTAGCTTATAAATATTTAGAAATCATATATGTTAACAAATGCAATGGTTACTGCAGCTATCATTGGAGACTCTTTCATTGCCAAGAACATCGGGTTCGTTAACACTGCTGGTGCAGCCAAATTCCAAGCTGTTGCGGTTAGGGTTCAATCAGACGAGTCCATCTTTTTCAACTGTAGATTCGACGGCTACCAAGACACCCTCTACGCTCACTCTCACCGTCAGTTCTACCGTGACTGTACCATCTCAGGCACTATTGATTTCCTTTTTGGAGACGCGGCAGCTGTGTTCCAGAACTGTACTTTGTTGGTGAGAAAGCCACTTCCGAACCAGGCGTGCCCGATCACAGCCCACGGTCGTACTGACGCAAGGGAAGCAACAGGATTTGTGTTCCAAGGTTGTACTATTGCCGGGGAACCGGATTACTTGGCGGTCAAGGCAACTAGCAAAGCCTATCTTGGAAGGCCATGGAGAGAGTTTTCAAGGACTATTATTATGAATAGTTTTCTCCCGGATTTCATCCAGCCGCAAGGATGGATGCCGTGGATGGGGAACTTTGGTCTTGACACGTTGTTCTACTCTGAGGCTCAGAACACAGGACCGGGAGCAGGCCTTGCAAACCGGGTTACTTGGGCTGGAATCAAGAAATTGAGTAACGAGGAGATTCTCAAGTTCACACCGGATCAGTACATTCAAGGTGGCATTTGGATTCCAGGCAAAGGTGTTCCATACACTCCTGGCCTCTTGGCTGCCAACCCTAATGCTGCAACCACAGTCCCAAGCGGCTCAGCTGCTTCAGGCACCCCCTCCTTCACGGACACAAGTGGTGCTGGCTCGGTTTCTCCATCAGCTGCTCCAGTTTCTCCATCAGCTGCCCCAGAAGGTTCACTAAAGATGGCTTCAACAGAGACAAGTGGTGCTGGCTCGGTTACTCCAGCAGCTGCCCCGGAAGGTTCTCTAAGGATGTCTTCAACGGAGAGAACCGGTGCTGGCTCAGTTTCTCCAGCAGCTGCCCCAGAAGGTTCTATCATGATGGCTTCAGTGGAGAGACCTGGTGCTGGCTCAGTTTCTCCAGCAGCTGCCCCGGAAAGTTCTATAAGGATGGCGTCAACAGCGACAGGTGGTGCTGGCTCAGTTTCTCCAGCAGCTGCCCCGGTTTATCCACCACCTCCCCCATATTATCCTGGCATTGCATTGTCTAACTAAAAGATCCATTAAGATGCCATATTATGTCTTTTTTTTTTCTTACTAAAACCTGGAAACAAAAAACATTTGCACTAACCTTCAAGAATTCAGGATTATTGATCTATACCAAATTGTTTGAGATTAAAGTTTAGCTTTCTAAACTCATATTTAATTATCGCAGTAAATTAAATATGATATTTATAATTCTATAATTATAACAATTCATTACGTAGAATATTAGTTCACAAACTGTTCTAAAGAAATTCATTATTTTCATCCATTTTAGTATCCTTGGCCATGACGTTAAGAACTTTTGAGGAAACAATGTGAAGTTTGATAAACATAGTAAAGATCAGTGTTGTAATAAGCTCACAGTAGTCACAAACTTTAGATATTGTCTGAAACAAGGCACCAAAAAAGCACAATTCTCTAACAAAAATCCGATTATGAAAGTGATTTAAGAAGCAACAACACAACAGAATCAAGTTCAATGACACAGACAAATGTTCTTAAACCTTGAAACCACGGCTCTTCCTCTTTCCTCTAGCCTTCTCGAACTTCCTTCCCTTGGACCGAACATATGGCTTCGAGTGACTGTGTGGCACACCAGGAGCAGGACCAAAATGCTTAACAGCCTCACGTGAATTCTTAGGTCCTCTAAGAAGAACCTACACACAATAACCAAGAATTGTGAACACACGAAGTTGAAAATGGAGAACAGGGGTTTGGTTGAGAGATATACAGTGTTCTGTCCCAGTGGAGCTCTGAGAGCAAGCTGGTCAAAGGTCAAGCATTCACCACCAGCTTTCTCAATGCGAGCTCTGGCTCTCTCTGTGAACCTCAAGGCTGTAACTTTGATAGCTGGAATCTCGTGTACTCTCAGATCATCGGTTATAGTTCCAACCAAGACAGCTATCTTATCTTCCTATCATATGATCACATTCAAAACTCATAAGCATGATTCCAAAGAAATAAAACAGAGTTTATCATGACCTAGGACTAACTTTTTCACCAAGGAACAAAGAGATAAAGAGATTTTGAAACGAAATGGAACCTTGCCAGTCATGAACTCGACGAGCCTAGATAGAGAGAGAGGAGCTTTGTTGACTTTGCTCATGAAAAGCCTCTTCAAGATCACTGCATTGAACTTGCTCTGAGTTCTCCTCACCAGAAACCGGTAAAGCTGCATAATTGCAATACAAAAAAGTTCAAAATCTCATATTCAGACCAAACAGACATCTCTTCTTCGAAAGGAGGAAGATTGTTAGTTAAAGTATTGACCTTGACAGTGAGCTTGAGGTAGACATCGTCGGACTTAGGAGCTGTCCTTTTGGTCTTCTTGCTCTTACCTCCCGCGATCAAATCGATACCCTGCAAACACCAACGAGCTGATCTCAGAATCAACCAAACTCAAAGTATAAAGAGAGGTATTGAGAAACGGAGATTAAGAGATAGAGGAAGGTGAAATGTTACCATTGTAGCGTCCGGGGGATGTGGTGCCGCCGCGCGTCGAAGCTTCTGCTAGAGAAGTGATGAATTTAGCTTTTATATCAGTTTTATTGTAACGGACTCTACTCAGGCTTTAGGGTTTACTTATTTCCCCTATGGGCCGTGTAAGCCCAATATAAGTAAAAACCATCTTTGAACATTTTAAGACTTGAGTTAGAGGAGTTTTCTGTTCTATTATGTGACATCAATAAACATATGCATTGAAAATAGAACAAATTTTGTAAGGATATATAATATGAAACAGAGAAAGTAATACATAAATTAGCTACGGAGTATTAATCACAGAGATATCAAGGTTCAGTTGAGTTTGAAATCTACTTGAAAAGAGTTTATCAATAATACGTACAAATTAAATCATACTTACTTCTTTTTTTCTTTTTTTTTGACAACAAATTCATACTTATACTTCATAGCATAAAAATAAATTTACTATTTACAAAAAAAAAAAGTAAAACAATGTTAATGTATTAACGAGGGAGAAACATGATTAATCTCACACGTGCGTGCTTACCTCTAACGATAAAACCGAACTTTTCAAAAGACGCGGTTTCTCTCGCCCGACAACAAATTACTTTGACCAGTTCCAATGAGAATCCTCCACGTCTCATTGATCTTCCTTCCATCACCCTTATCCTTGCCTTAGAAGGTTAACACTAATTACCTTCTAGCTATTATAATTGTGAGTCCCATTAGATCCAATGATCCATTTCATATTCTTAATTATCTCTATGATCACCATGTCCATCTGTAACCTAACTATTTGACCGACTTCTTCATTTTCTTCCAACGTAATCAATAGCCATTAAAATCCAAAAACTGCGTTGAAAATAGATTTCCAAAATTCTCAGACAGGAGAGAGAGACCACGACCTATCTGCACCATCTGTTTTTCTCCCTCCTCAATACCCTAAAGCTGAAACTTTTTTTTTTGTTTCTCTGTTCCCAAATAAAGAAAGTTACAATCTTTCATATGGATTTGTTCTGTTCTAATCTTTTGTCCATTTGATCCACTTGAGTATTAAGACTAATCAAGATTTACTTCTTGTCTCCCTCCCTTTTGTTTTGTCTCTTTCTTTCGCGTTTCCCGCATTTTCCCGGGAAAAATCCCAAAAAAAAAAAAAGCTTCCGACTTTCTGATCGCCTCCTTATCAATCCTTTAAACCATAAACGACCCGTTGTTTCTCACCTGATTTGGCGCAAACCCATATGATTTAATTTTGCATTCTGGTTAGAAAAGAGAAACGATGACGACGACAATGGAAGCGGTGATGGAGATAAGTACGGTGGATGATATCATAAGAAGATTATTAGAAGGCAAAGGAGGCAAACAGGTTCAGCTCTCCGAGATCGAGATCCGTCAACTCTGCGTTAACGCCAGACAAATCTTCCTCTCTCAGCCTAATCTCCTCGACCTCCATGCCCCCATTCGCATCTGCGGTACCCCCTCTCTCTTCAACAGATTCAAGAAAATTTTGATTTTGATCCTTTAGAGTATATGTTTTATGCATTGTCTTATTTATTACAAACTATGAAAAATATTACAAACTGATCAGGTGATATTCATGGACAATACCAAGACCTTTTGAGATTATTTGAATACGGAGGCTACCCTCCTTCAGCCCACTACCTCTTCCTCGGAGACTACGTCGACAGAGGCAAGCAAAGTCTCGAAACAATCTGTCTCCTCTTGGCCTACAAGATCCGTTACCCGTCCAAGATCTTTCTCCTGAGAGGCAACCACGAAGACGCTAAGATCAACAGAATCTACGGCTTCTACGACGAATGCAAACGGAGATTCAACGTTAGGCTATGGAAGATATTCACCGACTGCTTCAACTGTTTGCCCGTTGCTGCTCTCATCGACGACAAGATCTTGTGTATGCACGGAGGGTTGTCTCCGGAGCTGGAGAATTTGGAGCAGATTCGTGAGATTGAAAGGCCTACTGAGATTCCAGACAATGGTCTTCTCTGTGATTTGCTTTGGTCTGATCCTGATCAGAAGAGTGAAGGATGGTCTGATAGCGATAGAGGTATTTCTTGTACGTTTGGGGCTGATGTGGTTGCTGAGTTCTTGGATAAGAATGATCTTGACCTCATTTGCCGTGGCCATCAGGTTAAAAAAAAAAAAGAAGACTTATCTTAGATATTAGTTGAGATAGGTTTGTGATTTTACTTTGGTTTGTTTGCAGGTAGTGGAAGATGGGTATGAGTTTTTTGCTAAAAGGAGATTAGTAACTATCTTCTCTGCTCCAAACTATGGTGGAGAGTTTGACAATGCAGGTGCATTGTTGAGCGTGGACCAATCTCTTGTTTGCTCTTTTGAGATTCTGAAACCTGCTCCATCTTCAAGCAGTAATCCTCTCAAGAAGGTTTGTTTTCATCACACCAAGAAGCCCTCCTTCTGATACTATGATTGGCATAGCTTAAAACATAGCTTTCTTTACGTTTTATCAGGTACCAAAAATGGGCAAGTCTTAGAAACTCAAGTAAAGCTTCTTCCCTTGAGGCTTGGTTTCATGAGCTCAAACTAGGCTATATGTATTACTTCAGATGTAGGTAAACTGCAATGGAGAAGAGAACCTCAAAGACTAGTTTACTTAGTCATTAAAGAAGAACAAAAGAGAGTGAGAGACAGAAGACAAAAGCTGTAATCCAAATATTTTTTCTGTGTATAGTCGCATAAACTTCTATTCTCTGCTTCTGGAGATTTTCATCTCCTTTTGGTTTGTTTTCTTGTTCTTTTATGTTTATTCATTTAAGTTATAGAGTGCCTCTCTTCTTTTGCTTTTCGTATGATTGAAAAATATGTTTGTAACCGTTGAGGCACTACCAAGTCTGTCAACTCCGAGATATTTATGAATGTGCTCTATGTAAAACACTTACATATTTTTCAATCATACGATCTTTAGAAAAATATTTTTATCAAACTCTCTAAAACAAGAGTAACTTCAAACAAAACTAGATAAGTTCTGTCACAAAAAAAAAGGGAGGAGATAAACTGTTTTTGAACAGCAAAGAGCAGAAAACAAAACAACAGAAACAAGAAAGTACGAGTAATAGCTCCCTCTAGTCTTCTTCCTCGCCCTCGTTCTCAGCAATGTTGAAGTACCTCAACTCATAGAGGTTACGGTCCTTGTTGGCCGCAATCACTCTCAGCCAATCCCTCACATTGTGCTTCTTCAAGTACTTCTTAGTCAAGTACTTGAGGTACCTGACGAGAAACAAAGAGTTGAAATTTCATTGCTAGTACTTATTGCTAGTACTTATAGAGAGATTATGCGATATAGTGCTTATAAATCCTCTTGGAGAATGTGGTGTTGAGTGTACCTCTTGGAGAATTGGCCATCAGAAGTAACAGTGATCTTGTTCTTCTCACGCGTGATTGTGACAGAATCACCGAGCGCACCGGCTTTCCCACCGACTTTGATCCTCTCCTGAAGGAACTTCTCGAGGGAAGCAATCTCCATGATCTTGTCATCGACAGGCTTCGAGCAATCAATGGAGAAAGAAACCCCCTTCTTCTTTCCCTTGGCAACGGCTGCACCTCCACGACTCATTTTCTCTCAACCCTTTCCTGTACAAATCCAAAAACAGGACAGAAGAGTGTTTATAAATCCCACCTACAAAGCCAATGACACATGTCTGTCTGGATACAGACAAGGTGTTTCAAAACAGGTAATGAATCTTATCTGTTTTACATTTGAATACTAAATGCCATTTCCAAAAACCTGTGAGATCTGATGAGAATTGAAACTTGTTACATGCATGTTTCTAATCTAACCTCTTCAATTACATTCTCAATAGAGTGAACAAGAGCTCATTTGAAGCAAGTGGAAGGCGAAACTATAAACTCGTGCATCTAGTCTATCTTCCTCGCGAGATGATTCTTATCAAATCTAATATAAGACACTGAAGAGTGTTAGATCAGATTGAGAGAGAGATCGTAACAGCGTACCTTGAAGACGAGCGGCGTCTTTTTAGCTCTTGAACGAGAGAGAGGAGACGGGGAAACAAATGTGGCTAGGGTTTTTGCTCATTTAAAGTGCTTCTTATAACCCTAATTTATATTTCTGTAAATCACATGAACACCCTCTGATTATTTCACAATTACACAATCGCCCCAAAGCTTTTGTATTTGAATTTAGAATCCCCATTGTTATATTCTTATACAATAAGTGAGATTTATCTTCTAATCACACCAATAAAATGCAAATGCTAGTAGTAGTTTAGTTTGGTTTCTTTTACAAATCTGTAAGACAGAGATTACAAAACAGAATAATCCACATGGTTGGTCTACCCTGATGAACAGTCATATACACAGATGTGGAGTATTCTATTTTTCTTGTTGCATAGATAGTTTAGTATATGGTAATTTGACATTCATTTTATTTTGCATAGAAGACAAACATCATTTTACTAAAAAAAATTAACATATTAAGAAGAAAAATGTTGCATTAGGGTATTTCACTTGGATACCCAGTGTAGCCACATCAAAGAAAAACAAATAACCAACGACCATTTGCTAGCCGGATCCAAACCAGACCCAAACCGGCTTTAACCGCACGGTCACCACCAAACAGGGGAAGCAAGTCTCTCTCCAAACCTATTACATACCATTCATTTGTGTTCATATATTATCAATTCATCACATAACTTCAAGCATGCAGTGAGTGTTTCATGTTTTATCAAATATCAACTTCCCAATGTTTTTCTTTTCTTGGTCCAACGTTCATGAGAATTGCCTTCTCAGGCAACTGACTCAAACTCTTACGATGGTCCTCCACCTCCATGCCTCTGATGGAAGCTCCCTGCTCCTTCATTGAAAGAAGACGCCCAAATGGATGGTTCTCTGTCCATCTGGTTAACCGGGTAGGCTTGTTGCGGTTGCATATAAGGTTCTCTCTCCCATATGTTAAACCGGAGAAACCCGCTCCCCCCTGCCTGATCTGAAGAAGATGAAGTTGATCCTCTACTGGGCCTCCGTCCAGAGGGGAATACAGGCCCACGAGAGACTATAGGTGAGTCTGGTTGGTGTGACTGTGCAGTAGACTGTTGGTAATAGGCTTGAAGAGCTTGTGTTCTGTCTCTGGTCCGAACGTTGCTTCCAGGAAAAGGCGGTGTCCTTGGAACAGATGCCACCGAGCTCCCAGCTCTACCACTGGAACTGTAAAATCAAGTGTTACCGATAAGAATTTAGCAATTCCATTTTGAAAGTCAAGAGAGAAACTATGTACCTGTGACCATGATATGATGGACGCATGAACTGCGGCATTCTTGGTCTGATAACATCTGAGCCGTTGGCTCGGGAAGTTCTCACAGCAGCTGGTGGAGGCGAGGGATGAGTTGGACTGCCAACGTGAGGGCCAGAAGCAGAGAAGTGCTGTGGCGGTGGGGGTGGAGGTGAGTGATATTCCCAACCGTGATAGTGCGGATCCACAGGGAAACCATAAGGAGCTGGGACTTCACTGGAAACCGACGAGCCGGTGTTCCAGTGAGTAGTGAAACTTGGACTGTCTGAAACGCCAGCAGCACCGGCAGAGCTTGAGGAAGACGAATGAACCGGGCCAATGTAGGTTACGTATGGACATGGGTGACCCGCTGTTGGAGCTGCTGGTTCTGTAAAGTAGCCATGCTGGTTCAAGAGATCGTGATCTGTGCAATGGCGTCAGACTCAACAAGTCAATAAGCCAAAATAAAGAGGGAGAAAAACAAAGAAATAACCATTCTGACAATGTCTTACATGAACTCGGCGAAAACTCTCCATCCCTAACAAAGGTTAAGAGAGATTCATCAGCACAGATGATCCCACTTTTGATTGAAAAGCAGAACATAGAGTTTTGCAATTACTTACTCGAAAGAAGGAAGACGAGCTGAACTTCCAAATGGGCACCAGTGAACTCCAAAAGCCTGAAAAGATACATAAACACAAAGCATTTTTTTGAGTGTGAAGTAAGTAACAGAGCTTGGGATGGATAGGGGTTAACAGGCTATTTACCATTTCAGAGTAGCTTCCGATATCATAAATCTCATCTTCATGAACCCAATCCTCGACGTTGAACTCAGGGTGTGAACGGCAACCGTTGGCGTAAAGCCACTGGCCTTTCTCTACTTTCCTACAGTTTGGGCACTGCATCACCCCCTTTGCATTGAAAGCTGAGCCAATACAATCTAGAAAAAAGACACAAAGGAAAACATGTCTGAAGTTAGATGATTTGTAAAAGAGTATAAGAAACCGATCACAACGCATTTAATACCACCACACATTGGAGGAAAATTCAAACTGTAGCCAGAAAGCTCTCGTTACGTGTAGCTTATGAAATACGGATTTGTAAATAATAGTTCTGGAATTACAAAGGAACTTGAGGAATTTGATAATGGAGCTCCTCCCACTCCCCCTGAATGATCACTCAAATCTGCGATAAAGCTAAAGCATTAAACCATGGTTGCTTTTAGAATAACCCCAATTTACTAAGGTTACTTCGCCACTTGTAGTCCTTTTATTCCTTGCATCGATTCATACGGATAGTCGCCAAACTATAAGTAAAGCTTGCTCAACTTGTAAATATATAGACACACAGATACTCCTAACCAGACATCCAAGACTGACACACAGACATACAGTGAACAAAGATTAAGAGGGAAAGACTCATAAAGAACTCATTCCCTCGTAAACAATCTTAATGAAGAGCATATAATGCATTTTTACTGCTGAAACACAAATTGGACAAACATTCTGAGCTAATAGACGCATCAAACAAACTTGGCATTATGATGAAACAGTGATCAAGCTATCTGCATAATCCATAAAAACTCGCGCAGATCATGAACATGAACCGATCAGTTCAAAGCTCATTACCATTCATGATTGTTACAAGTACAACAAAAGGGTCACATCTCAACTAACAATAGTAGCCCACCAACCAGCATAATCCATAGCCTATGCTTAGGACCGGTCATGGATGCTATATATGCACAAGCACACATAAAATTCGAGCAGATCATGAACATGAACAGAGATCAGTCCAAAGCTCAATGCCCATCCATGATCATTACAAACAAAAGTGTCACATCACACAAACATAATGTAACAAGGACATGATTAATAAATCAAATCGAAGCAAAGCAAAACAAAACAAAGGCAGATCTGGATGATTCAAATCGAATTCAATCGAATTTTAAAAAAGAATAGCTTATCAATAATATACACAAAACATGAAAGTATAAGAAACGTAACCTAGATGGAACTGGTGGCCACACTGAAGATTAGCCCAGGCTCGATCGCCGTCTTTAACGACCGTATCGAGACAAATCGAACACGCAACCGAGCCGAAACCATCTCCTTCCACGTCGCCATCGACGTCGGGGAGATCATTGTCTCCGAAATTGAATTTGTTAACCTTGTTTCCTAAACCCATAACACCAATTCAAATTCAAATCTCAACAAAAACCCTTTTCCGTCGAGCTCGAATCACCACCACACAATTCAATTTACGCTCTTTCCCCGATTCGTTTTTGCTTCGATTCGATTAATTTAAGAGAATGCTTTTAAAAGCTTATGAATCAATGAACTCTCTCCGATCGTTACCACCAGAGACCCAGAAGAAGGAAAAGAGAATTATATTTTTTTTGAAGTTTTTTTTTCTCTTTCTTTGTTTGCTGGGCGTGATGTTTTGTGTGAGAGAAAAGATTGGGTTGCGGGTAGAAGCAATGACCCATGTCTGAATACTTTTTATAATTGGACGGCTCAGATTTATCCTCACATATTTGTCTACTTCACATCAGCCCTTAACTTTTTCCTTTCTTTTTTCTTTTTCTTTTTTCCTCTATTACCCAATTAAGTACATTATTAATACCACCTTGATAATTTCACTTTCCATTTTTGGCTATCATCATATCTTACAACTGGTTTTGAATTTTCTTTTCTGGTAAACTGGTTTTGAATTTGGTTTGGTCAGGTTGACATTGTTAAGAAAATATCTATTAACCAAAAATTAAACATTTCTCGTAAACATCAGATTATAAGAAGTTAAATGAATAAAAAATGAACAAATCAAACGCATATTACTGTATTTAGGTTCTATTCAGTTTTGGTGGGTGTTAACATTTACAATGTCCAACACCCATAGATTCATTCATAAATGTGTTCAGTTTTCTTTAAAATTCGTTGCTTCTGTATTAAAAAAGAATCCTTTTTCTTTCTCTAACATGACATGCATGTGAATATAATGACGTGAAACAGTAGTGTATCATATTAAATTCCACTTTTTCAGGAAAAGAAGATGAGCACAACTAGATATGAAAAAAAAAAATCCAAATCGGAATGTAAAACTAGTTGAAAAAAACAAGACACAGACAGAGAGATAGAACTGATGCGGCTAGAGAGAGAGAGAGAGAGAGATTAAGCGTAGTAGTTCAAGCTTGCTTTCTTCTTGGCCTGGACTTGGATGATACCTTCATTGAAGTCCTCATGGTTCACCTGAGAACAACAGACAACTTCTCAATGTTTAAAAACCAGACAAAAACTTCAATCATAAAGAAGCGTAAAAGCATTAAGACTTGTGTATCTTTATTACCTCTGTGGCATCGCGACGAAGAGCTAACATGCCAGCCTCTACACAAACCGCTTTCAGCTGAGCACCATTGAAATCATCTGTTGATCTTGCAAGCTCCTCAAAGTTGACGTCTGGGTGTACATTCATCTTCCTCGAGTGAATCTGTTAACATTTCAGTTTTGTGTTAGTTTAAATTCTGTGAGCTTTTAAGCTATCAAGGTTCATGTTCGGTAAATGAGAGAGACAAACCTGCAAGATTCTGGCTCTTGCTTCTTCTGTTGGATGTGGGAACTCAATCTTCCTGTCTAGTCGACCAGAACGCATCAGTGCTGGGTCCAGAATATCTGCACGGTTAGTCGCTGCAATCACCTGGAAAATTAAGTTTGAGTGTTACACTTTTCTTTGTGGGATGATACATAAACGAGTAACTAGAATAGAGAAAGACTCTCTCACCTTAATACGCTCATCGCTACTGAATCCATCAAGCTGATTGAGCAGCTCCAACATAGTCCTCTGCACTTCCCTATCTCCGCTTACTTCACTGCACTCTCAGCCAAAGAATGTGGTTTAGTGAGTTGCTGATGAAGACAGCAAAAAGTTTATATCGTACCTGTCAAAACGCTTTGTACCAATTGCATCGATTTCATCAATGAAGATGATGCATGGCGCTTTCTCTTTTGCTAGCTGAAAGGCATCACGGACAAGTTTTGCTCCGTCTCCAATAAACATCTGCATACATTCGGATATGACACAGAATCATTACACATGCATCACTCTATACCTCCAAGGTAATGAATATAACATTCGTAATATACCTGGACCAATTGAGGGCCTGCCAATTTGAGGAAAGTGGCATTGGTCTGTGCTGCACAAGCACGAGCCATTAGAGTTTTACCAGTCCCCGGAGGACCATACAAGAGCACTCCCTTTGGTGGACGAACACCTAGCTTCTCGAAACGCTCCTTGTGCGTCATGGGGAGTACAATAGCCTCTACAAGCTCTTGGATCTGTTTCGAAAATAAACTCAAATCAGATTATTAAATACAGCAACACACACACACAAGCACAAATAGAAAATAAACTAACCTGCTTCTCCAATCCTCCAATGTCATTGTAATCTTCGGTAGGTTTCTCATCCACCTCCATGGCTTTAACCCTAGAGTCATACTCAGACGGCAAGGTATCCAGTATCAAGTAACTGTCTTTGTTAACTCCAACCAAGTCCCCAGGCTTCAAGCTATCAGGGTCCACGAGGCCAACAACAGGTAGAAAGATAGTCTGCAAGCAAAAAGGATTTTCTCAGAAATGAAATGCAAAATAGAAAAAAAGGAATAGGAAAGAACTCTCTCACCTGTCGTGTAGAGGTTTTCAGCACAACACACTTTCCCTTCCGTTGAGAGTCAAGGTCAATATTAGCACCGTCTTCCTCAGCATCATCTTCCGGATTCATCTCCAAGATCTAATCACAAAACAGTTACACATCAACTTCAAGCAGAAGATTTACAGGACATAATACAAGAAGCTAGGACATAACAAGCTTGTAGAGTACCTCGACAATGTTGCCAACCAAGTAAGGAAGCTGCTTGTTGAGTTTAATCTTCTCCTGATTCTCCTTTATCTTCTCCTTGTAAGAATCGCATTCAAGATTCGTTCTTTGTGCGTCTTCCTGTATCCCATACCATTAAAGAAGAACACAGGATCATACTAAGTATCATACTTCAACACCACAGCAACTTCAACAGTATCATACTAAGGAGCTTCCAATGTAATGAAATGAATCACCGATGTGTTAAAAAATTGAAACTTTCAGATAAAAAGTAATACCATTAAAGGTCTAGTGCATATCTCGTTGTCACAGATTACAATTACCTCAAACCCTAAATCAGATACAAGCACGACACGTGTCCCAATTCTAAGGCAATTGCTTGAACCCAATACTATCAATGAAGCAAAAAGAGAGATCGGAGAGAGAGTAATTGGGTCGGAACCTTGAGGATTCGAATCTCGTTCTCGAGGAGGCGAGCAGCTCTGATGATATCTTCAGTGGACATTGATGCGAGCTGATCTTCTTCGAAGCTTGACGTGTCTTCAACCATAGGGGTTGCCATTTCAATAGCCAAATCGGAGAGAAACAGAGATCGCCGGGAAGAAGGTAGGATAGTTTGGGGGAGAAGAGAGACAATGTGAAAAAGGGAGAAGAGGAAATAAATAACCAAATAAAGTTTAATTGATTATTATATAAAAAACTAGGATCGGCCCGCCCTACGGGCGGGAAATTATAATAAAAACTATTTTATTGTAATTTTATGAAACATCTATGTTCATTGTAAATTGAAAACGATATCATAGACAAACAAATAATAAAAATAATTCTTTATTATTTTGAGATCATATTGTGGGCTTTAACAAATATTTTTGGTTTGAATTAAAATGAGTAACCTTTGTTACTATCATTATTTTCTATTTTTTAGAGAATACAAAATTAGCAAACAATTAATTCAAAAATTGTAATAATATCTATATTATTAACATTTATATTATTATTATTTATATTTCAATTTGGCAAATAAAATATATAGTTTAAATAAATAATTCTAATTTTTTTCAAGAATATTTATGTTTAAAAAACTTTTACACAAATTATTTATTTCATGATAATAAATTAGTATATCTCCAAGCTAAATTATTTAAAATATAAGATAATTGATAAATATAATTAAATTTCAATTTTTAAAATTTTATATATTTATAGTTTAATAATATCATTAGTAATAATTAATTATTTTCTAATTTAACAAAAAATGATATTTTAGAATATATTTGTTTCAGATAATAATTATATCTGCAATGAAATATTAGTGAAACTTTAGTGTTTTACTGGTTATGTTTCGTAACTTATTATAGCTTTTGTTGAACTCTGTTTAGTAACAAAATTATTTGTTAGGAATTTTTCTCATGATATTTTGAACTACTGTTTTAGAATAGTATTTTATAAATTAATGAAATAGTATACTTCTGTAGCAAATTTTTATTTTAGTTACATACCACTTCATATCAAATAATTTATTGGAAGAAGTTAGAGTAAAGCAAACCATAACTAAAAAATGAAGAACTAAAATAATATTTTGTTTATTCTCAATTGAAAGTGATTTTATTATGTATTCCCCATTTTTTGTTAATATATATTTAATATTATAGGTTTATCTAACTAATAAGAACATTTTCATTGTAATCATGTAATTATTTTACATTTTTCAATACTGGTTTTTCCTCTATTATAATAATAAATATAATAAAATTATTCAGATTTGCAGTTGTGATTCAACACATAATTTTTTTCTCTAATACAAGTTTGTTTCTGAATATATTTTACACATTTTCTGTGAAATTAATTATTTTTTTCAACTTGATTACTTACCACATTACTATTTAAAGATTTATGTATCTATTTTTATAAATAATCAAATAAACCACATTATCCAATTAAGAATTATTTATAAAAAAATATTATTGTTTAATATTCAAGGTATAATTAGTGATTATATTATTTTTATTTCCTTTTATAGTATAATTTTTTTTACATTGGTTATATCTATATATATATAATTGTGGTTATAGACTTACAGTAACGATTTATAATTAAATTAACTGCTAACCAAATTAATCTATGGTTAGGATTTAGAAATTGCGGAGCAGAATATAATAACTTTGCTATGACTTAATTTTTTCTTTTGAACACAAACAACAAACTTCATTAATAAATAGCGTTAGGTGAGGGAATTAACATCCTCATTTACAGCATTGTTAAGCAAAACAGTCTGCAACAACATTTTCCAAACGGGAGATTCATCCAAAAGAGATGGCCACAAATCTGAAGCTAAAACTACAATATCTGATGCAATTCCATACACCTCTGGAACTGGTTATTCCTTCCTGATGCAGGCAATAAGCTGTTTAGAACCTGCTTCACATCTGACACGGCGAACTCCTTACAGTTGGGGACTGGCGTGTGCTCCTCTCATTGCTATACTCTCTGCCATCAAAGATGTGGAGACATGCGCTTCCACTACTGATAACTTCATCGGTCCATCCTCTCTGTAGATGACTCATCCCAAACCTGCAATATTGCGGTTCTCCCTCCAAGAGGCATCAGATCTCATCACGGTAACGTTATCTAAACTTACCGGTGACACAGATACAGTCCTCTTTTTTTTTTTTTTGTGGGAGTGTTATTTGACCGTTTTGCCATTCCCTCGCAGCTTATAATGCAGTTGAGATCTAACAATTCCAGGAATATACATAAAGATTTGAACCTCTGTTTGTGAGGATCCAAGCAAATTATAAGAGATCGATGAGCCTGTATATAACATGTAAAGTCACTTCAATGAGAAGGTTAAGAAGCACTTTGTAGTTGCACCTTTGAGAAACGGAGAGCAAACAATATCTATTATTATAAAAATATGTTCAAACTTAATAAGGACACAGTTCAGTTTATCAATGTACATGTTCAGCAGTGGATAAATAGATAGATACCTCAGAAAATGTACATGTTTCCTCGCCTAGGAACTGCTGCTCATCGAGCTTAAGTATTTGAAATGAAACTCCCCCAATCATGAATTGTAACACATTTTCAAGAAGGAGAATGGAACATGAGAACACATAATGAGATAATCTGAATATACCTCATCCCTTGAGTTTTGAAACTGAGTGTCAATATCATACACACGAAACATGCACAGAGAGAAGAGGAATGATCATAAAGTGAGAAAATTTATATTGAGGTTGATGTTTTTAACAGCAACTTACAGCAATGTCTGGACAAACTCGAACTGATAAGAGAGTGTGAGCTTCTTAATCCATTTATGATTCAGAGAATTCAAAACAACTTCACTGCGGAAGAGTTTAGAAAGTGTTACATCTCTTTCTTTTTTAGTATACACAACAACCATTGCATCGCTCTGCATCATATCACCCAACCAAAAGTATATAAAAAGGTTTCAAGAAAGATCCTTCAATCAAAGCTATGACCATTTAGTAGAACGAACCTTTGACATCAAGTCGCGGTCTCGTAAATTGGAAGCAGAGAACGATAACTGCGAGCAAGCGAAGAAGCAGAACAATGAAATTTTGAGAATTCAAATCTTGGTTTCAAAAAAGAAGAAGAAGGTAATAAAAAGGGAACTTGATCTGAGAGAAGAGGCCTTTGAAGCCGTGGGACTTGAGGTAGTAGTCAACGGCGTCGTTTGGAGAAGTGTAGCCGGCGGCGGAGGAGGAAGTAGTTCCACCAACACCGACTATTCCGCCACCACCACCTTTTTGGTTCTGTCGAATTCAAAAGAGTAACTCAGGTATTAACAGCAAGAATCGTGAACATGATCTATTAGTGAACTGAGGAAATCTTTTTTATGCACACATGAGTGAATTAAAGAAGCAAAAGAGATAGACACTGAAAATTATAGAGGAAAGTGTTGAGATTAAAAATGAACAAACCTCTTTAAGCTTCGATAAACAATGAATATCCCTAATCGTAACAACAACAACATCGTCAAACATATGAGAACTGATAATTTCACGGAGGGATTGTATCATATTTATACCTGATTTCGCCGACGGGCATCGCAAACGAAAGTCTCGTAGTGGGCTTACGATTTTAGAGGATTTAAGACGAAATAAATCACACCTCGAACTGTTACAGAATCGAAATCGTCGAATCCGCCAATCTAAGGAGAGGGAAGAACACGAAGATGCGCTGTGTACGCCGACTCTAGGGTTTTTTGCTACTTCTGTGGTTGCTGGGCCAAAAACAATAGCGCGACCCAAGCCCAAAAGACGAAACCTGTTACTCCGCGTTTCATTAATCCGAACACGTGTCGGACGTTCCAAGAATGAATTTATGTGCTGGCAGCTGATGTGGAGGGTCTGAGGAGAGAGCAGACTGTATTTTATAATAATAGATTGTTATTAAAGCACTTCTGAACGAACTAGAGTCTCTTAAAGCTTCAGAACTTTAACAGAGGTGCTATTAAAATTTAAACCCATTCATAATCTCTAGTGTTATTAATACTTCACATATTTGACAAAGGTAGTATGTCACCCATCAAATTGCTAATAAAGACACTAAAGAATTCCATATTCTCAACTCTAAGAATAGCTATAGAGGATCTAAAAACACTCTCAAGAGGCAAGAGCCCTTAAACATAAACAAAAAAACCTCCAAAATTATTAAAATCTCCAAAAGAGTGTCACAAGTCTATTCTTGAGGTAAATTGATTTGTTTTCCTCTAAGAGACTAAGATTTATTGCTAAGCCAACTGAAGCTAACATCAATCCGATGTCGTCCAGCGGTTAGGATATCTGGCTTTCACCCAGGAGACCCGGGTTCGATTCCCGGCATCGGAGTTTTTTGCAATTTTCTTGATCCAGTATATACGCATTTGCACAGAACGGTTTGTACAATTTAGTTTGTTGTGTACATTGCTTTCTCATGAATTTTCAAACCAAGTGAGACCCATTTCTTGAACTCCACTAACAATATCAATGATTCAACACTTGCCTGCTCCAACATAGTCACAAATACACATTATCCAACCCCAAAGGAAGGAACAAATACACAGACACAACAGAAACATAATCGATGATACTATTCCTCTTCACAGAAACTTGGTAACTACAATGGAAAAGATGAAGTTGAGATTTGATGATTAGTGTCTCACTTGCCAAGTCCAAGTTCTTTCTCCACCTCTCTGGTTAGGCTGAACTGTAAAGTGTTCTGCCATGGGAACAGAGTTCTTGTCACTGGAAGTTTCCTCCTCAGATCCTGCAAATATCCCCAAAACCAGATGGATGAGTAAAAATACAGACCTCCAGGCTCTAAGTTACAGCCATCAAAAACGTTACCTTGAAAGTGTTATCCGGTAATTTAGAATACGCTACCTAATGATTGTGTCGGAAGCATGTTTAGCAACACAACACCAGGAACAAAAGAAAAAGAAAGAGGAAAAAGATAATTGTGAGTAAGAACTTATTTGGAGACCTCTAGAGCTGCAAGGTACTCTGTCTCATGGTGCCTGATGATATTGGCTATGGCTATCGCGCAGTCATCTGCAGACTGAAAAAAATGTAAACAAGAGTTCAACCACAAGTTTAGTATCATGCCCTACATTACACATGGTGTAAAGTACATTCTAGCCTGGACTTCTGGTAATATTACAGTCGAGTATTTGGAGGTGGTACCTGAAATATAGTCGAATCCTGGAACTCTTTCTTTGCATCTAACTCCACATTCCCCTCTTCGAAATAATGGGCTCCTACCTGAAGAGAACGGGATGACATACTTAATACAAGCTCACTGATATTCAACTGGCTATGAATAAGTCACAACCAACTTAAAAGAGAGCATAACTGTTACCTGCACTTTCCCTTTTATGTCAAGCACCTGAGATTCATCCTGGAAATCAATGTTCCATACAGATCTCCAGCTTCCATTACTGCACAACCAAAACTATTTCAGCAGAGACCATAGCTGATGCTAAAAGAATTTGACAATAAGAAGAAGAAGGTCACTATGTAACACCAGAAGTTCTGGGGACTGAGTTTCCTGGCAGTAATTATAACGACAAGCTCAAAGTCCGACCCTGGGCCATCGGCATCTTTCCCCTTCACACAGTTAACGGTCGACACACCTTTCGGGTAAGATTCACTAACGTATCTCTGGATTTCAGCATCAAGAGCAGATCTGTAATGAACAAAAAAACAGCCTTTTCAACTTTATAGTATATTCTAATGTTTCAAAGTGCTTCTAATGTTTTCTTCTGCTGTAGATGAACAGACAGAAGCGACGTTGATGCATTAACCTGATCTTAAACCATGTGTAAAACCATACCTGAACTCCTCAATATACGAAGATGGAAGTTCTTCATCATAAGCAGGTCGTACTTTTGTACAAATCTGGTCATAGAAAAGAGATTTAAGCTTAGAATTAGATTCGAAAATCACAGCACACTATAACGAAGCATAAATACAATCAACAGTAATGGACCTGTTTGACGTGATCAACTATGGCGACCTGTGCAGTTCTTGGATCAATGTACTCATTCTCAGTAATTTCAGTGTAAGATGAAACAATTACCTGAGACAACAACAACAACAAAAATTAATATATTTGATCAACAGTATCAAAGAAGTGTTGCGTGTTACTTAAGATAGCAGCCTTAAGTTCATGAAAGCTATGTAGCAATTATAGATCTCAAAAACTCCTGAGAGATGTAACACAGACTCAGATAAAGAAGACAAACTCACATCACCTGCCCTACTGGGCATTTCAAGGCAAATCATGTGAGACTTGTTGTACACTGGAAATGCATCCATCGCCGCCTCGTTGTACACTTCCTCATCGCTCAAAACCGCCTTTAAATCTGCAAGTAAATCAAAACGAAAAATGTCAAATCACGCACACTGATTTTCACAGGAATAATCCATCATTGTGACTTCTCATACGGAGTCTACATCTGAGTGCAATAAGATACACACACACAAAAAGAACACACTTTCGCCACAGTGTACAAGTGTAATGGAGTACCTTTGGCCACGTAATTGATTTCGCCAGCGGGAGCGTTGAGGAGAAACCATTTCGCGATTTCCTTCTTCTGATCGTAGCTTAGTTCCGTCTCCTGTAACTCGTCTTCTTCGTCCGCCATAGCTTTCTATCTCTCTACCAAAGCAAGACGGAGGAGAGAGAGGCGTTGTTGTCGCCGGACAGATAAAACCTTTATGACCGAGACTAAATCACGACCGTTGGTTTGTGACGATTAATCCGAACGGTGTCGTTTCTGCCACGTTGCTATATTAACGGTGCCGTTAAACTGATAAAACTTTAATGTAGGCCTGAGCATCCGGGTCCCGATCGGTTTCGGGTCGGATCTTGTCGGATCCGGTTCTTTCAGGTCCTGGAAATTTAGATCTATTCAGATATCTATAACTTTTCGGATCGGTTCTGGATCGGGTCATGTCGGGTCCGGTTCGGTTCAGATCTATAATTAAAATACCCATAATTTTTGGATTTGGATCGGATGCAGATCGGGTTCGGATATTTAGGATATAAAAAAAATGAAATACTCAAATTTCATCGAATTTAGTTAAAATTTATCATATATATCTAAAATTTTACAAAATAACTTAAAATAAACTATTAATAGTTAAAATAGAATATTTTTAATTCTATATTTTACATTTCAAATTTCATGTTACAAAAAAATAATAAAGATTATTAATAAAAAGATATTTTAAAGTTTTTAAGTCAGGTTTGAATCAGTTCTTATCAGGTCGGGTCTATTCGGATCGGGTTCTTTTCGGATCCAGATCTATTCGGATCGGTTCTTTTCGGTCCGGATCCATTCGGGTAGAAGAATTTTGGACCCAATAGATACTTGTAAATTTTCGGTTCTGTTTCGAATCGATTCCGGTTCGAATTTTTGGGTCTAGATTAAAAAACCCAGGCCTACTTTAATGTGTGGGTGGGAGCGAGACTAAATCAGTACCGTTGTTTGTAACAGTGAATTCTAACGATGTCGTTTCGCTGTAAATGGGAAATAAATTCCATAGAAGAAGTTTAAGTCTCTATAAATTTCTAACGTTACTCAAAACCGAGCTTCTGTAACTAAACTAATGATGCCTATGCAAACTAGTAAGTGTAATCGAGTTTTTGTAATCCATGGTTTACATCATAATGCTTTCTCCATGTCTTTAAAGGCCGGATTGCACCAAAGTTTGCAGATTCACTCCTACTCTTGTAATTATTGTTCAGAAACAACCCTTTAGCTGCAAACCCCATGATCTCAGTAGAGTCCACAAACCTCTTAACCTTCAGGCTCATGCTTCCTTCGGATAGCAATCCCCTTTTAGGAACCTGACAATCCAAACCATTTGAGACGACGTCGGTTTTGGAAATTTGGGCTGGTGATTCTTCTGAGAAGGGTGCTCCCAGAGATACTTTATCAACCTGTTGCTTTAACTGGTGTAGTCTTTGTCCTATCCTGGAAGACACAGCGTCATACAACTGCTTCCTTGAAACGTGTTTGGCTCCTTCAGAGTCTATAAGGTCGCTAAAGTGAATAGGATCTCCAATGATCACAGTCACCTGCGAAACGTTTGACGTTAGACTATAGTAAGAGATTACAAACACGTTTCATTACATTATGACTTTGAACTCTAAATCTTCCCATAGACAAAACCAACATATGAAACCCCAACTAACTGATAGATTCATCCTTTCTAAAAGCATTAGTTCAAGATTGGTTTCAACCCATGAATCACTAAGAATCAAGGACCCTTAAGCTAAGAGTGTATATAGTTATGGTTCGTTATTAGTTCAAGAATGGTTTCAAACTGCGAAGTGACTGAAGCGTAAAGATACTCACTGTTTTGCCAATCCGTGGAAGACTGGCTCCAATGGGCATTATATCTTGCATACCAGCATGCACAAATGGAACAACCATAGGGAGGGTATCTGCATCCAAAATCAACCTGCAAAAAGAAGTAAATTACAAGCTCGTTTGTTATCGAATGAGGTGACGCATTACACTGGAGTGATTCATATGAAGGAGCTAAACTTAAAGCAGATATGACTCACCTTCCAATACCTCTTTTTGCTGAGCCCATAGTCTTGCCACCATCTCGAGAGCGACTACCTTCTGGAAATATGTGAACCCACCCTCCACTATTCAGCTTCGAAATCGCAATGTCCATTCCCTGAGGGATAGTAAGCAAACTTTTACTCACTTTTTCACACCCATAGCTCATATACAGACCATTGTTTTCATCCGATATTTTGAAAGAACAGGTGACAGTTACAAAGCTAGGCCTATGAAAATCAGCCTATTTCACCTGCTGATATATTCCTTCACCGCGAGAAACTGGCAAAACCTTGACGGATCGAAAGAAAGCTGAAGTTACAGGGTTTTTAAAGCATCTATCTGTAGCACAAAGCGTCCACCTCAAATTACGGGCATCAAGTAGAAGCTTAGGCGGAAGTAACGAAGCAATGATAAAGGGATCATCCACGGATGCCACATGATTGCTAACCTGGAGATTAAGCATATAATCAGGTAACCCCAACCACAAAACATTCAAAATCTTCAGAGCACAAGTCACCTCATACCGTTACAAGAGGCTTGTTCTTTGGTCTGTTGAGCAAAGCATCATGCAACTTCTCTAAACCATACACCTTGAAAGATAAAAACACAAAAAGATTAAAGACAAGAATGCACGCAAGGATCTCGGAGACCCGCCAAAGCACAAAAGCCAGGATCTTTCAGAAAAAAAAAATTTCCTTTTCGAAGGTGTCAGTCACAGACCTGAACACGGTTAAGACCATTCATGAAAACATGACAAGCATTTCCAATAAGTGGAACAGCCACAGCTTGAAGCATCCGGAAGACAGCAGACTCTTCTTCTGCCGTCAAATCTTTAGAAACTG
Organism: Brassica juncea; assembly: GCA_018703725.1. Lineage (NCBI taxonomy): Eukaryota > Viridiplantae > Streptophyta > Magnoliopsida > Brassicales > Brassicaceae > Brassica > Brassica juncea. Next base: position 43,484,417 of record CM031941.1, read on the forward strand.
CAACAACAAAGAGTTTTGCTGATCAAAGAAAATACTCACACATCAAGAAACTAAACAAATAAGACTCCAAATACAAATCACATCTTAACAATCCATTGGAGCTCTCATATGAATTTAACAAAGGGACATGCACTCTCTGATTCAATTACAAAATACACACGTAAATCAAACAAAGCTCAAACATGAGAAATCCGAATTCAACTGCCTATACGTATCACAATACGCAGATAGAAAGATCCATCATAGAGTTTCTAACAAGGGGCTATGATTTCAAACCTCTTCTGCGATAAAAAGCAGGGGGAGAAGGGAGAGACTCCCGGCGGAAGTTCCGGAATCGAGCAGCCAAGCGATGGATGGAGGAGGAGAAGTAACCGTCCGTATATAAGACCGCGGCTCTACCACGGTGATCGTCGACGGCGATTCGAAATCGATCACGGAGCTGGACCTTCAACAACAGCAAACTCTTCCATAGATCCGCCTTGTCAACCAATGATATTCCCATACTCGCGATAGGTTAACACTCTTTTGCAAATCTGATTCCTGATTCAAATACAAATACGAGATTTTGCCGACTTTCTGAGAAAATATACTTCTCCGGCGAAGGGAATTGATATACCTGCAAAAGGGTTTGGCGTATGCTAACGTGAACGGCGGTGAGATTTCGCGCATAATAGTAACTGGATCAACGGGTCATGGGGCCATGCGTTAATATCTGATATGGGCCCATGCGATGACATGGTGCCACGTCGTTTCAGATATGAGACGGAGGTGTATTAGTCGTGTAATTGGACCCATTGGAGGTCACTTGATATTATTAGTAATGTGATAAAGTAATCGGGAAGCCCATATTACGAATATAAGCGAGGCCCAATAAAACAGAAACTAAACTATATACGCATGATAGGGAGTGGTTGGTTGTTTCAGAATCTTCAATTTTTTCGGTTTTTTCACATGTCCCATGATGCCGTCATTCTCGATAAGAAGTACACTTGTAATCCACATTTGAAATACTTTTTCGACTAATGAAAAAAGATAACAGAATCACATGTTACCATTCCACAAGATAGATTGAATCGCAGGTATCGATGAGTGAGTCTCTTGGAAGCTATAGGAACTGTAGTATCAAGGTTTGAGGGCGCCTTTCTCTCAGTAGCTCGCGGCAACCGTTTGCTCGTTCCGCTCACGCCTTTTTTCTGGTCCTTTGCTGCTTCGTTGGTGTCATGTTCTTTGCCTTGGTTTCTTGTTCTTTCCTGTTAGTATTTGTCTCTGTTTAGATTCTCTGTTTAGATTATTTTCTGTATCTCCGCTACTAGTTTCTATGTAACTTCTGTCTCAAATTGAAAATCTGGTAATAATATTTAACATTTTACCAAAAAAAAAGATAGATTTAATAGGTCGAACTCAAACGCAAGCTTTCGGCATATTTGTGATTATGCCAAACGGGATTCAATTTTCCGGAAGTGTGTTTTGTCGACATTCTTTTGTATTAAACTTACTTCACTAATGTAGAATGTAAAAAGACTTAAAACATTAATCAAACAAAGCCAGTTAAAAATTAAGATCAATCATAGCGTATTATTATTCTCTCTGTCTAATCTCACACATTTTCATGTCTATGCTCTCGTAGTGTGGTTACCGTTCGCCTATTAATAATGTCTACAAAAATATCCAACGATGCATACCCATTATATCGAGAAATGCATAAACAACTACAATATGAAGAAAATGTTTTGAATATTAAGCGTGTTAGGCTGTGATGGTCCCATCATTACCTTATTAGCCAACATGCCACCAACATCTAATAAAGGAATGCATTTCTGTTACTCAATTAATTATATGGTCCGTCGATATAATTAATAGTACAACTCAGATTCAAAAATTGAAATAATTACTTTTTTCGTTAATTGTTACAACACAAAACGAAGCACAGATCTCAATTCCATCTCGGACTAATAACTTTTGCTAATCTACCCAACTTTGAATTATTATTTTTTATTTATATGAACAACCAGCGAAAATAAAAATAACGATATGTTTTTCTTGTTTCGTAACAAAGACTATAGTTTTCAATGTGTCAATCAAACCCATATATCCCGGAAATAAAATTAAAAAAAGGAAAAAAAATAATTTGAAACACGCAAGGGCAAAACAGGAATTGTACGCATCATCTTCCTCTTCAACGCCTGCACCTGGTGATGGTGCTGCATCCACGGCGGTAAGGATTCGCCTGAGCGCCACGCTGGCAGTTGTAATAAGAAGCTCCACGTCGCGAGCAAGGTACACTGTTCTTCCTCATCGCACCGTAGCTAACGTACTTCTTCTGCGCTAGAATGCGCCTGCTGATATCCGAATCGAACTCCATCTCCTCTTCCTCGGCTATACACTCAGCGATCGAACCTTCGCATCCGGAGAAGAGCGAAGAAGATCCGCTCCGTACGAAATCAAGCGAATCTCCGAAGCCGCCTCCGCCGGTTGCGTTGACGGCTGAGATTACGAGCGCGAGGAACGCGATGACGGCGTAGATCGCGCGAGAGTTCATCTTCTTCTTTGACCAAACCTTTTAGCTGAATCAGAGGCTTTCTTAGTTCTGTTCAGGGAATTTGTTTTGTTCTCTTTTCTCTCTCTCTCTCAAACTTGATTCTGTACACAGCTTAAGACAACAAGTTAAGCCTTGGTCGCTAGCTTCTTATAACATGAGAAATTTATTACAACAGGCTTCCTTGTGGATATATTAACGAAAATGCCATTCTCTTTTTAAAAGAAACATATATATTCGTTGTTGTTTGTTTATTAGTTATGAAAGAGTCCATTCTCTTTTTAAAAGAAACATATATATTCGTTGTTGTTTGTTTATTAGTTATGAAAGAGTCATTTTGAAATATTCGTTGGGTTATTCACAAGTTAGTAGATATGTTTTCGTGCACCCACGACTTTGTGTAGTTAATTAGGACGGGTTCACAATTATTTTTTAAAATTGCAATTTGGTTTTATTGAATCATTTAACTTCAGAAACTTGAGTTCTTGAATAATTCTTTTTAGTGGACAAAATCTACTACTTTTAAGTAATTATCACTAATGTTTAGTTTATTCATTTATTTTGGTTCTAGAGAGCCGAACATGATGGCGTTTACGTAATTAATGGGTGAAACCATGGGCATTAAGCAGGCAGCAGCTGGTTGACCGGTTTGTCCTTTTCATTGTCCGATTTGTCCCTATATCGGCCAGATGGTCTGAACTTCTGGTTAGACGGCAGCTACTCTAACGTTTTGTTAACGTTAGCGCACGTTTTCTCCCCTTTCCGTTGATGTTATTCCCGTCGCCGTTCGGTCTTTCGGTCCTTATTTGTTTCAGGCAGGCCCGTGACCTTGATAGCGCAGATGCTAAAACTTAAATTTAGACAGTGAACTGAATATTAACAATTGTTAACTCCATTCTCACAATAGTAAAAAATCTCAATCTATAGATTATTTCAGTTTCTAGTTTAACCTGATAGTGTCTATAGCAGGATAAAATGAGAGATTCAAAGGTAGATAAAAACTTGTTTTTGACAATGTCAAATAAAATATTCGTCTATAAATATCAAATTTTGGAACTAATATATATAAACATATGCTTCTATTTCTCTTTTTAAAAATATTAAATTCTTTACTATAAAATTTATGGTTTCTAGAATTTTAAAACAAATTCTGGATATATAATTAAAACAAATCAAATTAGCATTTATTACAGTTTTCTCTTATAAATTAGATCAAAATGCATCTGGTCTTATCGGATAGTGTTTGGAGTTGGTTTTATTTTGTTTCTAGTTCGATTTCCGTTGGGAATACGAGTTAACATAATGTTTCAGTATCACCAAACGTTGTGCCTCACCCGGGGGATTAGTCGGACCTAACGTTCGGATCACCTCGTGATTATCCAGAAAAGAAAAGAAAAAACTTAGTCTTACCGGTGAAAAAGTCTATGTAAAGACATGCAAACCACTCCCTTTTAACATTGTCACTGTTTTATACACACCACCAATTCATGGGTATCACTACTTCTAGGCGTGACAACTTTCTCTTTTTTATTACGGATAGAAAAATGTCAAACTGAAATAAAGATTATTTTAGGACTATTTGCATCCTAAATAGTATTTCACTGTAGGCATATTTTAACTCATATTTCTCTATAAACATAGAGACACGAGAATCCATGTGTTTTTTAAATAACGTTTGTATATATATGTGATTCAGAGACCGTTAAATGATCGGAAAGTGTCATTCTTTTTTGCAGAATAGTTTTATTGAAGAGCGTAAGAATGCTTTGTAGAATCTTTACCCAATACCCATACTCATTTTTCAAATGGGAGAGCCAACGGCTAGTTTGTCTTTTTATTACTATTATCTTGTTCCCTCCGGTATAAATTTACACGGCGTTAGTGAGAGAGGCGGCGCGTAACATGACACCGTTAAGAACAAAGTGGGGCCAAGTCACAGATCACCAAGGACGGCGTTTGCGCGTTACCAACTTATCCCAAGAGCCAGCTAGCCCCTTCAACCAATTTTTAAATACTATTTGTTTAAAATTATAATCGGATGTTTAGTCTGATACTAAACATTTGCTTTATTCGGTTGTGTTTTCAAATATTTGATAGATTACTAGCAAATCATATGGTCGTTAATATTTATAAAAAGTAGTAATGATTAGTAAGGCGACGACAAATCTTTGAATTTTCAAAGCATATCATACATAATAATTGATGGAAGCGAAAAAATAAAAAGGAACTCATTAAGAAGAAAATACATAACACGTAAATGTAATGCAAAGGTGAAGAAGCTCTTCACTTTTCTTATGAGGCTAACACGAATAAGATACCAATGATAAGGAAATCAACAAGATAAAAGCAAAGATTCTAAAGTTATTGAGAACCACTTTCATATTTCCACATCTTTTTTCAAGTAGAAGAAACTTTTTTTATATAAAGATAGAGCTCTCTTTAAATTTAAATTAAAGAATGTATCCAACTCCCAAATTTTGATATTTCTATAAAATTATAACAATTTTATAATTGTCCCTTTCTTTTGTTTCTTTGGACCTGTTCACCATCTTTTACTTGTTTAAGTTTATAAAGAGAAGTCGAGAAAAATAAAGGTTTATAAAGAGAGATAGAGTGGTTGGTACCTTTGAAGAACATTTTAAATTGATGACCCATTACAACATGTCTCATGCTTTTATAGGGTATTCGTGAAAAAGCACCTCTCATATAGATATATATGTTGCTTTAATCAAACTGAGAAAACAAAGGTTACGTTTTGCGGTAAATCAATTGTGGCAATAGTAAATTAAAGGATATGATAATGCGAATGAAATACCTTTTATGGACAAAAATATGTGTAACGAAGGGGTTAAGGTATGTTGTGATTCTTTTATGTTAAGTCAGAAAGAAAATAAACAACCACACAACACGCGATTCAGAAGTGTTGCCAAAGTTTGATGTTAGTAAATGATAGTGGATGAAGCACCTAGCGCAACATATCTATGCAGATAGCTTCACCTTGTTTCATCTATATTCTATTAGAAATAGATAGATGGGTATATAAATAGTACCCTAAACACACATAAAATTATATATATATATATATATATATATATCAAGATCTTAATGCCTTGCTTTATTTGGCAAACATAAAGTATGATGGTGATCAATATGAGATCAGATCCGCTGGTTGTAAATTATAAGGGACCGTTGTTTCAAGCAATATTCTTGTTACGCATATATAATCGTGGTTTAGTAAAGGTCTAAACTACAACCGACGATAATGAAAAAAAAAAAACAGAAGCATGATCGCAATGGAAAAGCATTCGGTGGTGCCATTAGGGATATGAATATCATACACTATAACCATTTATTTCAAATTAGAAATTAGACAATGCTATTGCTATTATTATCAAGTCTACAAAATAGCATCATCTAGTTTTACAAATGATGATAACAACGTGGAAGAACAAAGGAATGCGGCTTTACCACTGTAACATTCCAATACCCATTTTGATCTTAGATGCGTCTTGATCTAGAAACTGCACACTTATATGATCAATGCTCCCGAGTAGGTAGAGACATGGATCACAACTCCTAAAAAGATAACAACCAGCTTGAAAAGGTGATATCAGCGACAGTTTCTTGGACTAATGAACGGCTCAACTCAATATTTCAGGATAACAAGTAACCACCTTCAAAATGGCACTTTGAACATCATAAGCATCAAAGAAACTTTGACTGAAAAGGAAAAATCAACATCTTCCAGACTGAACCTTCTTATAATGGGCCTATACGCTTAATGGGCTTTGAACGGGAAATTTTAATTAGGCCGATATATCGACAGTGGCGGTATTGACTAGTCCCAAGCGTGAAGTACTGAAGTGTTCGGTGGGCATCTTTAACTACTAGCATTTATTAAAAGAAAACGGGACAGAGTTTATAGATCGCGAAATAATTTTGTCGTGTGACAGAGACAGATCTCGACATTGTACTGTTTTCTTTTACTGAACCACGTATCCTAAAAATATGTAACTATTTAATTCTGTAACAAAAGAAAAACTGAAGATTTTTATTATTATTTTCTTGCAAATGGAAGCTACAATGTTTGGAATAACCTCTAGCTAGAGCTACCATGTGATATGTCCGACAATTCATGGGCTTAGTATATTTGTATATAAATTTTTGTTTGTTTCTCTGAAATATTTTCTTAACTTTATTCTCAAGACAAAGTAGGTACAAACAGCTCTCTGTAAATATGATTCCTTTTATTTTATGCTAAATGTGGGCAGAACATAGATTGATAAACTCTTTTGTGATAACTCTGCTCAATGCAGACAAAAGTCGTGACTTTCTGCTATCAACTTTTTATTATGACAACAGTTAGATACTTTTGCAACATCATCCCCAAATCATGCTTCCATAACTTTCACTGGTCTTCTCGATAAGTTGACTTCTAAACTCGTTTACTCATATATTTAGAATGAACATTTTTAGAAAAATACAATGTGTGTTTCGAATTTCGATTAGCTCTTTTTCTCTTTTTCCGATTAGCTCTTGTGCTACATAACATAGATTAATAGATATGTTTATATATATATATATATATAAGTCGACGTAAAAAAACAACATATAGATGTACAACTATTACGAAATCATGTAATTTTATATACTTACTGTAATGTTTACGTGGCTGCTACTGTTTTGTTTGTTTATGCTTGTCAGAACTATATTTTAAAAATATAAATTAGTCATATTTATAATCGATTGCTTCAAAAAATACAACAATCATAAATCTTAGTATAAAATAGTAATATATTTATATACCTTATTTGCTAACTGATTAGAAGGTATTAGATTCAGATTGTGTTATATCAAAGATGTCACAACAGCACATCCTCGTTTCATAATATTCAAGATGTTAGATTGATGTTATCTTTGTGGTTTGGATTATAATATTTTCCGTTATTGGTTCCATTATGTTTTTTATTAATCTTTAATAGAATGTACAGCTGAGTTACTTTTCAGACAGCAATCTCAAGTAAGCTACTTTTTATACCATGAAATATGGATCCCTTCAAATGTTATTTAACTTAATGTAAACTCGATACAATTTATATATAGTAAAGCTTATAAAAATTATTAAATTATGTGTAGCATTCGCCGGAAAAAGTATGTATAATTCCAATACAACATTATAGATTTATAGTATAATACGTTGAATATTGTTTTAGACAAGTCCATACAGCTTTGGCCCCACGCAGGTCAAAGCTGCTGACACAAAGTAGCTAAATGAACCTAAGAGCAACTCCATTGCTGAACCTCTAAAGTGGGGTTCTTAGGATTTTGTTTTAATTATTTGAATTAATTTTGGAAAGTTAAGGATTTTCTATGTTTTGGGTGTCCATTGGTGAACTTTTAAGTGGAGTTCTTAGTAATAAAATAATATTATAAAAATTATGGAAATTAAAATTATATTTATTGGAAAAGAAATATTAAACATACAATAATTATGATTGTAGATGACCAAATTTTGTAAATATATTTTCAATTAAATCGGCCTTTAATCGTTCATGTATCCTTTGGTCGCGAAGTTCACTCCGAATGGCAAGTATATTACCGAGATTCGTAGGCCTTTCCGTAGAGTACGAGAAATTCACCTCTGAATTTCTTCTTATTTCTCCTTCAACGAACATAGATGTATCGATATCATAAGTGTATCCATCTCGTTCTTCTTCCACTATCATATTGTGTAGTATGATACATGCTCTGATAATGTTGCTGATTTTTTGCTTGTCCCAAAGAAGAGCCGGGGATCTAACAATTGCAAAACGAGCTTGCAAGACTCCAAATGCACGCTCGACATCTTTTCGGGCGGATTCTTGACGTTCTGCAAATAACTTCGCCTTACGACCTTGAGGAATAGAGATGGATTGGATAAAGGTAGGCCACTTTGGATATATACCGTCGGTGAGGTAGTAGGCCCTATGGTATTTGTGACCGTTGACGGTGAACTCAAGTCTTGGAGCTCGACCGTAGATAATGTCATCAAAAACCGGAGACCGATCAAGGACGTTAATATCATTCAAGGTACCTGGTGGTCCAAAAAACGCGTGCCATATCCAAAGGTCTTGTGAAGCTACAGCCTCTAGAACAATAGTTGGCTTTCCTGCACCACGTGTATATAGACCTTTCCAAGAGTGTGGACAATTTTTCCACTCCCAATGCATACAGTCAATGCTTCCTATCATCCCAGGAAAACCGCGTACCTCTCCGATATCAAGTAGTCGTTGAAGATCTTCAGGTGTGGGTCTTCTTAGATACTTCTCTCCATATAAATCTATGATTCCTTGAGTAAAATTTTCCAAACACAATAACGCTGTGGTCTCACCCATGCGGAGATATTCGTTCACCATGTCACCCGCACAACCATAGGCCAACATACGGATTGCTGCAGTACACTTTTGTAGCGGAGAGAGCCCTAACCGTCCTATTGCATCTCTTCTCTGTTGAAAATAAGGAACTTGAGCGGAGAGGCGATTAACTATCCCCGTGAATAATGACCGGTTCATTCGGAAGCGGCGCCTAAAATAGTCATGTGGATATGTTGGCTCCACACTAAAATAGTCATTCCATAAACGGGTGTGGCCATCTTCGCGGTTTCTTTCTATGTATCCTCGTCTCCTCGGCACTGTCGGTTGATAGTCCACTATGTTGTTGTACATTACTTCGACTTGTTCTTCAACATATTCTTCAAACATGTTTTCTACATTTTTATCATCGTCGTTGGATGAGGATGCCATGTTTGCCAAAAACTATGGAATCTCTGTAATAAAAGAAAGAGCAAACATCTCAACAAAATATGAATCATGTAAAATATGAAATCTCTGTAATAATTTCGTTTATATAATCAGCTCAAATTTTAAATTTTTGGTTTAAAAAATGGAATCTCTGTAATAATTTGGTTTATAACAAAATAATCATCAAAAAATATAATCATCTCAACATGTACATCCTATCCCACAAAATAATCATCTAAATTTTTAATCATCTCAACATGTATAAGCATCTCACAAAATAATCACGTGTATGAAATCATAATCAACATGTATGAAATCACGTGTTATAATAATTAGTTAAACATTAAAAAAAACCAGAACCAAAAAATAGAAAAAAAACCAGAATCAAATGAAGAAGATTTCTGACCAGAACACGTTTGATGTTGGCCACTATAATCACCGAGACACCAACTGAACGAAGCAGAAACATATAATTGATGTTGTTGTTTGATGTTGATGCAAGAAGCAGAAAGATGTTGTGTTTGATGCAAGAAGCAGAAAGATAAAAATATTTATGCAACAAGCAGAACAAGAAGAAGATACAATGATAAACAAACACAAGTCTTCATTGATTTAAATAGACATAGCCAAGTTCACAAGACAACATAAATAGAGACAGCCAAATTCAGAAACAAAATAGACATAGCCAAGTTCAGGTTCACATGACATAAAACAACAACAAATAGCTAGGTTCACATGACATAAAACAACAAAAGAGATAGCAGTCTCCTCTCTGCTCCCGTGCTCTTCTATTCGACCTGTGACAGAAAACAACAAAAGAGATTGTTAGGCAATGCAGTAACAAAAGACATGCGGTATTAGTTCAAACCTCACTAACCCTAACTTATCCTAACATTTCTGACATCAGTTTAATTTTTAGGGACAGTTCCATTTCAGAAAGAGGTTCAGGCTTCTCAAGCAACTTCTCCAGCAACTTCTGCTTGTTTAGTTTGTCTTTCATCTCCAACACGGTTTTCAACTCAGTGTGTTTACTCTCCTCTTCAACACCTTTCTTTTTCTTAGCCGCTTTAGCAGCCTTGATACCCGGAGGCCTAGCACCACTAACCTCCTCTTCGCCTTCAGCCTCACCACCAGCAGTCTTCCGCTTCTCTTTAGAACCATCCTTAGCCTTAAACAAAGAGCACCATTTCTGGTCATGCCTTAACTCTCTCCAAGCATGCTCTAGAGTGAACTTACAACCATGGTCACTGAAAAAAAAGTCTAGTGCTTTCTTCATCACATCATTGTCATTCTCACCGCTTGCTTGCCCCCTCAAAGCCGCATCATAGCAACCACAGAACTTGCAGACCAGGTCATTAAGCCTCCCCCACCTTTGCTTGCACTGACCTAGCTCCCTAGGGGAAAACCCAGCATGCTGAACACTTGAGTTGTAGTAATTCTGGATCCTTGACCAAAAAGTTCCCAACTTTTGCTCATTACCTACTATAGGATCTTTGCTGGTGTTGAGCCAAGAACTTATGAGAATAACATCTTCTTTCGGGGACCACTTCTTCCTCTCCTTGACAGTTGATGCCGCTGAGGACTGGCTGCTGAAAGCTGGAAGATCATGTGAGTCGAGGTCTATGGATTGAGAACCTGAGAGGTTCTCAAACCCTGGACTGCTATATTCGCCGGTTTGGCTTGTTAACAGGTTAACAAATCCTGGAGGATAGGATGCCATTTTCTAAGTGGGGAACTAGGTTGTGTCTACCGGTACTATAAATATTGTTCTTGCTTAAATGAGGTATTAACTATCTAACCTAATCCTAACCACCACCGTACGAAAGCTCACATAGTGCTTTAAAGACCAATCAAGTCAATGCAGTTAGGAAGATTTTCATTAACTTCTGTAAAAACAATTTAAATAATGGTTCTAACTAGATTTTAAGCATTAGTTGTAACTAGAAATGATGTCCAAATTACCTTACACGGCCTATGAGCTTCTCCACCTCTCAAGCTCAGACACTCGGGCTATGAGCATCTCCACCTGTGCCTGTAAATTTTAAAAATAAAACTTCAGATTTTGAATAATAGACATGACCTTAATCCTAAATAAAGAAAGAAAGCAACTCACCTTCAACTCCTTGTTCTGGACTTCCAGCTTTACCACCAGGGATTTATGCTCTTCATATTTTTCCACCCGCCTATTGATGATCCCTAGCTCTTCCTCGACTGCGCAGACCCAAGGCTGCCTGTAATGCATGCCATCATCCTACAGAAATATAACAAATATGATTACATTTGTAAACTACACGGTCTGAAACCAAACAAATTGTTCACTTACTTTGTAGTTCTTGCAGGTGAAGAACCTCTTCCCTGGTAGGTAATCAAACACTTCTGCTGGAGCTCTCTCGCGCAGTAAACGTTGCCCACATACACACCGTTCTTGAATTCCTTGCATTGAGTCTGTTACAAAATGTAGGGTATCGTAGTGGGCCTTACGCGCCTTCATATCTCTCCTCTCATCACTAGGATCCATGAGGTTACCTACAATACTGTCAAAAACAGAGTGTGGCATCAGTTTAATCGATTTAAAGATGAACCCTAAATCGATTTTAAAACCGATTAATCTACTCGAATACAAACCCAAACGAAGACGAAAGCCCCTAATCATAAACAAAAATCGTTTCCCAAATCTTCTTCGAACCCCCACGAGAACCCTAATTTCAAATCGATCCCCAAATCGGTTTTATACCCAAAATCAAAGACAAAACTGGAGGGAGAACATCACTTTAGAAGATGAAATCCATTAACACCATTGATTTATGATTTTCGTTACCATTTACCTCAGAAATTGTCACGAACCCTAATCCCCGAATCGCCTCTATTTCGCCTTCTCTGCTTCTCGTTTTCTCTCTTTCGCGTGAAATGATTTTTTTTTCCTTTCCTTCACGAAACCGACGCCCAAAACGACGGTGTTTCGCCGTGCCACGTCATTTAGGACTCAACTCTTGAAAGCGTAATTTAAGAGGCACCTCTTACCAGCCCATTTATTTTTATTACTTTTTTAATGTAAAGTGGGTAAGAGGCTGGGCTATGAACCCCGTTAAAGCCCCCGATATGTTTATATATATATATATATATATATATATATATATAAGTCGACGTAAAAAAACAACATATAGATGTACAACTATTACGAAATCATGTAATTTTATATACTTACTGTAATGTTTACGTGGCTGCTACTGTTTTGTTTGTTTATGCTTGTCAGAACTATATTTTAAAAATATAAATTAGTCATATTTATAATCGATTGCTTCAAAAAATACAACAATCATAAATCTTAGTATAAAATAGTAATATATTTATATACCTTATTTGCTAACTGATTAGAAGGTATTAGATTCAGATTGTGTTATATCAAAGATGTCACAACAGCACATCCTCGTTTCATAATATTCAAGATGTTAGATTGATGTTATCTTTGTGGTTTGGATTATAATATTTTCCGTTATTGGTTCCATTATGTTTTTTATTAATCTTTAATAGAATGTACAGCTGAGTTACTTTTCAGACAGCAATCTCAAGTAAGCTACTTTTTATACCATGAAATATGGATCCCTTCAAATGTTATTTAACTTAATGTAAACTCGATACAATTTATATATAGTAAAGCTTATAAAAATTATTAAATTATGTGTAGCATTCGCCGGAAAAAGTATGTATAATTCCAATACAACATTATAGATTTATAGTATAATACGTTGAATATTGTTTTAGACAAGTCCATACAGCTTTGGCCCCACGCAGGTCAAAGCTGCTGACACAAAGTAGCTAAATGAACCTAATAGTAAAAGTAAAGCAATAGAAAACAAACACGGTGTAGAAATCTAGTGATCTCATTGTACTAAATCCAAAAATATCAAGAGCCCGTGGCTAAGATCTACTACTAAGAATTATCAATACAATTAAATCAGGATCCATTTTTTGGATTTGCCCCTACTCTACCATGGTATTTTACTTTTTGTGCCATCAGTTTTGCCTTAAAAACTAAAACTCATTAAGGATAGTTTAGGAAATCAAAAATAGACCACCACAGCCTCCACAAATCTCGCCATCCACATGTATTATATATTAGTCAACGTGCAGTAAAATCACGATCTTGTGAGAAAAAATACATATGGGCTTCATCACGATCTTGACCGCTTTCAACTTGAATATCCTTCTTCCATGATAAGGTGACATATCTACTTTTTGTTTTTATAATACTACTTCTGATTATAACATATGAATTTGGAAAAAGAATATAGATATATGCATACCTTACGTGTATTGATGCTTTGTATGGGCTTACGTGCAAAGATTCATATGTTATATAATATATATTCATTCCTGCATCTGCACACAAACATATACATGTATGTATACCATATAGACTGTACAAAACTAGATATGAAACAATCAAGATTTAAACCAAGAAATCAAAAAAAAAATATAAACAAACTCTTTTCCACATAAAACAAAACATATTCCAGTATATTTCATAACTTCTCTCAAATCAAACCCACTTCCGATAATCATGTGCCCATATTCACAAACCAACAGATTTTGTAACCGACTACAAACAACAAGATATCCATGATCACGTATATTCTTAATTTTGAAAGCTGAAAATCAAAATAAAACAATATTTTCTTTACAAAATCCACAATCATATTGGCATATTCACCCAAAGATACTTTTTCATCTATATTTTCGAAATCTTATTTTGAAGCTGCCTATTTTTGATTCTTCCCTATATATACTACCAGTAGAGTCACGATTAATTCATCACAACATCAACAATCTTTTTCAGCAGTAAAAATGAAACCATCCCAGAAAATATGTTACCTTTCACAGTTGAAGCCTCGCACAAGCAACTGTTGTATTCAGGTCAAAACGATCCACACCTGGAAGCAATTTAACGCATCATTTGGTGAATCTCTCGAAATCATCTTTGCTGATTCAAAGGTAAACAAATCATTTATACTTCTATACTGAATATTTTGTTAAAAAAACACTTATTATAGCTCTATTATATTTTTATAATGCAGGGTGATAAAATCTACGCAACATGTAGGCAGAAGCAGTTGCTTAGTTTGGGTAGTAAATGTGTGATTGGTGAGTGGAAGAACATTGAAAACATGTCGATCACTGCTGTAAAGAACAATTGGAGAGTAAGCGACCACATGTATAAGATTACCTTTATTGGCCAAACCAAAATCACAGACTGTGATATTGAGAATGATGACATGTTTCTCTCATTGATGGAGTTCGAGAGAATAATGAGTGGGAGTCTGAAACCGAATCTATTGTTTGGTAAAGAATATATATTTCAAGCTTTTATTATAGACTGTTTGTATACACTACTTTACTAATGCCATTTCGTTATCTGATGTAGATGTTCTTGGACAAGCAATGAATGTTGGAGATCTACAAACTATACGGTGTCAAGATGGAGAGGAAAGAAAGAAAATTGATTTCACCCTTAGGGACATAAAGTTGGTTTATTAGTATATATTTTTCATGAATTCAGTATACATGTATATTTAATGTGATCATTTTTGATATTTTTCTTTTTCAAGTGATCAACGGATTACATGTTGTCTCTGGGGTAAATTTGCTGAGATGCTGGAAACCTATAGTGAAGAAGCACATAAAGGAGTTGTTGTCTGTTTGATCAGGTTTGCAAAGCTGGGATCATTTAAAGGTAAATCGATTTTCAGTGCTATCTGTTATTAAAATTAAAAATTAAATGGTTCAATTACTCACCATAATGTATATTTTTCAGGAGTGCTCCAGATTTCCAATGCATATGATATGTCTCAACTGATGATCAATCCAGAAATTAAAGAGTCTTCTGACTTAATAGAAGAGTAAGTTTTTAATCTTATTCCCTAAATTTTCAAACTATGTTATCACATTATTATAGATGTCTGACCCATGTTTACAGGTTTAAATATGATGAATCATCCATGTCTATTGTTGCAATCAAAGAAGATGATAGTCAGGTCGGTAAAAAGGATAAAGCATCTGTTTATCAGGTTCAAAGCTGGAATGAGTATGAAGACAAAACCATTGCTGAGATGTTAAACTCTACTCAGGTTATTTTTAAACTGATAAGAGTTTGTATATTGTTTTGTCATACACGTAGTTTATTCACGTTTAGCTTTCCAATCATATTCCAATTCGTGTGTATTTTTACAGATTGGGAAATGCAAAGTTGTGTGTACAATTGATGCTATAGACATCGATTATGGTTGGTTTTATTTTGGTTGTAATCTCAACCATAGGACCTTTGAAGTCGCAAACTGTAGCGATACAGTAGTTTCAGCTTATTGGTGTGAGAAGTGCAACAAGTTTGTATCTAATGTCGAGCCTAAGTATGTATTGTATTTGATGTTAACCATGTAAAAACTAAACTCTGCTTTCTTACTCACATTGTTTTATTTATTTATTTAGGTTTAAGCTTCATTTGCTACTTAAGGATGATACTGGCACAACCAAGTTCATGCTGCTTGATACCCCAATTCAGCTACTATTCTATCACTACATAATATAGGTATTATTCTATCTTTTGCTAATACATGCTGAAAGTCGTCTGCCTCTGTTCGTCACCATCTTAAATTCATCACCATGCTTGCCATTAAGAAATCAACAAAAGCTTCCATTCCGACACATAACCCTGAACTTAAAAAAAAACAATATAGCAATTAGTATATTTTAAATGTATTGATATCATTGTTCAAGTTTTTAACCAAAGAAACATGTATGATGAAATATTTCCATAAGACTATGAGTCGATGTCCCAAAATACCAAACCCCAAAACGAAGTTGAACAAATCCCTAAACACTAAATGTTTCAAACACTTAAACTCTAACCGGACCAACTTATACGGTGAATAAAATTAATAACCAGACTAAAACAAAAATAATCATTTAATGTATTGATGCCTTCAATATTTAAACCAAAAAAATATATATATATATATGTGTATATATATATATATATGTATATATATATATAAAGGAATAGGTTCCATAACTCTTCTATAATTCCTTCCTAAAAAAAACTCACCTCCGAGAATTATGTGCCCACACTTACTAACCCTCCAAAATAGTAATCAGAAAACAAAACATATTCAAATATATTTCATAACTTCTTCCTAAGAAAAAAAAAAACTTCTTCCTAAGCAAACCCACTTCCGAAAATCATGTGCCCATATTCACGTCCCAACAGAAAATGGGAACCTTATTCCACTTTAAACAGAGTTTGTAACCGAATACAAACAACAAGATATGCAAGATTATGTTTATTCTCATATTTCAAATTTTCAAATACAAAAAAAAACAATTTTATCTTGAACATTTTCAAATTAAAAAAATCAATATTATATTAAACAGAAGCTAAAATCGTTGTTCATATTGGCATATTCTCCCAAAGATACTTCTTAAAAATATGTTTTGAAATCTTTTTTTTCATCTCAAATTTACAAGCTGCACGTTTTTATTATTCCATATATATACTACCACCACAGTTACAATTAAATCATCAGAACATCAACAATCCGAGCTAAGAGTCTTCGCCTATCATTCATAGACTTTGATACGAGCGTTGCACGAATCTGGACCATCAGTGATTTATTATTGATCTCCTTTTAATCTAATTCGTTTGCGCCATCCTATATATTGTTGCATGTATATAAAATCTGAATAAGAACATAGACATAAAAAATTACAAACGAGCTTTGCAGGAATCTTTAATCAAAACAAAAGCTTACCGATTTTAGCCTGGATTGGATGCAAGAAATCTTCGATTCGAAAAGAAGGACTTCAGCTCCGATAGATCTCCGATTTTTATGTCGGTTCATTTTTTTAGTTTGCTTGAGACAATCTAAAAATGTTTCGGACAACAAAATTTTAAGTTATTTTCAAATTAAAAAAATCAATATTATATTAAACAGAAGCTAAAATCGTTGTTCATATTGGCATATTCTCCCAAAGATACTTCTTAAAAATATGTTTTGAAATCTTTTTTTTCATCTCAAATTTACAAGCTGCACGTTTTTATTATTCCATATATATACTACCACCACAGTTACAATTAAATCATCAGAACATCAACAATCCGAGCTAAGAGTCTTCGCCTATCATTCATAGACTTTGATACGAGCGTTGCACGAATCTGGACCATCAGTGATTTATTATTGATCTCCTTTTAATCTAATTCGTTTGCGCCATCCTATATATTGTTGCATGTATATAAAATCTGAATAAGAACATAGACATAAAAAATTACAAACGAGCTTTGCAGGAATCTTTAATCAAAACAAAAGCTTACCGATTTTAGCCTGGATTGGATGCAAGAAATCTTCGATTCGAAAAGAAGGACTTCAGCTCCGATAGATCTCCGATTTTTATGTCGGTTCATTTTTTTAGTTTGCTTGAGACAATCTAAAAATGTTTCGGACAACAAAATTTTAAGTTATTTTATGTGGACCTTCGAACTAAATCCAATCAATATATCAATACTATTTTCTAAAGCCCAATTCGTATTTGACAATTGAGACTCAGCAAAACTCAATAAGACATTTAATATAATTTAAATTGATATTCACTAACCATTTTTATTAAATGTATTTAAATAAATATACCATGATTAAGATAAATATTTGTAACCAGAAATCAATAAACCACAATATTAACTGTTTGATCCATAAACTGAAAAATAAAATTAAACAGGATTTATAAATCACTAAACAGTATATATATCTCTTCGTACTCAAGATCAACTCATTCAAAAACAAACATACATGTCTAAACATACTAGAGAAGAACCAAAAGATTAACAAAATAAATAAAACTGAAAAAATACCCGCCCTTCTTAAGGGCGGGTCAGTATCTAGTTTTCACTTTATTTTAAAGTCTATCATTGAAGTGATGAGAGTTTGGATTGAAAACATAGTTCTCAAGAATCTCAACCTCCTTAAGCAAAAAAAAAAAAAAAAAAAAGAATCTCAACCTCTGCTCAGACACCACTTCAACATGAATAAAGTTATATGTACAATGTTTCCAATCCAACCTCTTATCATTTCAATGTTTAACTAGTTGTAAACAAATGTCTTTCAGTTTGTTAGATACTCGACAGCGCGATCAAAAGCTAAAAGTTAGCTTTAAAAGGCCTTCATCATATTAAATACTGTTAGAACTTCCCCAAAAAATTAACATTATATGAAACCAAACAATCTTTGACACCTACATAGTGAAACTATGAAATAAAATAACCATATCATTTTGGGAAGCATTAGAGAGATTTGCCTAAAATAATTATTTCAATTACATTTCTTCGCCACCCACCTATTGGTCTGTTTTACCAGAGTACAATAAAAGTTCATTGATTTTTTTAATTAAATATTCATCAGAAGTTTGGGAAAAGGAAACCATGAAAATAAATGCGAAAAGCATTATATGTTCTTTGTAAATCTTTAGCTGTTGGTCTTTGATTTTGTTTCCACGGATTGTTTATCTGCTGGCTTATGTTTCTAGGGATTGAACTGTAATCCGCTAGCTATGTTTCCGGGAGTTGTATCTCGCCGGCTTTGGGTTTAACATCTGATGTAATCTTTTCGTTTTTTTTTGTATCATATGTAATCTTTTGGTTAATCAAAGTAATCTCTGAGGAAAAAAATATGAAAGCATTCTACAGCGGCAAGATTTCTGACCATATGGCAACATTATTTTGAGTAAAACATTATGTCAATCTTTCATATAGGAGTCTAGGACTGAGAAAGAATGTGGCCAAACGAGACAAAACAATTTCTTATACATGTACTATACTCAATGATAACAATTTTTTTGTTTCTATACAGAAAGTTATGTTTTTATTTGAATGTGTTCATATCTATGACAATAATGTATTAGAAAACTCAACAGTTAAAGCTGTATCTGCTAGGCCAAGTTACAAATTTTGTCATGAAATTATTAATTCCTACAAAGCGTTTTGAAGGAGGATTTTATTTTATTTTCAAGTTCTTAATATCCTTAAATAGCTCATGAAAAACATATGAAAAGAACCAAAGTATGCAATTAGGTACGTATGTGTAACAAAAGTAAATTGTATACAATACATTGTTTTACTGTATTTTTTTTTTGATCAAAAATTGTTTTATTGTATTTGCTTCATAAAACAATGGTGGGTTGAGAGGAACAAAGAAAGCTTTTACAATAAATTACCAGATGTGTGTACAAACAAACAAGCCAACTCTTCCAACAATAGCAGGACCCACTTTACTCACACCAACACCTGCATGCTTTTTTTTTTTTTTGTATTAATGCATGCTTCTTGTTTGCTTATCAGATCTCCTCTTTTAAAACTGTTTTAACCTCTTCCTTAAACAACAAAGCTGTGTTCAACGTAAACTAAAAAGCTTCAGAATGTCACCAGATTCCAAAAAATTCTGCATTAATACACTGCAAAAACTAATGATTTAAAATTGACATTTGTTCCTTTATTCCTCTTTTTTAATTACAAATGTAGATATATTTATTTAAGAGATTACTAAGATGGTGGGTACATAATGCATAAATTAGCAGTGTTTCTCTGCAAGGAGAGTTAATGGAGAAAGAGGGTGTTACCATTACCACTACAGCTACAGTTGCAGAGTTCAGGGGGTTCCTTGGAGTAGCATTAAAGTCTTGAGGAGAGAAACAAAATAAAGATTTAGTTTTTGTATAATAAATTGTTTCTTTTTGTGATTTGTAGAAGTGATCATTTGTTTTTACCAAAGATCTTGAAACAGAGCATAAAGATGGTTAACTTTCGTCAGATTCTTCTCATGATCATTGTAGTGATGATGATATCATTACAGTGCTGCAACGTTTTTACCGATGCTAAAGAGCTTGGTGAGTGGAAGGCGTTAATGGTGGCAAACGGTGAGAGTTACCGGACCCAGATCGGGAAACTCGTCGGAGAAGACGGTGGCGGGAAGAAAAAGTTTCAGGTTGTGGAAAAGTTTCGAGCTTTACTCGATTCGATAAAACTCTCTACTCTCCGGCGAAGAAACCTCGCCACGTCTGCTTCTCTAGCTCCTTGGTCGGCGCCGTCACCGTCTCCGTTTTCAAACGGTGGTCCAGCAGAGTCTCCTGCGTATTCTCCAGCTCCTCAACAGCCAATACCACCGCATCTCCGTCGTCCGTTGCCTCACCGGACACATCATCCATCGAGACAACACGAGGTTGAAAGACGAAAACACGAAAACAGAGGAGCATTAACACATATCGTCGTTTCAATAGCTTGTGGAATCGGTTTCTTGGTTTGTGTTGTCGGAGTGTTCTGTCTGTACGCGAGAAGAAGGAAGAAGAACGGTAAAACGCCGTCGTTTCAGAGCTCGACGAAGAAGGTCAGTGTAAACCCTACTTTCGATTTGGAGAGACAGTGCTCTGTTTCTACTAAAGAAGTACGAGAAACAGAGAAGGATGCGAACCATAAAAATGGTGTGTTGCTTGAAGAAGAAGACGTTAAGACAAGTGTAGAAACAGAGATTTTATCAGATTCGGACAGTGCTAGTAGCTACTCAACGAAAGAGATTGTGTCGGTGCATGAGAACGATGAAGAACAGCAAACAGTAGACTCTGTTTCTGGTCCTGTTGTTAGCAATGGATGCGACTCTTCAGACGATGATGAGTCTTTTCATTCCGTTGGTGGTGGCTCTTCCGTTGGATCCTCTCAACGCTTCACAGAATGCTCCGGAGTCTCCCCTCCGCCGCCACCGCCGCCGCCACCTCCACCGCTTCCGCCACTCCCAAACAGAGGACTTCACACTCTGTCTTTGCCAAAACGGGCTACTCTGCAGACGCTTTCTTCGCAGTTAACCGCAAAAGTTTGTGCTTCTTCCTCAGACCCAAGTCGTCCACCCACACCGCCACCGCGACGGCCACCGCCACCACCGCCGCTACCATCGCAACAACCTCAAGAAACGAACAAAACACCACCACCTCCTCTGTCTCTGGATTTTTCTCAGCGTAGACCGTTAGGTAAAAATGGAGTACCATTGCCTAAACTGAAGCCACTTCACTGGGATAAAGTGAGAGCTAACCGGACTATGGTCTGGGATAGGCTCAGGGCAAGCTCTTTTGAGTAAGTTTACAACTTATCTTACGATCAACAAAAGTTTTCAAGAATGTGTGATTTGATAATGTATTTGCCTTGTTGGTTCACAGATTTGACGAGGAGATGATTGAGTCGCTATTTGGATACACAATGCAAAGCTCCACAAAGATCGAAGATGGGAAGTGCAAAACTCCATCACCAGGGAAACAACTTCTTGAACCTAAAAGACTTCAGAACTTCACCATTCTCTTGAAAGCCCTCAATGCAACCGCGGATCAAATCTGCTTTGCCTTGGCGAAAGGTAAACCAAGATCAGCTCGGATTGATCGAACTTAATATTATTTAAAATCCTTTCCAACTTCCTATGTGATACTTAAAGGTCCGTATTTCTGGTTACAGGGGAAGGCTTGTGTTTACAGCAACTAGAAGCGTTGGTTAAGATGGTGCCGACTAAAGAGGAAGAACTGAAGCTGTGTAGCTACAAAGGAGCAGTAGATGAGCTTGGCTCGGCTGAGAAATTTCTCAGGGAGCTTGTCGGAGTTCCATTTGCATTTCAAAGAGCTGAAGCAATGCTTTATAGAGAGACATTTGAGGACGAAGTGATTCATCTCAGAAACTCCTTCTCAATGCTTGAGGTATTAGAATGTTTCATTTGTTGATTTCTTGCGTTACAAGGTAGGGTAATTAACACAACAATTGCCTGACTAGGAAGCTTGCAAGGAGCTTAAGTCAAGCAGGTTGTTCTCCAAGCTTTTAGAAGCTGTACTTAAGACCGGAAACAGGATGAATGTAGGAACCATTCGCGGTGGCGCAAAGGCCTTCAAGCTTGACGCTCTACTCAAACTCTCTGATGTGAAGGGCACAGATGGGAAGACAACTCTGCTCCACTTCGTCGTGCAAGAGATATCCAGGTCAGAGGGAATCAGGGTTTCAGACAGCATCATGGGACGGATAATGAACCAGAGAACAAACGAAAACAGAACAGCCGAGGAAAAAGAAGAGGATTACAGAAGCATGGGGCTAGAACTTGTCTCCGGCCTTAACACCGAGCTAAGAAACGTGAAGAAGACGGCAACGATTGATATGGAAGGACTCGTTAGCTCGGTATCGAATTTGAGAAACGGGCTAGGGGAATTGAGGTGTCTAGCGAGCGAGAAGCTGAAAGGAGACGAAGAAAACAGAGCGTTCGTCAGTTCGATGAGCTCGTTCTTGAGATACGGAGAGAAGAGCTTGGAGGAGTTGAGGGAAGACGAGAAGAGGGTGATGGAGAGGGTTAAAGAGATCGCAGAGTATTTCCATGGAGACGTGAGGGTAGATGACAAGAACCCTTTGAGGATCTTTGTGATTGTTAGGGATTTTCTGGGGATGTTGGATCATGTTTGTAGAGAGCTGAGGTGTGTTAGGGTTCCTAACAGCCCTAGCCCTCTGGCTCCGTTTCGATGAGCATGTGTTGATGTTTATGATAACAGAATGGTTTTGGCATTCAAACTTTTGAGTCTATGGAGAGTAATGTGAAGACCAAATATGCATGGATTTGTATATGTAATCCCAAAGAAATATTTCAATTTTTTTTAACAATGTAACAGAGGACTAACACGAATTAGAAAAGGCTAAACATCGATAGTAATTAAACGCTAATAAAGAAAGGGTATGAAAAGATCTTACTAAAAGAAGAAAAAAAAAGTAATCATGGCGAATCGTCTTTCTCCTGAGGGCTTCCAGCGAGCCAGCCCCAGACGCCACCTGAGCTCTGTCGTTTAGCGTTCGTAGCGGCTTGTTCAGAGGCAGCCTTTTGTCGCTGGAGGAGTTCGAGTTCCTTTTGTAGTGTTTCCAATGTTTGAAGCTTTTGCCTTAGCTCTGCAACATCAACCTGCAGAATGCAGATTCAAATGGATTTAACTGAAGGAGAGATCGACTTAGGTTTGCTTTGGTTTTAGTTTTTAAAGGTGTAATGAAAGCTTATCAACAAAAGATGACAGTGAAGCTAGGTGACAAATAATTCACAGGGTTTTCACTAGACTCCATTTTCTCTTAGGTATGAAAGAGATGTGGCTATGGGATTAGTACCTCGAGTTTGAAGCATCTTGATTGTTCGGTTGCAAGTTGGCCACGAACAGACTGAAGTTCCTACAAAATATCAGAACAAAGATAGATATAACAGAGATCTTACAATGTTAATGATGACTTGGTTCACTAGTTTATTCTTATCGGGATTTTGTTGCAAGAAGGTGAACATATTATTATTATTATTACTTTGTTCAAATCTGTATTGCGTGATTCTCCTGCTGCTAACTCTTGCCTTAGTTGGAGAGTCTGCATCTGTTCCTTGTTTAGCGATGCCTCCAGTTCTTCCTTCTCGGATTTAAGAGTCGCAATAATGTGTTCTCTGTTTCCTTCAACCTGGGAGATTCGTTATCCAAAATCAAAATAAGAGAACTATTATCTCGTGTCGGTACAATCACTACCAGTACCACATCATATTTTGCATTAGATACCTTCGATCCAGCGTTGGCGTTGTCCATGGCAATTTCCCGTACTCTGCTTTCTTGGCTCACCTCAACTTCTGACTCGATGTCTCTGGTTGTTGCGTTGTTAACAGCGGAAAGACTAAGTGGCAAAGGCGGTTCTAGAGTCTTTGGTTGGAGTGTTGCTTTGTGGCTCGGTTTAAGTAGATTAATCTAACGCCGATGACTCATTAGAAGCAGAATTGAATGCAAAGAGAATGGTGTACTTATGGGTTTACAGCATCGTCCCTACCTCGTTGTTGTAACGTCCATTGTATCCACCAAAAGCAACTAGCACATCTTCACCATTGTATGAACTAACGACTAAACTTAATCCCTGTCACAAGGAAAACAGGGAAGATTTGCCTTTAATTCTGCAAGATTTAAATGAAATAAGCAAAGACTGATTCCTTTTGAAGTGTTAAGAAGGCTATTACCCTGTTTCAGGAATGATTAGGCGAAACTAAAAGTTTTTCTATAGTTATCTGGAAATCAATATGGATGAAGTCTGTTCATCTAAGTACCTCGCTAGCAAGAGGTACACGTCCTTCAACAGAAGCCACTACCGACCATGTAAGAGTTGACATGTTTAGTACAACACTTTCAGATGCCCCTGCAGTAATTTATCAGGTTGCAGCACAATCAGTCAACACGGAAATTGAAAATGCGAAGCAAGTATCGTTTCTTTCCCATAAATGGTTATCGAGGTGATAAACCTACCACTCTTGTTATCACCGCCACCAACGATAAACCAGTTCTCCCCAATTGTCACGCCAGCATGTCCAGATCGGGGAGTTGGTGTATCACCTTGTTGCGCTGGTCTTGACCACTCCATCTATATATGACAGTTATATCAGGCGCTGACAAAGAACGTTTGAAAGGCAGCTGAAACAATATACGCTAAGCTTTAACTTACAGTCTGCAAATCAAGGACATGCAGATCACCGAAACAGGTAGCATGTGAGCCCCCACCAAAGATAAGAAGGTAACGTTCTGCATGCACTGCAGCAGCATGGTCAGACCTCGGAGAAGGAGATGCACCTCTGCAAGTTGACAACAGTTCAAACCCTGATTGCAAATCTTTCATCAACAGTTAACAGGAGAGAATATATCGTATTCTGGTTATACATCTTAAATGGGTTTGACTTCTTTGATAAAAAAATGCAGAAACATTATAAATTCTTACATGGCATCTATCTCATCCCAGGTCATAGTTTCTAGGTCAAGTTCATGCAAATCGTTCAGAAGTGATCTCTTTGCATCTTGCCCACCAAATATCACCAAGGTTTTACCCACGATCGTGACTGACTGGCCTCCACGTGAAACCTGTATGCAAGAGGAAATGACAAACAAAGTCTCAGTTCAAGAAACCAAACTTCATACTTAACTTCCAAAAGAAAAAGGAAATCAATAAAAATGAAATAACATGAGAGAAATGAAGATATACCGGTGCTTTTCCATATGTCTTGACCATTGACCATGTACAGGTATGGGTATCAAAGACTTTCACTGTGACAGGGGAACAGTAGAAAATTGATTGTATTAATTAAGAATTCAGAAATCTCTATTTGCAAAATATCTGTCTTCGAAGGTATATAAACTCTTACCTTGCATCGCTTCTGAGGGATTCTTAGTATGACCACCGATAGACAGCAATTTGTTGTCCCACGCTATCTACAAAAAAAAAAACAGAAGGCATGGAAATTAATAGAGTCTTCCTTGTTACAAACTAATATAGCAAGTGGATTTTACAAAGACTACTTTCTTTTAGCTGTAATCGCTGTCCTGAATAATTCTAGGCCAGAAAGCAAAAAGTAGAAACCAAAACAAAACGCAAGAATTTTAACACTAACCAAAGAATGACCAGCACAAGGAGATAGTAGTGTTGGAGATGTTTCCTCTGATTCAGTTGCAACTTTGGTTTCAACTCTTGACCAACTCCAAGTTTTTAAATCTAGAACCTGAATACATTCCAAATAAGACAACAATTTTCAGTGGGGAAGAAAATGAAACTGAATGCTTCAATTAAATCACCAGCTAATGCTTATGAACCATATGAGTTTTTTACATGAAGATCACCAAGGTAACGGCCATTGTGATTTCCACCATATATATACATCTTATCTTGAATAACTGCTGCTCCATGCTGAAACAAATATGTTAAAACAAGATTTTAAAAATACAGATAGTACATGAATGACAGGACCTTTTACTTATCTTCCAAACGAGAAAAAGTATATTATACCTCATAACGAGCCTTTGGCCGCTGACCTGATGTCTGGGGTGCAGTCCACTGGTTATATACAGAAACAGTATTTGGGTCTTCCGAGACTACATCTTTATCTTGGGTTTCTGACAAACGTCCCTTCTCAGGAGAAATCGTCTTTGTCTCGCTTAATGAGTCCCCATTCTCAACAACAGGCTCATCTTTTGTTTGCTACAGAGAAGGGATGCACTAGAAGACTCAAAAAATACTTTCTTCATGAACCAAAAATAATATGTGTAATAATTACAGACTCCCATGGGATACAAAACTCACATTGATTTGGACATCTACAACAGGATCTGGAAAATCAGTAAATTCCCTGGAATACCAGTCAGGATTTTCTTCCTGATAGAAAGTAAGCAATAGGGAAGAAATTTAGTATATGCTCCAGTAAAGTCTAAAAAATAGCTGTAGACCTCTCTCTCTCTCTCTCGTTTACCTCCAGAATTTTCACAAAGAGACGCATTGCCTCGATGGAGGGCATGGTTCCGAGCCCCTGCCAACTAAGTAAAATTGGAAATGATTCAGCACATTAGCTTACTTCTCCGAGGAAAGTTCACAAAAACAGCTTTCGAGGCTTATTTTCCTTAAAAAAAAGGTCCTAAGCGGAGCACGGCAGATGTAGGAGATTGTCTTTGCATAATAACATTATCACACGATTCTTAAAAGCATACCAACTCAGAGATAAGCATTTAGTTTTTCCTCAGGGATGCAAATAAAAATGCTACATTGCTAGTTTTAATCTAGCAGCTTACATCTAGAATACTCCTTTCTCATTCCCCTAATTCGTGAAGCATCTGGATTCTTCTACTCATAGTGACTAATGAAACCTAAGCCATCTCCTAATCAGATCAACCACAACGTTTCTTCCTACAAGTATGATTCCCAAAACTCAAGCAAAGAGATGCAACAAGCTATGATTTGCTACAAGTGTGACAGAATCTAACTGACCTTTTCCACTTGCTTTGCTCCACTGGTCTCCATGCACTAGGTTTCGGAGTGCTACACGGTCCTACAGTAGCCTGTATACATTGTTAAATCCACGAGAACATCAACACTCGGCCTTAAAAAGTATTACAATCACGTTTTCCATCAAATCAGTAATCAAATCGCCAGAAAAATTTAACTAAGCAGTTACACGGCCAGCAAATGGATCTATACATCGAATTTTTTCTTAGCTCCTACAAATTTCGACGATACAGATACGGATCCGATGAACGAAACGAAACAAATTCAACACTCAAACAACCAGATCTCGTGGAAAGTCAACAACAATCAGGGAGGTTAGCAATGGACCTGACCTGCTGGTACAGCGCGTAGAAAATTAGCGCAGTGTCGTTGGAGAATTTCGAGCTGACGTGTTTCGCCGACGAATCGGATCCGTCGAGGCCGACGTAAGATGCGGCGGCGTAGAATCTCTCCGGGTATGCGGGGCCAGATGTGGCCCTGGTCATAGCCATTTTTTCTCCTTCTTCTCTGACTTCCACCGCGGATTTGATCGGAGATGGAGAAGCAATGAGCGGAAGCGTTTCCAGTTTCGTTTTTTTAATTTTTTTTTGAAGTAAAAATTATTATAACACTATCACATGATAACACGTCACATATCAAAACTATACTAGTAACCAATGTTTTGAAAACCGGACCGGATACCGACTCGGTGTAGCTACTGGTTAACTGGTTGAACCGGTTCAACCGGTCGAACCGGATTTTATATTTTTAAAAAAATTAAATGTAAATAATCATATATTTACACTATATGGATCTAAAAATTACATCTACATATAACATGTTTCTCTATTCTTTTTTATTAAATAAAAAATAAACAGTAAACATAAATCTAGCTATATATAAAATTAACAAATGAATACTATGTAAATTGAAATTGATAAAATTAAAGGATTTACAATTAAAAATTACCATATTTATTTATTTTTACAAGTAAAATCTCAATCTTTATGAATATGGGAAAATCAGAATAGTTATGAGACCCAAAAAGAGATTTTTCATATTTTTTTCTTAAGAAAATTGAATAAAATAAAAAATATATTTTAAATAATGATAATTAAACATTAGTTATGAAATATTAAATTTTAAAAGCAATTGAAAAAACATTATTTATATGTTAATTTTTTAGAACCGGATTTTAAAGTTGACCCGGGTCACCGGTTTTACCGGGTTTTAACCGATTTTACCGATTTTTCTCAAATCCGGGTTTTAAACTGAACCGGAACCGGCTTCTTCAGCGAGTCACGGTCGGACCGGTTCGACCGACCGGTCCGGTCCGGTTTTCAAAATACTGCTAGTAACACAACTGTATCCATCTATGAAATAATTACATAGAAAAAAAAAGACTAACTCATGCAATATCAAATGATGTCTTTTTTGCCATCAATAGTTTGGTCTAGCAGCTTACAAAAACCAGTCATTTGAGTAAAAATCATCAAAAGAAATACGTAGACCAAACATTTTTTTCATAAAAAAAATATATAGACCAAAAATCCGTTCTTGTGCCATGATCATTGGCCGGTTAAGGTCTACCCTAAGGTCTTTAATTTGTATGGCTGTGGTAAGATAGACTCATAGACTGTATGATACATTGTAAGAAACTAGAACAAATAAAGGAAGAACCGAAGAAGTACTTTCAAAGATTTGTAGCACTAAAAGAGAGAGATAATGGAGAGAGTAGGGAACATTGTTCTTGAGAGGACGCATAAGGCGAGTTGTGAAGATGGTGAACACGAGTGGAGATCGTATGCTTATAATTTTGCTGGTGAAGCAAAGAGATTCTAAGGAGATGGCTGCCATTCGACCTTGGAAGCTATTACTATGGCTCTAACTCTGTTTCTTGTTTAAGTTGGTGAAGTTTAACACATTTTAAAAGCAGTAAAATCTATAGATAACAGTTCTTTACTTGTTATACAAGGCATCCATGAACAACCAACTTAAAAGCACAATCTATTTATTCAAATTATCAGGTTTTTGGATTATTCTTCATCTAAAGATTTAGCTCTGCTTTCTTGCGGCATAGATACGAAATGAAGCCACCCCAACGATCAACGCCCCTGTCCCAACTGTTTTTTAAAAAAACATGTTAGGAATCCACAAATACTATGATGAAGATACATAAGCCCATGACAAAAAACATACTCGAAATCACCATTAGAGATCTTTTCATTAGCTTGCGATTCCTTTTCTTCTTTGAATCAATCTGTGGAACACCTAAATGAGGATGCTCGGCTGCGGTTAAGATCTTTTGAAACAAGTTATCAAAATCTCCCAGTTTGGAACTGATTGGTATTGGAGCTTCAATCCCTATATCTTGTGTAGCCTGCAAGAACTCATACATAAATTAATTTAAGTTTATGATTACAAAAAACCTTTATGATGATTAATTAATCAAGAAACATGATCAGTATTACTCTGGTGGTTTCTTGAATTGCATCTGGAAATGAATCAACATCAGTTTTAGCTGCAACCATTAGGCAAGGAAACTCGAACCCCGAGTCTTCACTAGCGGTCGCAACCTCAGCAAGCAAATCAATGGCTCTCTTCCACGAAGACTCATCAGAAGAATCGTAAACGAAGATAGCTACATCACAAGCTCCCAACGCTTCATTTGATGGTAATAATCCATCTTCTTGAATTTGAATTTCCTTTAACACCAGAGTTTTCTTTCTATCTCCAGTTACATCGCAGTTGTCAACCATGTTAACAGCATAACGTTCCTCATTTGATCCATTGTTGTTGTCATCATCGTATGGCCTAAGATTCATATAATCAGACAAACATATTTTGACATATACTGAGTTAAAAAAAAAAACAGACAGACCTTCCGATAAACCGATTGAGCAATGCAGATTTTCCAGCATTCTTTGGTCCAAAGACAAAGCACTGAACAACTCTTCTTTCTGAGTTCTGCTCCTTGCGGTCTAGTGCTCTTCTCCTAGTAACGCGAACAGCTGATGAAGATGGATAACATATACAAATCAAACATTCAAGACTCCTAGCTGGATCTATTAGTGTCATCAATGACCACTGCAAATACAGGAGAAGTTTCAAAGAGTTAGTTAAAATGGGTTCCTCTTAAAACCGTTAAAAGACTTAAGTTATTGATTACCAGTGAGAGGAAAGCTTCAAGTGATAATCCTCCATCATCAGTTTTCTCTGCTGCATCTTTATAAGGAGCCATGTTCCAAGGACTGTCATTAATGAATCAAATCATTGTAATTACACATAAGCAAATAAAAAGGAAAACATTTTATTCGCATTTCGCGCGCTTTTTTGAAGTTAAAAAATTAAATGTTACTTTTCAGGTGAAGTTTGAAAGATATATCCAATCATTTGAAGTCCCAAGTTATTACCCTGAGAATATTCAAAAACTGATGTTTGAGAAATATCATAAACTCCCACAAGTAATCTAAACTATAAAGATAAAGACTCTTTACACCGTGTTCATCCAAATTCTTATAGATTCTCCTTAAGAAACCAATAGCTTCATCTGTCAGCTCAACACTCTGCACAATGACAAAACCAAATCAGAAACATCATCAAAATATTAAAAACTGAGTTATATTTTTTTGAAGATTCTTACCTGATCAGGCACGCGTTTGAATGATGAATAAGGAATCATATCATCTGCGAGTCTTAACTCATTGTTATACCCGAATTTTCTAAGTATATTCCAAACTTTTCTGATCCTTCCTTGTTCAACAAGGTATTTGTATATAAACAAGAACCCATCTATCGTGATTCCATTTTCATTAACTCCTAGTGGAGACCGTTCTTGCACAAAACTTATTAGTCCTCTGATTTGGGAAGCTGTCAATGGTTCATAGCAGCATCGAGCCTGTTGTATTTTGCAGTTTAGATGCTTTATAGAAGCACTCAAAGAAGAATGTCACTGAACAAATGAGGTAATGAGATGAAACCTGAATATAGTTTAAACCAATGTCGTTCAGATTGTAATCATTGTCACGGGTAGAGAATAGATAAACACGAGTTAAGGCAGCAACACAACGAGGCTTCAATGAAATGGTTTCTCGATCATATATTGGTCCTATAGGGTTCATAACAGCTTGTTGCGCATACCAAAACACCCCTCGAGCCTACATAAGAAGCTTTTGATTTATCAGTATAGTTATTTTCACAGTGCTAATGTTCTTGAAATGTAAGATCTCACGCACAAGGGAGTTGTCATGACGAGAAGACCAGTTGAAACATGTCTCGATCTCTCGATATTGTTCCCTTATAGATGTTGTCATTATTTCAATGACAAATTGATTATGATACTCATTGTTGGTAACGCTATAACCTACCAATATGGTAGGGACTCTCACCTGTTCAAGGAAATGAGCATATAAATAAACTTTAAACTTGTTATACACGCAAACTGAATCGATAAAAATACAAAAAAAAAGAATGAAACTAGACCTCTAGTTGTCGAAACAGAGGAAGCCAGTATCCGCTCAAACGGTCCAAAGTCTCTGGTCTATCGACTACAAAGGTCAAAACAATTGCATCTGCTTCTTTCACTTCCTTAACTACCTTTTCTCTATCTTCCGGTCTGCATAGACAACAATGTTTTACATGCATATCTTTGTTGATATCAATATAAAACAAATCATAAGAAACATTTACTTTGAAGAAGTGTCGATGATGGTGGCAGGAACAGGGTCACAGAACCATTCAGAAGGGAAAGTGATGTAAGGTAACATAGGAGGGATGTTTTGATGAGGTTGAGAAGATTCATTTGATGCAGCCATGATCAAACTTGTTTTCCCGGTTCCCTTCTCACCAACCACAACGATCCGAACCGGTTTTGGTGAGCCATGAGAGCCACCCAAACCAATCATCTTCATCATCTAAACATGAAAATACGTTTCAGAATAAAGCATATACATTGTCATGTAAGAAGACATCTGAAAAGATCTGAAACAGAGAAGAAGACTAGAAGGTGGCTATAACAAACTACTTTTCATATTTTAGAAAAAAATCTAGAAGCTTAAGAATAAAGTTTTAAGGTAATGTATGTTGAAAAGGAGAAGACATTTATTCAACCGATATGATGAAAATTACTGAAACAGAGGCAAAAACAGAGAGAGACTAGATGATCCATCATCAGAATAAAGCATATACATTATCATGTAAGAAGACATCAAGGAAGATCTGAAGCAAAGAAGGGGACTGAAAGATAGCCATCATCACACTATTAATCATATTTTAGAAAAAAATCTAGAGGCTTAAGAATCAAGTTTTAAGGGTAATGTATGTTGAAAAGGAGAAGACTTTGATACAACCCACAAGATGAAATTACTGAAACAGAGGCAAAAACAGAGAGACACTAGATGATCCTCAAAAGGAATACCTTGAAGATCATAATGCAGATAAAGGCGGAATGAGAAAATTCAAAAGAGGAAAAAGAAAGCTTGTTCTTCGCTTCTCCTTCTTCTTCTTGTTGTGTCTTTCTTTTCATCTCATGTCTCTATATATTTACTGGTTGATTCCGAGTACCATTTGCAGTAAAATTAGCCAAGTGTCTCTTCTTAGTGGAAGGTTTGTGTTTCAACGGTGATACTAGTGTTTGTGTGAAGGACTAACGGACGAGATTGAATTTCTTGACGTGGATTCAACTGGTTTCTTTGCTTGTGTTCTGTTTTTTACCTCTTTGGGAGCTCAAAGCTTTTAATTACTGCATTAATTTGAATACCCTATTCTTGAATAAAAAACATATGTATCCTCTTTGTTAGTATCTAATTGCTTAAACATTCCAAGCATAAAGTTACAAGAAATCTATATAAATGGTAGCAACTCTGAATGTGTTTGTTTATAGAGCACCATTTTTGTGTTGTTACAAGCATTACATGCTATTTTATTACATATTAACTACATAAATAAACAAATTTATTTAAAAAAAAACGCGGGTAATTTTATTGTCCGTCCGTGTTTCAAACATGTTTTAATCAACAAAAACTTCTTTCGCACGTAACTAATATTTTTATTTTCAAAACTATATCCATCTTTAGAAATTATTTTGGTTTTTTATTATTTTAACTTTTAAACTAACTATTTAGAGCCTTTAGATCTAACCGTAAAATTTAACGAGATTTAACAATGATAATAATTTTACAAATAATTTTTTTTATAAATGTATGTAATTTTACTATCTGTTTTCGATATACATATTTCGTTAAAGATAGTTTTATTACTTACAAAGAAATAATTTTAAAAACTATCGGTGTTTTATCGATTCTTATTTTAACTTTAGATTTTATTAATAAATGGCTACTTAAATTTAATTTTTAAATACATATGAAACATTAGATTTAAATAATCTTACAAATATATGTAGATTTCTAAATTTATAGATAATTAGTATCTAACATTTTAATAAATAATTTCTCTATAATTAATTTTAATCAATCATCAAAAATCTGTAAAATTTCTTATTTAAAACCCAAAATTTATGCATTTACCTAAAAACTTAGATATATCCAATTTTCCGTTTATAAAAAGACATAATCCAACATTTTAATACAAAAAGTCATGTTTCCTTTATTTTCTTTTTGGGAGTTATGTAGTATTGAAGAAATACAGTAATAACAGGGACACGTGGAGTAATGCCTTTTGTTTGTGTGTTTTCGTTTTTGCTGAAAAGAAACCTATCTTTTGTTTGTGTTGTTAGATTGCTACTCTGTTATGCTTGGATTCAAATTTGTAAGAAGGAAATAATAATAATTAACCGAAATTAATGACACTAGATACAATTAGCACTGGAGATATGGTACGTGGAAGTGGATGAATTGGTGCAGTTATTATTACCGGATTTTATTCCAAGTAGACCATTAATGAAAATATAATATTTTAATGTAATCAAAGAAACTAATCTATTTTTAAAACAGTTTTGAAAATATACATTATACTAAATTTAACAATTGGGCCGATATAGCTCAGTTCTTGAGCATAATGAGGATTTCATCATCGCGAAAGCCCATTGGGCCGTAGTAGCTCACTTCGAGGGTCCACTTCGTTCTTCAGAAAGCTCCGAGATGAACGGGGAGATCGAGAACGAGCATTATTAACAAGATGATGTCTAGTGAGAACAAGACGACCACCAACGGCCAGAAAGTCTCTGTAACTGTACCTGTAAGCTCATACATTCTCAAATTTATTACATGATCATATACACGCGCGTGTTTTGTCACTCTTATCATCTAATCTAGTTTCAATGTTTTGTTTCATTTGCCACGGTCGTAGTCTGTTCCAGATCCAGGTCATGCCACCGTCGAACTCGCTGGTAACATTGTCTTTAATTCGTTTCTCTCATGTCACACAGTTAGTTTATCGAGTGTCTTGGCTTTTAGGTGGCACAGAGCTCTTTCAGTTTTGTTATCTTTGTCGCCGGAGATTGATTGCTCTGTTATTGAACTATGCAATACAACGTCGTATATATAATTGTAACTACTTTATCGTTTATATATATAACTTAGCTTTTGAACTCGACTAACTTAAGTTTATGTTTGTTGAATTGATCAGCTTCAAATGATAGGGATCATAAGTATTTGACCCAAGCTGTTGAAGAAGCATACATTGGAGTGGAGTGTGGTGATGGCCGACCTTTTGGAGCGGTTATAGTTCATAAGAACGAAGTCCTTGTGAGCTGCCATAATATGGTTTTGAGATACAAAGACCCAACAGCACATGCTGAAACCGTAGCCATTAGAGAGGTGTTTAGTAACCCTTCGAGAACCTACAACACATAATGCAAAATCTTATTACTCATTATGAATTTTTTTAACTAAAACACAGGCATGCAAGAAACTGACCAGTCTCAAGCTATCGGAATGCGAGATGTACGCATCCTGCGAGCCTTGTCCGATGTGTTTTGGAGCTATCCATCTTGCAAGACTTAAGGTAATAACAGCTCTAACAAAGTGAAATATGAAAAATATGTATTTGTTTCTTCTTTATTTCTGAAAGCCTTTTTCTTGATTGTTTGGTGAAGCAGAGATTGGTGTATGGGGCGCAAGCAGAAGCAGCTGTAGCCATCGGTTTCAATAGCTGCGTAGCTAATGGTGTGAAAGGCACTGAGCTCTTCCATAAGTCTAGTCTAGAGATCGTAAAACTCGATGTGAGTATTGCTGAGCAAGTGTTTCAGAATACAAAGGGGAAGTTCATTTTATAGTAAGAAATGCATTTGTTTGTCAAGTACACGTTGGGGAGTGTCTGTATGTATGTACGTACGTATCATGTATGTATGTACTCTCGTTGAACAATCTATCAATCACAGAATCTCGTTTTTTGGAACGTTGTTAGCTGCAATATTTGTTGCGAGTCCTGAGAGAACGAACGTCAGAGATTTTGGCTTCTCTTAATTGATAATTTTAACCGATGTTTTACCGCTATACCAAACATTGAACCGGATATTATATAACCGGTGACGTTAACGCCGTCAATATTGACGTCTGTTTAAACTCCCGAGGCAGCAGAAGATCATATGATCGCTGCCTCTTCCCTAACACGAGGAAACTCTCGTAGTGTTGGCCATCAGAGAGATGGTTGTTGATTTGGAGTCGGTGTCAGAGGCGACCTCCGGAGCCGTGGGGTCTCTTCTTAGCACAACCATCTTATATCCACTCGATACATGCAAATCAAAGTTCCAGGCCGAGGTTCGAGCTCGAGGCCAGCAAAAATACAGGTTGTTCATCTTCCATCCTTTGTCTAGATATGTCCATGATCTTCCTTCCCCTCTCGTGTTTTGTTAACGGTTTCTTGTGTTATGATCTATGCAGACATCTCTCCGATGTTCTGTGGGAAGCCGTTTCAAAACGACAGATTCTTTCGCTGTATCAAGGCCTAGGGACAAAGAATCTGCAGTCCTTTGTCTCGCAGTTCATCTACTTTTATAGCTACAGCTATTTCAAGAGGGTTCATAGCGAAAGAACCGGTTCGAAATCGATCGGAACGAAGGCTAACTTGCTCATTGCTGCTGCTGCAGGAGCTTGTACCTCTGTCTTAACCCAGGCATGTTTCTGTTATATCTTTTATCCGTTGGTTATTTAAAGTTCTTGATTGAATAAAACTATAAAAGCATTGAGGTCTTATCTATTATTGTGTAGCCTCTAGATACAGCTTCGTCGAGGATGCAAACGAGTGAGTTTGGAGAATCAAAAGGGTTGTGGAAGACCTTAACAGGTGGTGATGCATGGGGAGATGCGTTTGATGGCCTATGGATCTCTCTTTTATTGACTTCGAATCCTGCAATTCAGGTAGAGTTTCACTCGAATTTTTCGCTGGTGGATTTGGAATTTAGCATGACTAGAGATGAACAAGTTAAGCTTCTGTGTGTGTGTGCAGTATACAGTGTTCGATCAACTGAAACAGCGCCTGCTTAAACAGAAAACTTCAAAAGCCGAGAACGGTTCTTCTTCACCGGTCGTGCTCTCTGCCTTTATGGCCTTCTTGTTAGGTGCGGTCTCCAAAAGTGTTGCCACGGTCATCACATATCCTGCAATAAGGTATATTGAAATAATCGTAGGAAAACCTTACTTTTATTTTTTTACTATATAGTGAAGTGTCATGTAGAGTATCCGTCTCATGAGTTTTGTAGGTGCAAAGTGATGATTCAATCTGCTGATGACTCGAAGGAAAACGAAATTAAGAAGCCCATAAGAAGGACAAGGAAAACGATCCCAGGGGTTGTGTATGCCATATGGAGAAAAGAAGGGATGCTAGGGTTCTTTAAGGGGTTGCATGCTCAGATCTTGAAGACAGTTCTGAGCTCAGCTTTGCTACTGATGATCAAGGAGAAAATCAGTGCAACAACATGGATTCTCATTCTAGCTATCCGTAGAACTCTGTTTCTCACAAAGGGTAAGCTGAAAAGTCCTTAAAATACTCGGCAAATCTATTTGCTACCGCCACATGCTCCAACCAAAGCAAGGACAGTCTTGCAGGTCTGGTCGGTCAACTTGCTCTCTCTCTCTAATCTCTTATGTATGATTCACGCAGGATAAAAAATCTTGGTTTGGTTATATGTACCGGAAATTATTCTAATACAAGCATTGTAATAGTTCTCGTTTCAAGAATCACACTCTAAGATATGTATATCAGTTTGAAAACCGGTTGTAGCTTGATTGTTTTCTAGGCGTAGAGGTGGGGTTATTGTGTAGCTGGGGTTGTCATAAAAGTGAGAATCTTTGTGTAGAATCAAAGGGACAGAGAATAATAAACATAATATTTATTAAGCAACTCAAGACTAAAATAAAATAGTATGGTTATGGATTCTTGATGTCATTATTTAATAATTACATGATCATTGTGTGGACACATTGAGGGAGAAACAACTGGAATATAGATATAAATTATAATAATAATTAAGCGTAGAATTTTTCTTATTTTTAAAAATAATGCTAAATTTTCTTATGTAAGAGATTTTTGCATACATTTTAGACTTTTTTGAAAGATTCAATAACTAACGACAATTTCTCTTTAATTTTTTTTAAATAATGATGGTCTAAATTAAAATCTAAAGACTTGGATGCAATACTAACATATTAACATTAGCTAGTTAAAACAATTAATTTTTTTTATAAACCTGACAAATTTGTTAATTCTCGTCTTTGAAAATTGTTTAAAAAGGGGAAAAATGTGTGCCGAAGCCTCTAAATAAAGCAGAAGGGTTAAGCTTTGGTTCCCATCAAATTCTGTTGGACCGGATAACTAACAGTTTCCAGGCCAATTTCGATTTCTGAGAGAGTTTTTTTTTTTCTTTTTCTAAAGATTTCTTAGAGAGTTACGAGACGGAGGTGAAGATCGGGAAGGAAGATGATGACCGGCGGGAGCTACACGACTATCGATAGTCAGAAAGTCTCTGGATCTGTACCTGTAAGCTCCTTCGATTTACTCTTTCCTCGATCTCGATTGTAATACATGAGTATGTACTCGTCCATAGATTGATTCTTCCGATCTGATCTAGTTTCCATTGTGTGTGTTTTTTCAATCGTAGTCCGTTCCAGATCCAGGCCATACCACCGTCAAATTCGCAGGTAAAATCGTCGCATTCTCTGAAAATTTTCCAGTTTCTGAGTTGAATTTGGTAGATAGAGCGTTTAGGAAAAGAACGAATCGGTTTGGACGGAAGAGTATGTTGATTTGAGCTAAGAAGAGAAGGATCTTAGTGCAAAACTGTTATGGATTTTGAAAGGATCTCTAGTCTAGTTTAGAGGTTTAAGGAATAGAAAGAGGAATCTTGTGATTGCAAATGTATTTCCTTTTCAAGGTTCATGTTGAGCCTCTGATTGAAAGGATGCATTGTTGTTTTGCAGAGTCAAATCTTCAAACCTTTCCTCCATCTGCTACTCAGGGCAAGATCTCTGGTGGTAGTAATCCTCCTCGTGATGCTGACGGTATCTCATCAGATCTTATTATATATTAGTTAAGATGTTAGATTGAGGAATTTAGAATGTGGATACATGTTCATATCCTGCTTAAGTCTTTTTTTTTTTTTTGTATTTTGGTATGTGCAGATACTTTTTCTGGGAATGGTAATGGTAGTACAGATGAACCTCAGTCTGGTGGCTGGCTCCATAAATTCACTGTTGGTGCTTACAAGCCTTTCTTTGATGTCGACACTTCCGATGTCGTAGACAGGCTCAAAGAATCTCTCTTCCCCTTCCGTGGAACCTTTACTGAGAAGACAGCCGATAAGCCTGACTTGTAAGAGTTATAGTCTTTATCTTTTTTTCGAGCTTAAGAGGCATTTGGTTTCTCAGACAATGTAACTCAAAATCCGATCATTGATTTTTGTATTTTGCAGGTATGGTCCATTCTGGATATGCACGACATTGATATTCGTGGCGGCATCTATCGGCACATTTGTCACGTACGTAGCACACAAATGGAAGAAACAAGAATGGAACTACGATATTAACCTGGTGACTTGGTCAGCAGGAGTGTTCTATGGCTATGTGACGCTTGTTCCTCTCGCATTATATGTCGTTCTCAAATACTTCTCTGCACCTTCAGGCCTAGTCCAGCTCTTCTGTCTCTACGGCTATTCCCTCTTCGTCTTTATCCCTGCATTGGTACCAATACGTCTCCTTCAAAATAAAAATCTGAATATGATGAATGAGACTTTGACATATTTTTACCTGTTTGCAGTGCCTCTCGGTCGTGCCAGTGGAGATCTTCAGATGGGTTATTGCGGGTGTAGCAGGGTTCATGTCTGCAACCTTTGTGGCTCTCAACCTCAAAGCGCATATCAATTCAGCTGGGGAGAGATCGATCCTGATAATCGCAAGCATCTTTCTTTTGCAGCTTGGGCTTGCGGTTGTGCTGAAGCTCTATCTGTTCACTGTCACCGTATGATTCAGCAATTTGTAGATCCATCCATAAACGTTTTCTCCTCCTCAAATTTTCACCAAATTTTGAAACTGTTTGGAAACTGAACTACATTTCAATTAGTTACTTGAACCTTACATGGTCTACTTGTAGAAAATAATGTCATAAATATATACATATATCGATTTGTTGTCTATGAGATTATGAGTAAAGTCTCTCGGACGGAAAGGCGGATGTAGAAGTTAGAGCTTTCTTAATCAAGGTATGGTCCAACAAAGAATCTTCTGTAAATCGATTAAGTGTTCCTTGAGTTAACAATCGGAGAAGTTATGAGTTACTTGAAACGGCGGTCGTTGGCGAAAGAACGAGTTTTAAAGAGTGCAAGTTTCAAAGATAATTAAGTGTAGAGGAAGGGAAGAGAAACAGCCTGGGCGTCTGCTTGAACGGAGACACCGGATCAAAAACTGATCTTTTTGGCTGATCTTTTTGGCTGATCTTTTCTGTAATCAAAAACTCTAAATAGAAAAATGAAGTTGCAAAAAAAAAAAGGTAATGGCGAATTTTAGCTAAATTTTAGCGAGACTTCCACTTTTCATTTATCTCTTTTTTTAAATTAAGCTGTTCTTGTCTGAACATGGCCGTTGAATTTGATAGCCAGATTCTCACACTAATCTTTCCCTCAGTTATTTCTTCTGCTCATGGCGTGAGACTTGAGGTGTATTGTGTTGTTATTAGGTACCGTGTTACGTTTCTTAGTTTGTTCATCTTTTTTACATCTCAAGCAATAAAAAAAAAAAAAAGATTAGACCTTTGTAGATAGACAGAGATTTTGTAGTTGGTGAAAATTGAATTTTGTCAGAGAGTGAACTGTAAGTGAGTCCAACTGATTTTTCTCCTTAAAGCTTCGTTTTGTTTTTGCAGATGAATTGTGTTTGAAATGTTTTTGGTGGGTGTGGAGATGGACCGGAGAAGCTGGTTATGGAGGAAGTCCTTTGAGAACAGTCACGCAGAGACAGAGAGTACAGGCTCACTCTCTTCTCATTCTGAAAGATTCTCAGATGATCAGGTAAAGTTTCTTTTTTTTGTCAATAAAGTTTTGAGTTTTATGTAGCAACGCATCTCTCTTCTTCTCTGTATCTCTCGCTGTTGTGGTCTGCTTGATTCCATCTATCATTGGATTTATTGTGAGAACATATGATTGATAGAGATTTTTTCCTAAGGAACTTGATAGATTTTTGTTATGGTTTCTTCTTCTTCTTCATTTTATGGTAGAATGTGATTGAAACTACAAGAAGATTAGCTGTTTTGTTATGGTATTGATGTGTTTGGTGTGTGAATCTCAGAGATCTCACTCACCAGAAGTATTTCCTAAACCTGGCCGACTTTAAGTCAAAGGAGAAGAAGAGACAACGACGATGTTCAGATTCTAACGGAGAGGCTCTCTGCAGCTCTTTTAAACGTCAGCTTAAAAGACGACCTTGCTAAGGTTGCAGAGGAAGCTGTCGCAGGTTACTTCTTGTTCTTGTCATTTAATTCTCAGTAATATAAACGAAGGTTCATGGCCATTTTTCTTTATATAGGTTGAGAAAGAAGCTGCGGTTCTAAAGCAACAGCTTAGTGCTTCTTCTGTAAGCAAAGAACTCAGCTTTGAAGCTACAACTGCTCTCAAAAGCAGAAAAAGTCGAGTTAAGAACTGCTGAATCTGCCAGCAAACAACAGTTGGAAGAGATTGAAAGTTGACTAAACTTGAAGTAGAGTGCAGGAAACTAAGAGTCGCGGTTCAGAGATCTATCAATTCAAATGAGCTCAAGTCTTAACCAATCAGACTACTCAGAGATGGTCTCTTTTTAGTGGTAATGAAATGCAGAGTCCCCCTGAGATTGCTCCTTCAGTAGATATCGGTGTAATGGATGATTTTCTCGAGATGGAGAAGTGTAATGGATGATTTTCTCGAGATGGAGAAGCTAGCTGCTCTACCGCATTCTGAACCAGGAAGAAAATACTCAGAGAGTAACAAGGGCTTATGGAAACTTGATGCACAATCAGGCCATCTTAAACAAGAACTTGAAACCTCACTTTTGTAGTAGAGGTAGAGAAAGCGCAGTTGGAGATGGCTTTGAATGGAACCAGAGAGAAAATTGAAGCATTGCAGAGTTGACAGATGGAGACAGAGGAGAAGTTATCCTAGTTGAAGATACTGGAAGCCAAAACATTTGAAATGTCTTCACTACTTCGTTGTGAATGTACGTGGAACTTGGTCTCGTTGGGCTCAAGGTACCGAAGTCTATGGGGTTGCGAGTTGTGGAACTTCAACTACAACGGAGAAAATGAGAACAGGAAGTCAGC
The DNA here is from genome assembly GCA_018703725.1 of Brassica juncea. Lineage (NCBI taxonomy): Eukaryota > Viridiplantae > Streptophyta > Magnoliopsida > Brassicales > Brassicaceae > Brassica > Brassica juncea. The sequence continues at coordinate 43,526,316 of CM031941.1, forward strand.
ACAGTCTGGTTATGTGCTTTCCATCTCTGTGTGAACGTAAGGATCCTTTGCTCCGAACAGTCATGCAATATACGAGGAGCAGAGGAACGAGAACTAAAAAAATCAGTTATAAGAAAAGCTGACTTGGAGATTCCGAAATCAGTTATAAGAAAAGCTGATGTGGAGATTCCGTTAGTTAGGTGGTTATGTTGAGTGATTAGTATTATTATAATCGTCGGAAAAGCGCGTTGCGGCCGGGAACCGCCACGATTTGGCTTTCGGCGGTCAGTTACTCGAAAAAGTTGAAGAAATCGGTATTATGGTGATTTGAAGTCTGTAATTAAGTGTTTCACAATAGATTTGTTATATATTGCTTAAAACCTTTATGATTATCAAGAAAAAACATGGAAATCGCAAAAAGGAAAAAAAAAAAACAGCGATTGGAGTTCTGAAAATTCGCAGGTTTGAGGTAGGAGATAAGCTTATTTTCGTCGTTTTGCTTTCATTTAACCTAAAACATTAGAGAATAAAAAAAATAGGCTCTCCATGCCTCGAACCCATGACCTGTACAAACTAATAAACGCAGCTAACCACTGAACTATGTGAGATTATTTTTGTAAGTTTACAAATTTATTATATAACCTCATAAACTATATATAAAGACACTAAAACTAAGCTCTGCGTACTCTCCGATTTTCCGACAACTCGCTAGGCCTATACTAACCGCCCGACTAGTGCCTAGCGCGATTCCGAATAGGGGTATTATATCGTTCAGGTGGGCGCTTTTACGATCTTGTCCTTCGTCTCCATCATCATCATCGAGAGAGAGTTTATACGAAGTATCTGGACTTCTTCTTCCTCTCCATCATAACAACATTATAGTATAAAAAATAAATAACAAGTAAAAAACATATATAAAATAGAATTTAACACAAGAATTAAAGTATAAGAAAATAAATAACAAATAAAAAAACATATATAAAATAGAATTTAACACAATAATGTGTCCTTTTTTGCATGAACAATGACCACTTAAGAAAAGTGGAGAGCATGGGAAAATTTTGTGCAATATATAGTTAGGTTTGGCTTTTGAATTACCATTTCAAAAGAGACTTTATATCCGAGAACATTAGAGTAAAAGTAAGAACATTTTTGTAAAAATACATTTAAGTGATTTTCACAAACGATTAAGTAAATTAGCACCCATGCAATATCATCAAACAAGTGTGTAGACTAAATCAAGACTAAAGATTTTTGGAACACCTTTTTACATGATCAATTCTGACTATTAACACCAAGAGCCAAAACATCAATTATCTATTCACTTGATGTATCGACTAGATTACCAACACATGAGGGTCCAATTAGATGTTGCGATTCTATTTCTATTTTCTAAGAATCAACAACCGATTTAGCTTAATATTTTATTCTCATACTGAACGAAGGAAGATGCAACTGAAAACTCCATGTATGACTAGTTGGAAAATGAAGATATCATGGTCATCTTTGCGGCTGATTTTATTCTTTATATGTAGAAAAATCTAGTACTTTTAAATTAGTTTTCTGGTTCACAGAATAAAAGAAAGACTGAATCTTTTCCATGAAAAGAAAAAAAACGAAATACAAAAAAAACTCTTAGAAGTTATCTTCAATCTTCATCATTTGTATGCATCTGGTAAACTGTAACCAGGCATGACAATCTTGTCAGCTAACATCTTGCCGGTCTTAGGCATGACATGCCAGTGTAACGTCAAATTGAACTCTTTTCCACGAAGGTTATGTCCCTGAAAGATACCAAATGATGATCAAATTTTCTAGTTCTGAAGACCCAGAAGATTTGGGTGGGTTTGTTATACTGTTGTACCTGATCAATGAAACGGTACTTGTTTGAGGTTTGAATCCGGAACTTGGCATGTTCTTTATCAGGGATAATCACATCCCATAACGAAACCTGCAAAAGAAATGTCAACAACATCATCTCAAATCAATCCACAACTTGTCCCTAGACTTTATAACAAAGTGTGGACTATATAACATACCTGATTCAGGGAGTTCTTTGGAGTTTCATATTCCGCTGCCACAAAAGCGAAAACCTGCAAGCATTTTTTTCATAATCGAATATCAAGCATGAGCACTGAGCAGTCTCTTTTGCAATGGCTACAGGTAACTGTAAAAAGACAAGGACTCTTTTTAAGTGTCTTTGAGATGTTATTAAAACCTGTTTGGTATTCCAAGTAAACAGTGACTGCAAGTCTGCAGTTATGTCCAATGTCAAGCTGACCTGCATGACATGTAGAAGAAAGTAAGCAACAAGCAATAGATAAGAGGGAAACGAGAAGGCTTGAGCAGCAATTCATAAACATGACATGACCGAAGGAAGAAACCCCATTAACGTAAAGATCGAAACTTTTACCTCATCGTTTCCATAGGATTGCTTCTTAAACCGATTGATGTTAAGTATCTGCAATCATCAGCCACAAAATCAAAGCTTTCATACGCAGCAGATCCATTGCATAAAAGAGACGATTTTTCTTACCTGGATCTCAGCAGATGGATTCTGGTTGCTGAATTTGTCTGAGAAAGACGGGATTGCGCAGATGAACGCGAGCGCCGTGAGGGAGAATAGGAGCAGAGCGTTTGCTCTGTAATCAAGAGAATGCATCTTTACGACGACTACTTTGTGAGAATGTTATGTGATTGGTGGAGACACGTATGATCCCCCGAATGGTTTACTTTGTAAACCGGAATGCTAATATATGCTGGATAACTATGTAAACCGGAAACTCCCCGGTCTACGAATACCTTTTTTGTTCCGGTTCGACCTTGGTCTAAGAATACAATCAATGAGTTCGAGTCTTTTTTTCATCACAATTCTTTTACTACACAACCATTATACAAGGAAACGTTTCCTTCCATATAAACATCAAACTTAGTGTTGACCCAAAAAAATCAAACTTAGTATACTGCAGATAAGTTAATTGATTAAACCGGGATTAGTAGAGTCTAAAGCATGTAATATTTTAGGCCCAATGGGTGACCAAAATATGAATTGTTCATTTAAAGGTCCTTTTCTGTGAGATATCATCAAACCAATGTTTTAAAACCGGACCAGATACCGATTCGGCGTATTCACTGAACCGGTTCAATCAGATTTTTATTTATATATATATATATATATATATATAATCATATATATAAATCTTCTAATGAAAAATATCTAGAAATAGTATCATAAAATAGAAAAATAATAACTGAATTTTGAATACATAATGAACTAAATGAAAACATGATAAAAGTAAATTTAAAAAAAAAAATCTGTTGGAGAATTAAAAACAAAATCTGTTCTGTTACATATATCTCCAAACTATGTCATCTTTACGACATATTGAACTTTGAAAAGAAGTTACGTCTAATTATGGTTCGTCCGGCCTTCGCTGAACCATACCTCTCCATTAACTAGTAAAAAATACTAAAAATAAATGGTAGACAAAAGCCAGAGAATAATACATTAATATTGTTACATCAAAGAGAATCAGTGAATCACAGTACTTATTTTTTTCTTATAGAACCGGACCACCCGGGTCACCGTTTTCCCCGGTTTGAACCGAGTTTTCCGGTTTTTATTCAATCCGGGTTTTAAATCGAATCGGTCCTGTTTTCAAAACCTTGGGTCAAACCATTCGAGTGATTTCTCAGTTCATAAACTTGTTTAAACCTTTTAGCTCACTGTTTGCAGCTACTTCTCAAAAACAAATTTCCACGCTTTCTTTTCTGAAAAAGAAAAAAAAACATCATAGTCAAATCATAAATCTCTCACGGATTTGGTCCTTTATGGGTCAAATTTAATATGGTATGTTCACTGAATTAGTGGCACACTATACAAGTTGATTGATTATCATAATGATAACGCTATTGCACCTACTGTAGAGGCGGCTGCACAGTCCTTTTCACACAATGAAAAAACAAAACTAAATAAATACTAACTCCCAAAAAACATTATATAATGTTTTATACAAAATGTTTTATACAAACGTACAACTATTAAATAAATCAGTAAAATATATAAATTAAAAATTAGTTAATTAAATATAAAATAAGTTACAAAATATTATCAATTGCATAGTTTTTAATAAAATTAAAAGTTCCGTAAAAAATATTAAAAAAATTTACATACCAAAACATTGAAATCTCTTATCTTCTCATATACATTGAACATTTCGAAAAGAAGCGTATCTTACTTTATAACCATATATTTTCAGAAATTGAGATATTTATAAACAGCATTCCAACTAACAAAATTAAAGCACATTTTGTTTCGAATCCTCCACGGAATTACAGAAGAAAAGACAGCCCCAAGAAAAAAACATAAGACTTCTAAGACAAAGATATTCATATTTGTTTTCTAATTACCATATTACAATACAAAAGATCACATGATACTACAACCAGCTGAATTCTCATCGCTAAACATATCAGTATAAGGACCCGAGTGTGGATGTGGCATTGGCGGTGGATGAGCATAATTCACTGCCGGGTAAGGCCGAGCATACATCATCGGATGGTACATGTCTCCACCGTGACCACCACCACCATATCCTCCATGAAATGCAGCCTGTTGCTGTTGATGTTGTTGTTGCATCATCATTTGCATATACTGTTGTTGGTTCATTGCCTGAGGCGGTGGTGGATAATATCCTCCGCCTCCACTCATCGGTAAGCCTTGAACCGCCGGGAAAGAGCCGCTTTGGTGTCCCATCATACCCATTGGACCACCTTGAACCATTGGGCCACCCATCCCCTTGGCACTAATATGATTATGATTGCCCTTGTTACCTCCTCCACCTGCTTTGACATGTTTCATGAGCTCATCGATATCATGGGCCCCATGGGCTGCTCCTTTCGACTTACCTCCTCCCTTTTTAGGCCCATTATCATCACCTCCTCCCCCACCACCGGAGGCCTTCACCTTATCACCTCCACCAGCTTCTTTCTTACCACCTCCCTTCTTCTCACCTCCTTTTTCACTTTTACCCTTTTTGAAAAAGCCTAGAAGACCACCACCACTTTTGGCATCTGCTTTTCCGGTTTTACCCCCACTTACTTTGTTCTCTTTCTCTTCTTTTCCCATTTTACCCTCACCCATTCCCTTCATTTTCACCGGAATTTCAAACCCACCACCACCTCCTCCTCCGCCACCACCACCGGCTTTGAGACTATTCATCATCATCATAATCTCATTAGGTCCCTTAGCTCCACCACCACCACCACCCATTTGAGGCATCTTGTTAGGCATCATCATCATCTTATTAGGAGGCATGCCTCCTCCACCTCCATGACCATGACCTCCTCTTTCATCATCGTCCTCATCATCCTCATCGAACTCATCGTCATCATAATCATCTTCACTAAACTCATCATCGTCGTCATCATAATCATCCTCGCTAAACTCATCGTCATCTTCCTCTTCCTCAAACTTAACAGACTTCTTCTGATGATCCTTAGATGCCACAGGAGGCATCATCATCTTCATATCCTTCCCACCACCACCGTGAGCAGCCTTCATCATCATGATTTGTTGAATCTGCTGAGGAGTCAATTGCATTGGTTGACCATGTCCACCACCACCACCACCATTAGCTTTCCCGCTGCTCTCTTTTCCACCGCCACCGCCTATGATCTCGGCGTGTTTCCCTGATTTGCTCAGTTTCTTAACGAGAATGGCTGGGTCGACATTTCCTGTGACAGTGACTTTCCCCTGTTCAACATCTGCTTTTACAGAGTACACTCCTGAAGATAACCAAAAACTATGTCAGAATCTTCCCCAAGACATTATTAACAAGTTTCTTGCTTTTAATCTGGGAAAATTAACATAAAACAATTAATGCCGTAAATCTCAAAACTTTGAGCTCCATGGTTGAATTTTAGAAACTTTTATGTCAGACCATTCCTTGCAATTTTTTTTTGGAAGTTTCCTGTAATTCTTGTAACTCTATAAAGGTAGTAGCCCAGACGGTAAAGTTCAATTGGACTCTGTTGTTTGGAAAATTAGCAACTTTTTGATGTGAGAGATGAGAGTATTACACAGTAGGGGAAGCAAAACAAACACACACACACATTTCATAAATTTCAAAACTTTATTTTAAAATAAATAAATAAATTTCAAAGCTTTTGAATATTTGAGCTGCTCGTTTTTTTTTTTTTTTAAATTCAGTATTCATAGATCCAAGCTTCTGAGAAAGAATAAAATGGACATACAAAAATGGGCCAAGGAAGAGGGAAAAGGGCAGAGAGCACACACCTTCGATTTTCTGCAACTGTTTTTTCACTTTATGCTTGCAGCCTTCGCAGTGTACGTTCACTTTCAGAACACAAGTCTGCAAAATATCAAATCACAGTGCAAGCAGAATTAGCACAGTGATAAATATATATATACACACACATAACCTTGAAGGGAGACGTGTACCTGAAGCTTCATAACATCTTGCTTATTCATAATTTCTCTAAAATTTGTGGGTAGAGAGAGAGAGAGTTTCTATCTGAACTCTTCTTTCTCCTTTGGTGAAGAGAGGAGGTGGTGGATAGGTTTATAATAAGAGGGTATGGTTGTGTAATAAAGTTGGTTGTTGTTTAAGGACGGTGAGATAGAGACACTGATATAAACACACTCAGAAACTTGTGTTTTGTTTTAACTTTTAACTCTCTGTTTCAGGGTCTCTTATGCCTGTGTGTGTGTGAGAGAGAGAGGACGGTGACACAGGTAACAAGTTTAATCTTCCATTTTCATTTGCAATTATCTATTTTATAAATGGCATTTTCTTATTGTTTGATTTTAAAAAATAATAATTTTAAAGTGTCATACTTTTTTTCTTTTTCTGGCACAGAGTCGAGGGAAGAGGAAGAAGAAGAAGAAGAAGCTTAAAGGTAGCTTCTTTCACTTTTGGCAGTGTTAAGTACAGCCTCGCTTCGTCTCTGTACTTAGCTGTATTCATTCATCTTATGGAATAAGATTTGATTAATTTAACACACTATTCGAATATTTAAGGTTCCTTAACTACACTACTTAGCTGTATTCGTATTTTGCTTTTAGTTATTCGTAGGTTCGTATATCTAATATGTGGTTTAGATGTAAACAGCGTTTAACATGGCTCAATAATTTGGTTTTTTCTCGTGTTGTTATCATGTAGTTGTTTTGTCAATGTCTTGATGTAATACCTTGAATTTAATCTGAATGGTCACATGGTATATAGTAACATTTGTTTGCAAAGTAATTAGACTACAATAATTCATGTATGATACTGACATTAACATGAAATTTTCAGGATCGTAATTATGATATGAGATCAATGATTTTAATGATCGTTGAACAGAGGGGTTAGGATCCAATCGCAAGCAAGAGAGGGTCTTTGTCACCATAATAGACTTGTTTAACAACATCACTTACGCAAACACTGCAACTATTTAATTCAAACATTAATTAAAGACTCCTATAAGGGTAAACTATGCGATCTAGATCTTACGTATATACTAATGTACCACATACAAAAATGTTTCTCATAAATCAACCAATTTAAAACCTTAAACCTTCAATTTAATTTGGTTCTTAGTGATTCACAACCCTGAAAACTAGAAAACTAAAAGATTGATTTAACAACTTTTGTTGTTGAGGATGCTAGACAAAATTTATAAAAATATACAATATAACTAGTATTGATTTTTATATAAGAAGAAGAATAAAAAGGGAACAATAATGTTGGATGAGTTTTAAAGGGTCATGAGACAGGTAGGTCGCTTCCACTACTTGCTGTGGATAGAGCTCTCTTGGGACAGCTCTCAACCACCAGTTAGTTCGAAACAAATACTAATTATTAATGAAGTATTCAATCTTCTAGTTGAAATGTTTTGAGCTAGAAATAAAACTCTACTTAGTTGTTAATGCATGTGGCGCATGTGCACCACCTCAGTGAGATAGTATCATAGTAGTAAGCGATAGTTGTGCACATAACATAAATGGGAAAAAGTAGTGATAGTTTTGCGTTTGGTTTCTTCATTCACAATGTGCATCTTAAACTTTCGTATAACTTTGACCGTGTTTCATTAAAATAATCACCATACTAAACGTTGATAGGTACAGATACGGTGTATGTCCGTGATAAGACTATTATTTAAAGGGAACAAACTTAACAAATGTTTAAAATAATTGATAGTTCGACCATAACTAACTTCTAGATGTAGTTACAACTCTACGAACCTACGATTACAAATTATAGTGACACACACACAGAGCATCAGCAGTGGTAAATAATCCACCGGGTCTCTCACAAGAATTTAAAAATATTAATTAGTTATGAATTATAAGAACATGTTTATTGCATAGGCTCTTAGAATGAAATTCTTGACAACAAAATATTATTATTTTAATATATTATAAATAAATAATTAAATTCTAATTAAAACTAAATAGCTAAACTAATTAGAAGTTGTCAAGTAGAAGAAAGATGCAAAATTAAGTTAAGAGATGTTTCTTAGATCTCTTAAATAAAAAGATATCTCTTAAATCTCTTTCATACTTTTAATTACTTTTTTATATTTTAATACTAAAAGATTTGATAAGAACTTTGCAATAAACATGTTATAATAAATTTATTTTTTATTTTTTTATTTTGATCAAAGAAAAAGATAAATTTATTTTTCTATTATTTGCCACCAAGACTTGGACACGTGAACTGTGTGTTCCTTAAATTCCTAGAGACGATTCTTCACAACCTAAGAGCATGTTTATCAACAAAACCCTTAAGTAGGTTCTTAAACATTAAAAGTGAATAATTAATTCCTAAAAGTGAGATAAGAAACTTTGTTAAGAGACACTTATTTGTAGTAGTTTTATTGGTAGTTTCTTAATTAAGGTTCTTAACAATAAAAAATATTAAAATTATTTTTAAAATAAAAATTTAAACAAAGATTAGATTTATTTATTAAATAAAACAAAGTCAAACACAACATTTTAAACATAGATTTTAAAATTAAAACATTAAAACATAAAAACAAAGATTACTAAGATAAACGATAATAATTTCAAAGAGGCATTGAAGCTCAGTTGTTGTCTTGATCACGTCCAAATTTACGCCATATATGTTCAACCAAATCACGTTTCAGTTGTTGATGCGCTTGTTTATCATGAAGTCTTGTTCGAACAGCCATCTGATTGGCGATATTTGTAGGGGTTTCTGTTGAATATGGGTGATCGACATTTGAACTTCCGCTGCCTTCTCCATTTATTATGTCATCAAAAACAGGTGAGCGATCAAGAACATTGATATCATTTAAGGTACCTGGAGGTCCAAAAAATGCATGCCATATCCAGAATCATATGAAGCAACCGCCTCTAAAACCATTGTTGGGTTTCCCGAACCACGAGTATATTGTCCTTTCCAAGCGGTGGGACAATTCTTCCACTCCTAATGCATACAATCGATGCTTCCTATCATCTCGGGAAATCCCCGAATCTCTCCAACATGAAGTAGACGTTGAAGATCATCCGTTGTAGGTCTTCTTAGGTACTGATCGCCGAACAAATTTATTATTGCTTCCACAAAATTTTCCACATGTAACCGAGCAGTGGTTGCACCGAGCCTGAGGTATTCGTCGACCGCATCAAGAGCAGAACCATATGCTAACACACGAATAGCTGCGGTGCATTTTTGAAGTGCAGAGAGACCAAACCTTCCGGTTAGGTCTTGATTTTGATGAAAGTATTGAACTTCATTGGAGAGGCGATCAACAATACGCATGAACAATGATTTGTTCATTCTAAATCGTCTTCGGAATTGATTTTCAGAATAAGTTGGAGTGTCACTGATTCCTCCACCCTAATCAAGTAGCCCATATTTCTCTTGTATTCATCGCTTGATAACTCCACCATATCTTCTTCTTCTTCTTCTTCATCTGATAACTCCACCATATCTTCTTCTTCATCATCTGATATCTCCACCACTTCTACTTCAGAAGGTGTGATATCCGAAATATCATCATCTGTATCTCCTTCTCGTAGAGGTGGTATGATTCCTCCTGCTGATAGGCCACAACCAATGGGTTTTCTTGCTTCCATTTGTGGATGTGTCTGACTTGTTCTCCTGAAAAGCATAACAGAATTACACATCAACATTGATCACAAAAATTAAAGACTACTTATATTTATTTCAAAGCAAGATTTCACATCAACATTGATCATAAAGACTAGTAATATTCATTTCAAAGCAAGATTACATTGATAACATATCCTTAATCAGTTTGTTGTTAAGCGCCACTTCTAATTCACTAAGTGGTTTTATTTTTCCAAGGAGTTTGTCAAGGAGTTTGGTCTGGCTAAGCTTTTCCTTTGCTGCTAAGTCCTTCGCCTTTAACTCCCACATTGTCTGAAATTCTTGCAGATTCTTGCCTTCTTCTCCCACGGACCTTTTAGCCTTCGCCTTGGATGCCTTCACACCAATAGGCCGAACCGTTGCTTCATCCTCTCCATTGACACTGGGCATAGATGCGGATGACTGAAAGGATTGTTCTTCCCCCACCCTCTTTCTTTTTGAACCAGAGCTTTGATGACTACTTCCATAAGTCCCACACCATTTTTGATCATTCCTAAGCTCCCTCCACGCATGCGCCAATGAGAACTTGACCTTGTAATCGTTGAGGAATATTCCATGTGCGGCCTTCAATACATCATCTTCACTCTGGCCATTGGTCCTCTGTTTTGATGCAGCGTCATATGACCCCACAAACTTGCAGACACCTTCATTTATCTTCCCCCACATTTGCTTAAAGTGGCTTTTCTCTCTCTTAGGCAAACCAACCACCTTGGGACTGGCATTATAATACGCCCCAATCCTCTTCCAAAAGGTTCCTGCCCTTTGCTCATTACCAACTACTGGATCCTTGAATGTGTTCAACCATGCACTGATGAGGACCAGGTCTTCAGCTGTTGACCACTTGCACCTTTGCTTACGGTCCTCACCACTTTGTGCACGTGAAGCAGGTCCTCCAACGTCTGGACTAGGGGAAAAACTCAGATACTGAGTTGGATAGCCATTGTTAGGTACTTGCGAGTATAGTAAATCACAAAAGCCAGAGGACTGGCTTTGTTGAGAAACCATACGGAGAAGAATTTAAGAAGAAAGATGAAGGAGATGATAAGAAAGAGAAGGAGGAGAGTCTGTTTATAGAAGGCAGAGAAGGAAGAGAAGATGCATTCATGACAACCAACAAACAAAACGTGTTGACATTAATCTAGCGGTTTCATCACTTTAAGCCTTAATCATTTCTAGCTAGCCATCACTTCTATTTATCACACAACCATATTCTAACTATAACCAACACATTGATTACAGTCAATTCAATTCAAACCACAACCTAAATCAATTCTAGTTTCCAAAACCAGTTAAGAGTAACACTAACCTTATTTTGCAGTCAACTCCTGAGCTAGATGAACCTTTGCTCGCTGAACTTTGATCCTTCTATCTGACAACAGAAACGCATAAACAAAAAAAGATTCAGACATTATCAAAAATGAAAACAAATCAATGAAGAGAAACAGAGCAAGGATTGAAACATAGCAAATCAACTTTGAACCATCCGTATTAATTGAAACCAAATTAAAACCCAACAACAAACAGAACATATCCAAAGCTCAAATAGATTCAAATTTTTGATTTGAGTTGAAATAAACAGAACCAACAAACAACAATAATCAATCACATGCATAATGAAACAACAGAGGAACCGGTTTACCCTTCGATTTGAGATGAAAGCTTCGATTTGAGCCACCGAGAGAAAGCTTCAATTTGAGCCACCGAGAGAAAGCTTCGACGAGAACCAACAAACTAAAAAGAAAAACAACAGATCAGACCTAATCTAAGACATGCATAGTCAACAACACAACAATCGCTTACCTTTGGATTTCCGCAGAACCACCGAGAGAGAGCTCCGTCGAGTAGAAGAGAACCACCGAGAGAGAGAAGTCGCCGAGAAGAGCCACCGAAGGAGACGTCGCTGATGAGAGACACCGAAGGAGATGTCGCCGAGAAAAACCACCGAAGGAGACGTCGAAATCGCCTTTCGTGGAAGAGAGCTTTCGAGAGACAGAGAGAGAGAGAGATGATCGGTTGAAACGCGTAACCGATAGCTTCGCCTATCATTACGCGACATCTGTCCACTAAGAGGCGGCCCTTCGAGCCCTTCCGCAAGGGGCGAGTCTTGGGCCTTCTTCTTCTTTTCATTTTTTTAATTTGGAGTTGGGCTAAGAGTTTCCCTTAGAGTTGTTGATAAACATGCTCTAACGTCTCTCGCTTCTCTCTATCATAATTACAGTTTCTCTGCTTTTTTATTTTTAAATAAATATTTTTTACTTGGGAGATTTGCTGACATACCGCCACTGTGGGTGCTCTAAGCTTAGAGCATCTTTATTGCACAAAAATGGGTTGCTTAGCCCTATGGACCCCACAAAAAGGTCAGCAACGTTGCTTTTAGCTCCAAAATAAGTGATCCATTTTGTCTATTGCTTCTACTATTCACGGGCCCCACGAACACGTGGCGGCCCGCGATTAATTCTTTTTTTATTTAATTTTTTTAATCAATTAAAAAATTAAAAAAAATAATTAAAGAAAAGTAACCCTTTATGGATTGCTGCAATAAACCTGCTCTTATATAGATTGGACCGTGTACCGTGCGTGTACGTCGCCGCAGACCGGTCCATGGCAACATCAGAAGTCAATGTTATTTCTTCCACCAAAAAAAACAAATAAAACACGCACAAAAACAAGAAAAGATATGAGAAAAATAAAAGATAAGAAAAGATCAAGGCAAAGATAAAATAGAATTGCTTAATGGGGTTTTGAGTAATCATTTTCTTTGTCACTTTGTTTTTTTTTTCAATTATTTACTCGCTTTTATACATATCATCGTTTTAATCTCATTGTTTGAATTACTGCTGTTAAATAGAACTTTAAAATTCACTAAACAAAATTGTAATGTGGTCAAAACCCAAAAAAAAGTGACATGGGTTTTTTGTTTGACTAAGACTTTTTTTTTTTTGCATGTAAAGATCATGCAACATTGTTATTTGCTTTTAGTATCACTACTATAAACATTTGACTTACCAAGAAATTCATATAATTGTTTGGAAAATGTGGGGTATTTTTGAAGTACATACATACCAATGAGTATCCAAATCACACTGTTATGTGTTTTTGGCTTTTGGACGCTGGACGTAACCTAAGTCCTCAACTACTCTATTCAAATCCAATGTAGTAAATTTGTACTCTCTCCATTATAACGTACAAACAAGGTTAAACAAAAATAAAAAATAGGTCTCTCTCTCTCCAAATCCTCTCTTGCCAAACTCTAATTTTTCCAATCGTTTGGGTGGCCGACGGCTTCTTCCCTTCCTCCTCCTTCGCCGGTCGCCCCCCCTCTTTGATTTCGTCTTCCTTCTCGCCTCTCCTCTCCCTTCTCTTCTCTCGTTTCCTTTCTTGGAGCTCTGGTTCCTTTGCGCTACCGCAGTGTTAGATCTGGCGAAGTGGGGATTCGGATATCTGGAGAAGCGAGGTGGAGGAGCGGATGTGCGGTTTCTTTGGGCAATCGTGGTGGTGGTGGTCGAGATCTGGGGTCAGATCTGGATATCGGAAGCGGGATCTTCTCCTTCCTCTGTCTCCTCGATTTGTTCTTCTCGTCGTGGGTGAATTATCTCGTTTGGCTGAAGGCGTTGCCGGGTTTCCTGGGTAGCGGAGTTACGGTGTTTCTTCTGTTTATCTTGGAGTTCTCCGGTGGCGAGCTTGTTAGGCCGGTCAGATTGTTTCACAGGGGCTTCTCAGGAGTTACCATCGTTTCCGAACCGATTTGGTCTGTTGCGGGTTCTCCGTAGCAGGACGTGTGCGAGGAGGCGAGTCATCGGACTTGTCAACCAGGGCTTCTCTTCTCGGTGGCGGCGCGTGCTGGATCTGCAAGTTTCAGGGGCTTGATCTATGGCTGCCTCCTGTCTGCTTTGGCTTAAGGTGGTGCTTGTTTTCTCTGTCGTTTTGGTGCAGGTTCGATGGTGTGTGGCGGTTCTTGGTTGCTCCTTCCCGAATAAAGCTCGTCCTTGTGCGTGCGGATGTTCTTGGTCTCGTGTGAAGTTGTCTGTCTGTGAAGGCCGCAAATTAGTAGAGCTTCACAAGCTGTTCTTGATGAACCCTATCCTTAAGAGCTGATCATCTGGCACGCCAAATTCTACCGGGTTCAGCTCTCGTATTCACTGCGGGTTTGATTTTGCGGCAAGTGTTTGTTTCAACTTTGATGTATCCTGCGCTTTTAGTTGCTTTGCTTTGAGTCAGTTCCTTCTAGAACTTGGATTGAGTTTGTGTTAGTTTAATTTCTGCATCTCTGTTCTTTGTGTCTCTGTGTTTATGTAAAAAAATTGAAAATTGGTAATAAATTTAATATTTTACCAAAAAAAAAAAAGAATTTAAAATATCTCGAAACTAAACGTGTCATCGGTCGTGGCATGTATTATATTCATAGCCTTACAGGTTTAGCTTCTATAATATCCCAGTGTTGGGGGATCTTTATGGCTCAAATCTTAACGGCGGATTTACGTATGTTTTTTTTTGTAATACGCGTATATGTATCACGTGTTAGGTTTTAAATGACGAATGGGAAGAGACTTGTGAGAATGTCGACGAAGTTTGTCAGTAGTCGAAATCTCAAAACACGTTATATAAAGCAAATGTGTCAACACTTTGACTTTATTTTTGGAAACTATCTCTCAGAAGTATAGAAATGATACCATCAATTTTACTTTCTTAGAAAGAAATGAAACTATCGATTTACAGACGTGAAACACATGTATTAAAACATTATCGTCTCCCTTTTAAAAGTTTCTTTTCTTACTGTTAAAATAGAGTTATTCTTTGGTTCACCCCCTATGATGAACATCTAGATTCACCAACCAATAAAATTGTGTTATTTCAAATTTGATATCTTTTAAAAAGGAAACAAAATCTTGTTAAATAATATCATGTTTTTAAAAATAAAAATACAAAATAAATAAATAATAATAATCATTAATAAAAACGAAAATAATTCTTTAAAAAAATATTTTAACACTAAACCCTTGGATAAATCATAAACACTAAACCTTAAAATCTAATCTTAAACCCTAAACCCTTGGATAATCATAAACACTAAATTTTTAACACTAAAACACTAAACCCTAAACTCTAATCCTAAACCCTAAAACCTTGGGTAAATCATAAACAGTAAACCCTAAACTCTAATCCTAAACCCTAAACCCTTGGATAAACCATAAAATAAAAATACAAAAAAATAAATAAAAAATAGTAATATTTACAATAAAAAAACAAAAAAAAATCTTTAAAAAAAAACACTAAACCCTAATCCTAAATCCTAAACCCTTGGGTAAACCATAAACCCTTTGGATAAATATTAAACATTAAATCAAAAATTAAATATTAAACATTAAATCAAAAATATTTTGCAATTATTACTTTATTTATTTATATTTATCTTTTTATTTTAAAAACATAATATAATGTTACAATATTTTTTAAAAAGATTTTTTAGTTTTTTATAAATATTTTTTTTTGTATTTTTATTTTAAAAACATAATATAACTTAACAAGATTTTGTTTCCCTTTTTAAAAGATATCAAATATGAAATAACACTATCTTATTGGTTGGTGAACCTAGAGGTTCACTCTAGGGGCGAATCCAAGAATAAGTCAGTTAAAATAAACTCATAATATATTGTTAACTTTTTGTTAATTAATTGATTACTCCACAATTCCACATTCCACAAGACAATATATCTCTGAAATTCGACATCACATAAGAGACCCCGGTAATTTGTAGATGACAAAGACTAAAGATATTTATATTTTGATAATCTGAACGTCGAATAAATTATGAAATTAAAATGCCAAAAAAGCATACAATAGCGTTGATTCATATGTCTGGGGATTTTGTCGAAGGTGATGTTTTTTTTTGTTTGTTTTTTTTTTTTTGGTGATGTTACTCCACACATTTCTAATCCATGCATAAACCTGAATGATAAGTGTAAGTCTTTTCTATTTTATTTTAAACCCATCGCTAAATTTACATTATTAGTTGATAGACGATATATTAACAACTAGCATCTACGGTAACATAAAACTTTTAAAGAAACTAAATACAAAGTTAGGTCACAAACTTTTAAGTACATAAGTTAGGACATGTCTATGGCATCTATCGATGTGTCTATATTACATTATTAAAGAAAGACTTGTAGTGTTTGGTTGGGTACAAATGCGATCAACTTTTGAATTTATATCCATGTACATATATGTGCAATATATATACCCTTGGTTGCAAGGCCAAATGACAAAAATCACTAAAATATCTACACATCGAGTGACCCGTTCTTGTTGATGATAAGGTTGTGATTTTTGTGGTTCTTGTTGTTTTCATCTCTTATATTGATTCAGTATTTTTATCTAGTAAATTCACAAGAACGTAGATACAATGTAGATGATTCAGTCACAAAAAATGTAGATGATTTACTAATAATTTTATAAGAGAAAATTTATCGAGCAATTCATATTCTATATTATCAACCTAAAAGAGTTAAAACCATAAAATTGGTTGGCAACGAGCACATGAAAGTTAGGTGCTGGAAGTAGTTGTTATATCGCTTCAACTATGTTTTCGTAAATTTACTTGTCTAGACTAAAACCAGATTTTTCTTTAAAAAATGTGATTTTGATTAGTAATATGTTTTTTTCTAAAACTATATGTATTTACTTTTTTTTTGTGAACTGCACGTAGGCTTAAATTAAAATTTTATTGGTATAAAGATTATTCTAAAAACAGTTATAGCTAATCGTGTGGTTTACATGAATTTTTTTATGTTTCTGGTTTTAGTATGCTTTCCTTGTGAATTTGCACATGTATTTCAGCTCATGTGAATATCATTAGACATTAATTTGAAACTCCTAGAGCAGCTCCATCAGTTTGAAACCATGAGAGTTTCTAAAAGAAAAGAAAATAGTATTTTAATTATTTGATTATGTTTTTATTTTTCTAAACTAATAGAAATGCTAACTTCCTTTTAGATGAGTGACACATGTACTTTGAATATATTGACAGTTTCTTAAAACATCATAAAATATAACTTTTGGCCTTTTTCTTTCTTAATTTAATTATCTTAAATGCTTAGAAACTCTAGTAAACCTTACCATTGGAGCTGCTCTTATAGTCATCCAGCAAAATATTTTACTTGTTAAATCAAACTCTATCAGTGAAGTGTATTTTAATTTTATTTTCATTTCAGTGGTACCCGATGGAGCCTAA
Organism: Brassica juncea; assembly: GCA_018703725.1. NCBI lineage: Eukaryota > Viridiplantae > Streptophyta > Magnoliopsida > Brassicales > Brassicaceae > Brassica > Brassica juncea. The sequence continues at coordinate 43,543,665 of CM031941.1, forward strand.
AACAAACTCTGTAGAAATACACAAATCAAAGCCTCGTGTTTCGTCGAGCTTTAACTAAAATTCCCCAAAAGCAAATTGCAATATTTTCTAGGTCAAACCCATAAGAGAAAAGAGAGTGAATCCCAAGGATCAAGAAAAGAGAAGTGAGATGAAAATGCTTTATCGGGTTTGCTAACAAGACATGAAGCAGACTGAAAACATCTGGTTTGTCAGAAAAAGAGGGAAGTCAGATTCCAAAACTGAACCTACTACACTGTTTACTACCACGCACACATTCATGTTTTACTGTCTATGTAACAATCAATAACTTATATACAGCTCCACGTTTTCAATATTACCCATATCTGTTTTAGTCCATCATATGCTTTCACTTTTGTCCCCCTCATTCTCCAACATCCTCAGTAACTTGATTTACTTTATTATACAATAATACAAGAAGATGTTTGTTAGGAGGTGGTTTGTAAATTATTTCGATGCAGTACTGAAGCGAAGGGACCAGCAATCTTTTTAGCTGATCAGAACAATCTTACTAACGTGTGTCTTTGTTAGAAAAATTCAACTTTTACTTTTTCAGGTCGTTTTATAATTTTATTTGCCTGTTTACCCAATGGCTTTGATTGTGAAGCAGGCCAAATGCAGGATATTTGCAGGGCATTTAGAATACAGATCAGACTGCATTTTCTTTGCCATTCAACATTATAATTGCAGAACAAAATAAAATTATTAAATAATCTAAAATCTGCATGCAGATCTTAGATAGTGTAAATTATTGATCTGCATAGACAAGAAGAAAAATGGGCTGGACTACTTGCAGATCATCAACACATATCCATATTAAATAAACAAATTAAAAGATATGATTTCAAAAAAGAAACAAATTAAAGAAATTTACCCAAACCAAAACATATTACTGTCAAATTGGAGTTCCAATTTTCATGTACAAATATACAATCAGAAAAGTAACACTATTTTTTGTATATATATATATATATTATCTTCCATAAATATAATTATAGAAATCTCTCTCTCTATATATATATATTAGTTTGTATGTTCTAGTTAATTACTTCTTATTTTATGTAAATTAGTTTATTAAATTCATGCATTTAGTTAATAATCATCTAGTATTTGCATATATTTATACATTATAATATTCTTATAACCAATTAATATTTTGTGGACAATGTGATAGTAAATATATGTTTTCGTTCTTTTATATATATATATATATGTTCTATATTTGGTTAAAAATACAGATTCAGATATCCGAACTTAAGTTAAGATATTCAGATCCAGATTCGGTTTTGATGACTCCGAGATTTTACTATCCGGATCCGGACTCCCCATATACAGATATCAATGTCAAGATATGATATACAGGGAGTCTGGATTTGGATAGAAAAATTTCAGATCTGTCAAAATCGAATTCGAATCTGAATATCTTGATTTCAATCTGGATATATGGATCCATATTTTTAAAAATATTAAATTTTAATTTTATTAATAATTATATCTGATATATTAATATCTATATATAAAATTAATTTTATAATCTTATATTTTCATCTTTTAATAATATATACATGTATATCTTTATAAATCTTGTATAAATATTTGATTTATGTTTTATCTTAAAAAATTTAGTATTTTAAAAAAATTAAAATGTTTTACGACCGGATTCGGATACCGCGGATAGTATGGTATCTAAATGGATATCCGAAAGCCAAAAATCCGAATCTAAAAGCTAAATCCACGGATCCATGATATTTCCCAGATATACGAATCTGGATTCGTAAAAAAATCATACATTTTTAAATTTTATAACATTTATTGTTATTTTTGTCAATGTGATATTTATTAATTTTATATAATAAGTTGCATTTTTAAATATTTAATTTTCATTAAAATAATTTCAACATTTATTTTAAATACAATAGATTATTAATTTAGCTTGATCTGCATTTGATCTGCATGATCTGCATTTCTGTTTGATCTGTATTTTTTGATCTGCGTTACCCATTCGAAGCCAATGTCTCTCGTGACCGGTTTTTTTTTTCTTTTTGCCAACTGATTTTGATTGATGAAACTGAAGAACATACAACTTTACTTTAATTTTTTATGTATAAAATTCGAAGAGTGGTGCACAAAGTTCCAGTGGTTGTCCAATGCTCCGACAAGACATTGACTAAAGCATTCCGAACATGTCAACATAACCACAATTCTAAACTTGCAAAAAGCTGCTAAATGGCCGAATTGCATTTAACTCGCATTTTATACCTAGCAAACTGAATTAAACCAAACAAACCTAATCCTGGTATGTAATCATCGTATATAGATTGTAGAACTAAATCAAACTAATAAAGTTTTTATTACATACTTTTAACACATCCTCATAAGACCGTCTCTAAATGAGTCTCTAGACTTCACTATATTAATATTTTAAAATAATTTAATTATGTATTTAGTTTGTTGAACGTTTCTCTGCTAAAAAACAATTCTCTTTTTCTATTTTTTTCTCTCTTGTTTTCAAAATTTAAATAATTAATAGTTAATTTTCTACTAGAGATCATCCGATGATGATATTCTTATTTCAATTCAAGTAAATGTGTTAGTGCCACATGTAGCCGCTTGGAGCTTGTACTATTCTTATGTTTCCATAACTAAATTTTTAGCGAGGAAAAAATTTTAATTATACCACAAGTTTAATACCATTTTTTAAAAATTACCATTAATGAATTAATGAATGGTTATTTTCACAAATACTTTAAATTTGTAATAAAATAACACTAATCTAATTTTTTTCAAATATTTATAGACCATTTATAAACCCAACCCAACCTCTTAGTAGTTAGTACTAAACCCTAAGCATTAATTACTAAAGTCTAAACTCAAATGTTAGTATATTTTTTTATTGTTGGTATTTCTGAAAAAAGTGGTATTTAATTTGTAGTATTTCTAACGATTTAATTTTTCTTTCGTGAGTGTGTTTATATAAAGCATCAGTATGGCCCAACCCAAGAAAAGCTAAACAAAATTAGTAACATAGTAAGGGATGATTTGCAGTTTTTTTTGGTTGCTCTTCCTTCCACCTCTCAACCTTCCGTGGAAGATCATGGGCTTTGGGTCTTAACTTTACAAACCCATAGCCCAGTCGATGGTGATTCTTATTTTTAGGAACATCCGGATTTGAAAATTTCCCTTTGAATTACAAATGTTATGTCGTCTTCAATATCATAGTTGCCTCTTCTTTTTTTTTTTTGAACATTAGTTGCCTATTCTTTTTTTTTTTTTTTCTTATGTTGACCTGAGTTTACTTGGCGACTAGATATACGCGTGTTTAAGTATGAGCCAGTAAGACGATAATGATTAAGATGAAAGAAAGATGCATATGTTGCGCACAGGTAAACATGTGAAAAATAGTTGTGTTCATTGATTACAAATATTATATTATGTCATCAAGATTTTTAATTGATAAATGATATTAATTCGCGCCGTGATCTGACCGGAGACCTAGTGGCGGTCAATAATGTACAATACATATCAAAAACTCTGTGTAATTATCTGTAATAGTGTATCATTCCTTGAAATGACAATTATCCTCAAATAATATTTTCTGCACAAAACAAACAAACTATATTCTCTATACGCTTATTTATTCTATCTTTACGTATTGCCATATTCTTTGTCGTCGAATAAGACCTTTTTATATTTCAAAAACTCAGAAACCTACCTGCACCACACCGCACCTCATCTTAAAAAGCTTTTTATTGTTATAATTATATTATTTTGTTTTATTTTATAATACGTATATAGGGGTTCATCGTTTATGTATCATAATTAGCATACTACAAAATAAAAGAACTGAAGAAAGAAATATAATATAGGAAGAGAGATAGACGAAAGATGTAATACCTTTCGTACTTTACAAATGAGGGAGATATACTCTTTATATAGAAGAAAGATTCGACAAATTATACTGTAACAATAAATGATATAGGGCTCCATTTCTAAATCTACACGTAAAAGCTTAACTTTTGTAACACTCCCCCTTGGAGACCAATATCATTAGTGTCTTCTTTATTGTACTTCTGTTGCCTCATTAAAAACCTTCTTGGAAAATCAACTGGGAAAAATCATAACAAGGTAAAAAGAGTACAACTGTAGAAGCTCCCCCTCGAATAGACAATCGTTACAGGTTTTGTTGATGCGCATTCCAATGTTGTAAACATGTTTTCTGAATGTCGTAGTAGGTAGTGACTTCGTAAAGAGGTCTGCAGCATTATCACAGGATCGAACATACCTTACTTCGATTTCTTTATTCTTCTCGAGTTCTTGGGTATATGAAAAGAACTTTGGTGGAATATGTTTGGTTCTGTCACTTTTGATATACCCTTCCTTTGTTTGAGTAACACATGCTGCATTGTCTTCATATAAGATCGTCGGTCCTAAGTTGACATTGATCCCACTACTTGAAAGGATGTGTTGACTTATTGATCTGAGCCAAACGCATTCTCTACTTGCTTCGTGGAGGGCAATTATTTCAGCATGGTTCGAGGAAGTGGCTACAAGTGTTTGTTTCTGGGAGCGCCATGATATAACAGTTCCTCCAACTGTGAATACGTAGCCAGTTTGTGATCGAGCTTTGTGGGGATCAGACAAATACCCTGCATCTGCAAAGCCAACCATTTCTCCGTTTGAATTGTTAGAATAAAATAATCCTAAATCGATCGTTCCTTGAAGATAGCGAAAGACATGTTTGATCCCATTCCAATGTCTTTGCGTAGGAGAAGAACTGAACCTTGCCAAAAGATTAACAGCAAATGATATATCAGGCCGAGTACAGTTCGCAAGATACATAAGTGCTCCTATTGCACTTAGATACGGTACTTCAGGACCAAGTATCTCTTCATTTTCTTCATGTGGTCGGAAAGGATCATTTTCAACATTGAGTGACCTAACGACCATAGGAGTGCTTAATGGAGTTGCTTTGTCCATTTTGAATCGTTTCAATACTCTTTTCGTATAGGTATATTGGTGTACAAATATACCCTTCTGAGTATGTTCAATTTGTAGACCAAGACAATACTTTGTCTGTCCGAGATCTTTCATCTCAAATTCTCCTTTTAAATACTCGGATGCATGTTGTATTTCTCCTTGGGTCCCAATAATATTTAGATCATCAACATATACGGCAATTATTACAAATCCGGAAGATATTTTCTTGATGAAAACACAAGGGCATATAGGATTATTTATATATCCTTCCTTGGTTAAATGCTTACTGAGACGATTATACCACATACGTCCAGATTGTTTTAAGCCATATAATGATCTTTGCAATTTTATTGCACATAACTCCTTAGGTTTAGAACTTAATGGTTCTGGCATTTTAAATCCTTCGGGGATTCTCATATAAATATCAGTGTCCAAGGATCCATATAAATATGCTGTAACAACATCCATTAGACGCATCTCTAGGTTTTGATTAGCCGCAAGACTCATCAAAAACCTAAATGTGATTGCATCCATAACAGGAGAATATGTTTCTTCGTAATCGATCCCAGGTCTTTGAGAAAATCCTTGAGCTACAAGACGAGCCTTGTATCTCGTCACTTCGTTTTTCTCGTTTCTTTTCCGAACGAAAACCCATTTGTATCCAACTGGCTTCACAGCTTCAGGTGTGATCACAATGGGTCCAAATACTTCTCGTTTGTTAAGCGAATCAAGTTCGACTTGTATTGAATCTTTCCATTTTGTCCAGTCATGTCTTTTTTGACATTCCGAGATAGATTTTGGTTCCGGATCATCACTCTCTTCATCTATCTCTTTTGAAACAAAGTATGAGAAAAAATCATCAACACCATTCACTTTGTTTCGGTTCCATATTTTTCTATTATGAATGTAATTAATAGAAATCTCATGATTTTCTTCAGAATCCTGATGTTCAATATTGTCACCACCCTCATGGTGCATTTCTTCCAACTTTTCTCCATGGTTGGAAGGATTCTGTTTTTCCATCTCCTTTCGTTTTCTAGGATTCTTATCCTTAGAACCCACCGGTCTACCACGCTTCAAGCGTATTTTAGACTCTCGTGTATTATCTTCTACTCCACGTTCATGTGGCATTTCTATACGAGCAGGAGCATTTGCAGCCGGTATATGTGATTTTGTAACCGATTTGGTATCTGCAAAAGCATCAGGTAGTTGATTTGCGATGCTTTGTAAATGCATAATTCGACGGACCTTTAATTCTGATTGTTTTGTAGGAGGATCAAGGTGTAGTAAAGATGGTACACACCACTTAATGTCATTTCCTACTTGTTTATTTTCTCTCCCTAGAATTGGGAATATTTTTTCATCAAAATGACAATCAGCAAAACGTGCTGTAAATACGTCACCAGTTTGCGGTTCTAGGTATCGTATAATTGATGGAGAATCACAACCAACATATATCCCCAATCTCCTTTGAGGTCCCATCTTTGTACGCTGGGGAGGTGCAATTGGCACATAGACAGCGCAACCAAAGATTCTTAGATGGGAAATATTCGGTTCTCGTCCGAATGCTAATTGTATTGGAGAGTATTTGTGATATGCACTTGGTCTCACCCGAATCACTGCTTCTGCATGCAAAATAGCATGTCCCCATACAGAAGTTGGGAGTTTTGATTTCATGATCAATGGTCTTGCAATTAGTTGCAGACGCTTAATTAATGATTCAGCCAAACCGTTTTGTGTATGAACATGAGCAACAAGATGTTCAACATCAATTCCGGTTACCAAACAATAGTCATTGAATGCTTGGGAAGTGAATTCACCAGCATTGTCTAGTCTAACTCTCTTTATTGGGTAATCAGGAAACTGAGCTCTTAGTTTGATTATCTGAGATAAAAATCTCGTAAATGCCATATTTCGAGAGGACAGTAGACAAACGTGTGACCATCTACTCGATGCGTCGATCATTACCATAAAATAATAGAATGGTCTACAAGGTGGATGTATAGGTCCACAAATATCACCTTGAATTCGTTCAAGGAACTTTGGTAACTCTTTATTTATTTTGGTTGGCGATGGTCTTGTAATTAACTTTCCAAGAGAACACGCCGTACATGTCATTTTATTCCTCTGATATACTTCTTGGGTTTTCAGTGAATGACCATGTGAGTTCTCAATGATTTTTCGCATCATTGTGGTGCCTGGGTGACCAAGACGATCATGCCATAGTGTAAAATCATCAGAATTTCCTTTGATCACAAAATGTGATTCAACGGCACTTATAGATGTGTGATGCAGACCAGAAGGGAGTTTTGGTAGTTTTTCCAACACTTTTTGTTTTCCCGATTTCTCGTGAGTAATATACATATACTTCTTTCCATCCTCAGTTGCAGACTGAGTATCAAATCCTTGAAGATATATGTCTTTAAAACTCAACAAATTCCTTTTAGAATTTGGAGAAAAGAGTGCATTCTTTATCGAGAATATCGTCCCATTAGGCAATGTGAAGTGGGCTTTACCAATCCCTTCAATCAAGTCTGCAGGACCTGATATTGTGTTAACAGTGATATTTGTCGGTTTTAGTTCAGAAAAATATTTTCTGTGTTTCAGAATCGTGTGCGTTGTTCCACTATCTGGTATACAAATATCTCTAGCGTTGACCTTGGTTGATGTTCCATTTGTAATTTCCATTTCTTTCGTCCACGCCCACGGTAATTTTGACGACCACGACCGCGACCTCGAAAAGTCTTATTTTCTTTTGCTGGTTTCTTTGCATCTAATGCGTTTGCTTCGGGAAACGCTTTGGAACCAGTTGGGCGAGTCATGTGATTCTTGATCAGAAGCTCATTGTTCTTTTCTGCTATGAGAAGCGCCACAATCAAATCCGAAAATTTGGTATATCCCCGCAACCTATACTGTTGTTGCAGGGTGATGTGGCTCTTGTGGAATGTGGTGTATGTCTTCTCAAGCATTTGAGATTCGGTGATTGTTTCACCACAGTATCTCAATTTGGCCACAATTCCTAACACAGCAGAATTGTAGTTCATCACTTTGTCGAAATCTTGGAATCTCAGACTCTGCCATTCATCCCGAGCAAGTGGAAGTGTTATGTCTTTCTGATGATCAAATCGATCTTTCAGAGATTTCCATAGCTCTTTGGGATCTCTCATGTTGGCATAATCATAAATAATACTTTCATCAAGGTGTCTTCTTAGGAAGATCACCGATTTAGCCTTGTCTTGAGGCGTTGAAGTATTACTCTCTTTAACGGTTTCAGATAAACCAAGAGATTCAAGGTGGAGTTCGATATTTGTAACCCAAGAAATGTAGTTGGTCCCGGTGATATCCAGAGCGGGAAATTGGAGTTTCTCCATGTTTGCCATTGATTTTCTAAGGCAAAAAATAATAAATTCTATTAGAATTTTATTAATTTTAAATAGAACCGATTACATTAATAGTACACGCAATTACTAGTAAAAATAATGCTAACAAACATAAGGTGATGTTAATGCCAAAATATTCATGAGTGGCTCATTCAATAAAAATAAAATACATAGATGAAAAAATAAAAATCGCACATAAAACTAAAAGCAATCTCATCATTTTTTTTTTGTATCAAAAATCGGAGTAGAACGATTTGAAAATATTTGAGAGAAGATGAAATATTTTGGATGTGAGAATGAAGTAAAATGAATTGTATTTATAGATTAAAAATACTATTCATTAGCCGTTAACTAGCCGTTTGAAAAGTAAATTTTTTTTTTTCAAATTTATTTACGACCGTTGGAAGTAAAAATATAAGATAAAAAAATTAATCGTGAATTAGAAGGGATTATAAAATTTATCAATTTAAACATATATGTTAATATAGGTGAATCCTTAATATATTCAGTTATATATATGGTGATAAAACTGTCCATCAAATATGAAAGTAAAAATACTAAGATGATCAAATAATAAATTATTATAACAGAGTCATATATTATAAAATAACAGATTGAATGTTTAGTCGGTATACCGGCCATTATGGTGCCTTCAGCAACCATTATAAAATTAACAATAAAATCGGGGCGGCAGTGCCGCACTCCGGTAATAACAGAACTAACAAATAAATAACATGCAGCATGATTGAATTCCAATAACAATGATTAAAAAGGGTAACGGTAGAGTGATCGTGCTGATAACGTGTTATAATTATATTATTTTGTTTTATTTTATAATACGTATATAGGGGTTCATCGTTTATGTATCATAATTAGCATACTACAAAATAAAAGAACTGAAGAAAGAAATATAATATAGGAAGAGAGATAGACGAAAGATGTAATACCTTTCGTACTTTACAAATGAGGGAGATATACTCTTTATATAGAAGAAAGATTCGACAAATTATACTGTAACAATAAATGATATAGGGCTCCATTTCTAAATCTACACGTAAAAGCTTGACTTTTGTAACATTTATATACTATTTTAGAACAGATCTATTTTTCTGGATTTGACTTTGATTTATATGTACGTAACAGAATCTAAGAATACAAAATTAACAACAAAAAATAAATAAAAATATATTGCGTGTACAAAACAAAAAATGAAGAAAAAAGTAGCTACGGCCTACGGCTAAAGAAAAGTCAGCTAAACTGGTAACCTCACCGAACCGCTGGTTGAGCCGCCTGTCCCGGTTGACTTAACCGAAGTACCCTCGCCGTCTTTATTGACTCCTCCTCTTGGCACATGTACCGAAGAGTTCCTCCACAGAAACGACCCGTTTCTAAGAAAAGCCCACCGGTCTGACCGTACCGAATCACCGGTTGAGTTCACCACAGCATTGGCTCTAATGCTACCGGTAGCACCTAGCCTAATCGAACCATCATCTCGACTCCTCCATAAAAACGAAGGCGTTTTACGGAACAACCAACGATCAGACCGAGCCCTTGACCGGTCAATCGGTTTACCTCTTCTCGAACTCCCTTCCCCCCTAGTAAGACTATCCGACCGGTTGAGTTTCCAATTCTCCATCATCCTCTTCCTCACATCTTCAGGTAACCTAAGAGTAAACCGCTCTGTACATTCTCCAGGTTGAACCACCGAATGCCCCGTCGTATGCGATCTCGAGAACTTAACTCGTTTAACATCCACCGGTACTCCTGGTAATCTCCCCGAATCGACTTCGTTCGTAACCGGTTGTTCCGGTACAGGAGCAATAACCACCGGTTCGGGATTCACCACCACCTCCTGCAACTCAAGATCCGGTTCGACAGCTACTTGCTCGGCGAGATTCGCCCTGCAGACAGGGCAAGTCACGTGAGCCTCAAGCCAGGCGCCGATGCAGTGAGGGTGAAACACGTGATCGCATTTAGGCAGCAAACGCAGCGTTTCGTCGTCTTCGAACTCGTTCAGACAGATCGCACACTCCAGCTCCCCTTTCCCGAGCTTCTGCGTCTTCACCTCCGAGTAAACGAACGTCGGGAAAGTCTCCACCACGGAAACGTCGAGCCCACGCGCCGCCGCGTTGACGTTTCCTCTGACTCTTCCCCCACCAGCCGGCGAAACGCCGGCGGCGTCGGGTGCGCCGGAGCAGTGGCGGAAGTAGATGGAGAAGAAGCCCATGAAGAAGAGAGCGGCGATCAAGATCACGACGATCACCGCCATGGCTGGACTTAACCTACCGTAGTTGTACCTTTCATCTGACGGATCAGGCTGGCCTTGACCCGCCACAAGCTCCGCCGCTGGTAATATAAGCAAGAGAACAATCGGAAGAACGCCGGAAAACGCCGGCGTCGCGTGATCAGATCTTCTCATGATTTTGTTGTTTGTGTTTTTCTTTTTTGCTTCGCGGAGAAGAAAGTTTATTATTATAACGTCAAAACAGAGCGAAGAAGAAGAGGTGGCTGACAGTGACGTAAGCAATAGCGTCAGCACTGAGTTCCACGTGGCAATATAAGCATCGTCCAAGCTATAAACGTGACATTTTTTCTGTATTTATAACGTAATCAATATTTTGCTTCGTTTTTAAATAAAATTTTCTTTGTTGGTTTGTTTTATAATTACAGTGAAACTAGTTTGGTGTGTTATATTCGTATGAAACATCCCTATCGGTACCGGTGTGAAGAGTTAACTATGATTCAAAAATTTCGAAACATCACATAAGGAGATGAGTTAACTAACTACGTTTGCATAATATTTCGGAGGACAGCTTTTTGTTTGTTTGTGTTGTTCAACAACCATGCTAAACTTCTTTATATCGTTTTCATGTCACTGGATTCACAAGGAACTTTTTTGTTAAAGTTTCAGCTATTATCCACAATCTCTTTTATATATGCAATAAAAAAGACTTGTTTTCTTAAATTGTTTGGATGTTTCCTTATAAAACGTGAGATTTATTAAAAAATAAATCTTCTAATCATTCAAAATCCAAAAACTATTTTTCCGAGCAATAGAATATTCGAAAAAACTATTCAATATTCAAATTTTTTTGAGTTTTCTTTTTTTCGAGCTTTTGGATTTGTTTTTGAAAATATTATCTCAAAATCTGAATTTTTCGAAATATTTTTAAAAAGTTATTTTGAAATTTTAATCCTAAATCCACCCTCCCCAAAACCCTACCTTCCAAAATTTATACTATAAATCTATATCAATAAACTTTAAAGGTAGAAATGTTTTTTACCTCTCTAATAAAATATATTTTTATTATTTTAAATTTTGAGAACTTTTTGTAATAAAAACTGTTTAGTTACTATCTTAAAATATTTCCCTTGTTCTGAAGGCCAAAAATCTACTAGCCAAAGTAAAAGATATGCAAAGAGAGGACAAAACTCCGAAGAGAATCGGGTTCCACAATTGCTAGAATACACATGGAAATTTATAGACCATTCTAGAAAGTGATGCTTTACAAATATACTATTCTTTTGGTCCAGATGAAGCCTTTATAAATAGTAAACAACGAACATAATTGACTTTAACGAATGTTTGGACCCCTCCGAGTTGTGTGAGTCCGATAACCAACGAAGATAACAGCAGGTGGTGGAAGCAAAACGCAGTCAAACATCTATCGCAATTCTTCACACTATAAACTATCTTAAAAATCCATTAAAATTCTATTATAAATGGAACGATAATAAGTTAATACCAGCCAGGCTGTAAATAATAATAGTTCCAACTATACTAATTGGGATGGAGTTCACTACACTCGAGCTGCAAATCGGTTTGTTTCACAACACAATCTCTCAGGTAGATATTATGAGACGGCATCGGCTTGGAAATGCCTCAAGAAACATTGTTTCTGGAGAGAACAAAGAGAACTACAAGTTATTTTCTATATAAAACTAAGCATATATATATATATATATATATAAAACTAAGCATATATTATGTTAACTGATTACTTAGCAAGGCCTTTGGTTGTTGTTTCAAGTGTACACGTTAACATTGTTTATTCTTGGACTCAATGCAAGGATCTTCTTGAAATTTCCTGTAATGTTTCGTTTGTCACAAGCAGAATGTGGATGTATCTACAGACCACACACAGGTTTGTACAACACTCTCCACAAACCCAAAGCCTACAAAACTTCATCAGGTACAAGTTTCTAAAATTGAATATATATTCATATATATATATATATGTGAATTCTTCAGTTAAACTTTAGAGTGCTTCAAATATATTAGAAATCACTAATTAAAAAGTATTAAACCATAAAGTACATTGCAGACAAAAACAATTAGTTGTGTGCAAAGCAACAATAGTAATACAGGTTTTAATGCAGGCTTTCTGCATCATGTACACGGAAATTATTCTAATTAGGCATTCACAAGAAAGTTGACAAAAAGTAATAAAATCTATTTTTTAATCTATTTATTTATTGAAAATGTAGATTAGCTTAATTGTCAGGCTCAAAATACTACACGTATGTAAACAAAAAAATTAACGATAAAAATACTTAGATAGATTTACTCAAGTCTGATTTTAAAACAATCTATAAATCCCTTGAAACACTCAGAACTTTTATACTAAATAGAGAAAATCAAAAAAGCATTGCTCTATATATAGGATTTAGTTGTATTAGAGTCTAATTAATAGCTTAACAAGAAAACTAATACATATATTCATTGGTCAACAAAGAAAACAATTAAAATTAGCAATCAAATTTAAATCACAAAGACAAAACCTTTTCTTTCGGGTGTCTCGAGACCAACACCAAGTTCAAACCTCCTTCTTTTATTTTTTTTCCATGATTCTCTGTCTTTAAATTTTAGGTTTCTGAAAAAATCTTAAAAGTCTCATGGTGGTAGACAAAACCAACCAAGCTTCTCCTTTATGTTGTGTTCTTCCAATGTAATTACTCAAAGCATTTATATGTTTTACTTTCTCATATTTGGTTAAGTCTTGTCTGAATCTTCTTTCGTGCTACTCTTGCAGGTACGACACAAAACATTCAACTAATGTCACTGAAGATGATTCAAATGACCTGAATAATACTACAAAGCATAAAAGAGCTAATGCTATGCTCACGAATTCTGCTTCAGCTCACGGTAACACCTAATATACATCATTGCTTGTAAACCAAGAAACCTAGTTTGTCCAAACGTTTCACGATTTTTCTTGTGTTTCTCTCTCAGATCTGAGATGTCTACAGGTAGAAAAAGAGAAGCAAGATCCTGAATCACCTAGAGGAACTCTAGAAGCATGCTTAAACCGATACTCCATCTCTTCCTCAGAAGATCCTCCTCAAAATAAAGAACCTATAGAAAACGCAGACGCAGACGTGCGTTGCAAGAATCACAGAGCATCTTCTAACTGGGGCAAGTTCTTCAAGCTTTGGAAACGCAGGTCCATGAAACGTTTATCTTCATTCCCTCCGTTAAGCTGCGCTCCAGTGATCTCCAAACGGAATAAAAACGCAGATCCAAACGTCGATGATCTGAACCTTCATGATATCTATGACTTCCAATCATCTCTGCACAGCTTCTCAATCACTGACCTCGAAATAGCAACTGACAATTTCAACCCCGGTAATGAGTTTTGACTTAGCTCCTTAACATACTACTGATAAACTGTATGTTTTATCGGTTTTTTAACATTTTTTAAAAGTTTTTTTTTATCGTGTCAAAGTGTGTCGTCTTTCGGTACTTTAGGCATTGTTTGGTTGCTGTTGTGACTGCGACTAAAAGATGTTACTATACGGTTGCAGAAAACATAATCGGCAGAGGCGGTTACGCAGAGGTTTACCAAGGGATTTTACCAGAGGGAAAGCTAATCGCTGTGAAACGTCTCACCAAAGGCACACCAGACGAGCAAACAGCAGAGTTTCTGTCTGAACTAGGGATTATAGCTCATGTTGACCATCCAAACACAGCCAAGTTCATCGGTTGTTGCACAGAGGGTGGGATGTATCTTGTTTTCAGACTATCTCCTCTTGGAAGCCTAGGCACTCTCCTCCATGGTAAATACGTCCACCCTTAAACTTAACTAATTAGACCGTAATCAGACCGGACCTGAGATTTAGGGGATATGAACATTTTTGAATTAATCTTAGAAAACTTTTTTTTTTAATTTGGAGGCCATGAGATCTATGTATAATAACACTTTACAATTTAGGGGTTAATACGAATGTTTCATCCCGTAACTGGCTCTTACTGTAATAACAGTTCAAAATCTTTTATTTAATATTGGCAGGACCTTCGAAAGATAAGCTGACTTGGAGCAGACGTTACAAGGTGGCACTGGGAACAGCAGATGGACTAGTGTATCTACATGAGAGTTGTCAAAGAAGAATCATTCACCGAGACATTAAAGCCGACAACATTCTCCTCACCGAAGATTTTCAACCGCAGATTTGCGATTTCGGTTTAGCCAAATGGCTACCAAAGCAGTTGACGCACCACAACGTATCCAAATTTGAAGGAACATTTGGGTAACGCTTGTATATCATTGTTATCAATGTTTAAGAATGTTTTCTAAACATACGGTAACGTTCTGCTTAGGTACTTTGCGCCTGAATATTTCATGCATGGCATTGTTGATGAGAAGACGGACGTTTTCTCCTTTGGAGTTCTTCTTTTGGAACTCATAACCGGCCATCCTGCTCTTGACGAGTCTCAGCAGAGCCTTGTCTTATGGGTAAGTATACAGATCGGTTTGACATTTGAGGCTTAACCAAACCGGTTTAAATTCAATTGGACCTTTAGTTTACCTGCTTGGTACAAGTAATTGTATGATTTTCTATATACAGGCGAAGCCGTTACTAGATAAGAAAGATATAAAGCAGTTGGTGGATCCATCGCTTGGAGATGAGTATGATCGCGATGAGCTTAACCGGCTAACTTCCACGGCTTCTTTATGCATCGAGCAGTCTTCTCTTCTACGACCCCGCATGAGCCAGGTACAATGATTTAAGTTTGCGTTATTAGTTAACAGTCTGATTCTTGTTTGATCGGTTATAGTATTTTTTAAAATGTATGTTAGGTTGTGGACTTATTATTAGGTCAACAAGGTTTTGTTGTGTCACCAAGAGAAGCCAAGAGAAAGATGATGCAACGAACGTATTCGGAAGAGTTATTAGATAGTATAGAATATAACTCAACTAGGCATTTGAGAGATCTCGATCACATTCGAGAGGTTGCTTTAGCTTCTTGAAGTTGAACAATGACATTATGTAAAACTATGAATGTGCACCTATTGATTCTCTTTAGACATGTGTGGACTTGTTGATTAGGCCTGTGATTGAAAGCAAGCAAATGTTGAGACTTTCGAGTTTCAGAAACTGCCTTTGAACATAAGCTGGACTCCCACTTATTTCGTTTTTTCTTGTTTCCACGAGCTTTAGCTGTTTCTTTTATCATTGTAGAAAGACTCCTCACATGTCCAAACAAAAAGAGAAATTGCTTAATATATTATTAATTAAATATCATTTTTTAATATTTAGATTTACACTTTAATATTTAGGGGTGTATTTGAATTTATAAACTTTTATAAATAATTTTGAACATTGATAAATAATTTAGAAATATAAATTTAATTTTAATCACAAATTTAAGATATTTATAAAAGTGATCATATTTTAACTACCAGTTAGCAATTCACATAACATCTGACAATGTATTTCATGAAAAAACCAAACACATTGAGGTGGATTATCATAAAGTCAGGCATGGAATAGAACAGCAAATCATTCTTTCTTATTATACAAGAAGCGAAGATCAATTGGCTGATATCTTCACCAAGATAGCAAACACTAAAGTGTATGAGTTCATTCATCCGAAACTTGGACTCATAGAGCTTCCATCACACTAATTCTTCACCATGAGTTATTCTACTCTTTTTTCTTAGTTTGGTTTTTCCAAACTAAGGTTTTAGTGAGGGAATGTTTCATGATTTCCAATCTTGACTAATTCATATGGTCAAAATTGAGAGGAGTATTGACATGAAATGATAATAATGAGAGTTACCTCGGTGAACAATAACTTTCGTGAACGGTAACTTCTATTATTTTGGTTGCCCTAACAAGTTGGAGCCACCACTGAAAATATTAAAGGAATCATTTTCTCCTTATTCTCTTTTTCTCTCTATTGAAATCTCTCATCTCTTTTTACTGTTCTTGCAAGTTCTTCATGTTCTTCATTTAAATTATCATAATTCTATAAATCTCACAAAGCAGGATGCTCTCTATATTCCCCTTCAGGTAAAAACGCTTTCCAGTACCAATCGCGATCTCTAACCGTCACAAAGTACTTTCCCATCCAGACGGTTCTCAGACTCCGTCCGCTCCTACCCACCGAACATAGGATAAAGCATAACGTCTCCCAAAACGTTTATACCCCCCGCTTCACCCGCTTTTAACTCCACGTTATGCGCTATGTTCCCTCCTGAGCTGTCTCCCACCAAGAAGATACGAAACGTCGAGTCTTTCTTGGACTTGAGCCAAGCTCTCGAGCTGACCCAGTTGAGAGCAACCCAACCATCATCGTAAGCGCAAAGGTAAGGATTCTCGGGAGCACGCCGGTAGTTCACAGAGACACACCGACAATCCTTCGACAAAGCGTGTCGTAGATAGCACTGTTTGCTAAGGAGTGAGCAAAGCTGCCTCCGTGAAAGAAGAGTATAACAGGGACAATCTCTCCATCGACAGGCTTAATTTGTAAAACACTTGAGTTAATTTTCTCTCATTCGGCTTAAGCAACACTCGTAAACCATTTTTTACTTTCACTAAAAGGTCCATGGGCTTATCTTGTTGCGGAGAATGTAACTCAGTAACTGTGATCTTTTGGACATGTCTTTGTCCCTTGAATGTTAATTTCTTTTATCAGGTGAATATACTTCTTTTGTGCACTATTATTGCGTTGGCACTTATGTCCAATTAACGACAAACAGCACAAATGGTAACAACTCTTGAAATATGAAAAACAATATGTTTTTTTTTTTCTGGTTACAGAATAATATGAATCTAGCCTCATCTCTTGTATCATTTGGCTATTACATGAACAACACATGTATCTCTCTGACCACAAAGAAGCAGTCTGTGTACTTCACAGCTTTTTGTGGACGTTCTCTCCTATAAGCTCACCAAACTCCTTCAAATTCTGATCCATTGACGGAGAGCAATGGCGTGTCAAGAAAAACCCGAATGAGAAGTACTTCCAACAATCTTTTTTTATGGTTTCACCCGTCTAAACCCAAACCAGATCTCGTAGTGATTAAACAGCAAGCTATCATGCGTCTGTTTACCAAGATACTCAAGCCCCAAGCTCGCTAGCTTCTTTGCACACTCGTCTCCACCTAACCGCGAACAAAACTTCACGTTATGCGACACAAAGATCCTCCCTTCATCAGGCTTTAGCTTCTCCACCAGCCTCTCGAGTCCAGTCCACACGAGTTTATCAGGCATGTGGAGGAAGACCGCACTCGCGTATATAAGATCATAGGTTACATCCGAGCCAAACTTGCTGAACTCCATATCTTCACCTCTGAGTATAAGAGGTCGTTTATGTAGAAGACCTTGTGATGGGAGCTCGTATCTCAAAGCAGCCATAAGAGAAAGCTCGTCCTTTTCGAGGCAATGGAAGTGTCTTGGATCGAGATAGCGGATGAAATGCAAACCCACACGCAAGGTGCCGCATCCGATTTCGAGGACGCGAGAGTTTGGTTTGAGATTGGATGATTCAGCTAAGAACTCGAATACGTCGCGGCCACCTGCCCATGGCTCGCCGTAGTTGCTGTGATGCTGCTCAACTAGTAACTCACCAGGGCATGGAAGAGCTGTGTGGTTGTTGTCTCCTTCGTAATGGGATATACCCTTGTACCTGAAATATTCAACTCTAGCGATATCAGATAAGTAATGAATGATTTACGGAGAGAAAGCTTGAGCCTTTTATATTCTAAAAAAAAACAGAGCAATGGACGAAAGATCATAATTTCACCACGAACATGATAAGATCTGATCAAAAGGCCTACACTTTGGTGAAACCAATCTACAAACAGAAAGCTCGAGTCTTTCATATTCTAAAGACAGAACACTGGAACAATATTCACCACAAGAAAAGTTCTGCAAAGGCAGAAGTAAGAAACAAGAGCAGAACGTGATGAAGATCTCATCAAAAGCCCAACACTTTGGTGAAACCAACCTACACAGAGAAATCTCAAGTCTTTATATTCTAGAGACAGAGCAATGGAATGAAAGATCATAACTTCAACACTAGATTAGCTATGCAAAGACAGTGACAACTAAGAACTAAGGAATGAGAGCAGAAGATAATAAGATATCATCAAAAGCCCTACACTTTGGTGAAACCAATCTATACAGAGAAAGCTCAAGTCTTTCATATTCTAGAAACAGAGCAATAGAATGCAATATCATAAGTTCACCACTAGATTAGCTCTGCAAAGACAGTGACAACTAAGAACTAAGAAACAGGAGCAGAACATGATAAGATGTCATCAAAAAGCCCTACAACTTGGTAAAAACCAATCTACCCAGGGAACAATCAACAGCTGAATCTCTAAGACACAGTCACGGAGCTTTGTTGGATTCAGACAAATGAGAACACTTTCAATTTCCAATCATTTAATTAATGAAGAAGCCATGAAGGCACACAGATAGTGAATTTCACATACAAACTTGTTCACTAAGCTAACATCTATTCTAAAGACCTATTCATTACTAATCTCACAAGTTCCAACAGCTTTTAGCTCAAACAAAAAAGATAGAGAGTGTAAGAGGATGATTACTGTCTGAGATCTGCGAGTTGTTGATCTCTGGTCCGAGGATTGATGCCTTTCCTAAGCTCATTCTTCTGCATATGCAAACCGTTGGATCTAATCAGATCTCTAACCCACTCTATATCCTCTCGCGTCGTCGATATCCTCTCCTCTAATCTCACGTCACTAAAGCTTCCACCGACGTCGTTTCGGGATGGAGGACATGAGCAAGTGGAGGAGGAAAGAGAAGAGGAGAGGAGGAAGAAGACAGCAGCTGCGAAGGAAACGGAGAGTACGAGTACCGGAACGCTCACGAATACTTCTTTCTGCATCGCCGACGAGGAGAGAAACACCATTGATGATGATGAGGAGAGAGAGATCTGTGCCGTTAAGGAAGCTAGTGGAAGGTTTGTCTCTTTGATTAGAGATACTTACTATAATTAGTAGTTTCTCGAGATTAATCTTTTTGATTAAGATCGTAATTACGAAACTTGAAAGCTGTAAATTACTTTTTATGAATAAAACTTCAAAATAATATTATAAATATTTTGAGATAAAGATGCTTTGAACATTGAATGATATTATACGCATATATCTATATCATAAAAATATTTATAAATTTGATAACTTGTGGGTTTATTACATCTGATTTACACAATTTTTGTAGCTAATTAGACGTCCTTTCTCAATTTTTGGATTTGGTCGTGTTGTTATTACCGGTTTATGATTTTTAAGCTAAGTAATCCGACCAATAGAAAAATAATAAATAACACCTTAAACGACTTAGATATGTACGTAACACATTAAAAAAGGAATTGATATAACGCCTTATCCTTAAATAAATTAAAATATTTTCAAGTAAAGCGAGCCTTGAAAGAGTTTGTGTTCATATACACATCTTCTTCTCTTCCAATTAAAAAGAAAAAAAATATTTTTTCTTCTTGGTAATCGTTTCAGTAAATGATATGCTCTTGTCTTTCATGGGTGTTTGAGCATGTTTTTGCAGCTAGACCATAAGTTTCTGTCTCAAATTGTGGTTATACATCCATATTCTATGCAACGTGTTTAGTTTTTGTAAGGGCTTGGAGTGAATCATATATATTTCAATTCATACTGGACTTATTGGTTTTAATTCACGTTATTAAACAACTGATGGATTATAAAATATAATAACGTGCAAGATGAAGAGTTTTGTTTGATATTTAAATGGAAGTCGAGGAAACTGATAGTTTTATTTCATAATATTATTTGACAAGTGATGTACCATGATTTCGCATTAACTAGATATTCGAATTAACTTGGGGAGTAATTAAGAGAAAAGGAAAATAGTTTTTTTTTGAAAAGAAATTTTCCTAATTACATTAAAAGGGGAAAATGGGTTTTGGTGACTAAATATATTCAAAATAAACTTGAGTGACGAGAAAAGGAAAATAAACTTTTCTTAAAAGGAAATTTTCTAGAAATTTTTATCAAATTCTTTTTTTTTTTCCAAAATACACTGTGAAAAAGAAAATAGGGTTTGGTGACTATAAATACAGCGACAAGGAGGAGGAGGAGTTGGTGAGGGTTTTTTACTCTTTTATTTTTTGTTTGGTTTGGTTTGTTGAAGAGATCGAGTCGTGGATATGATGATGATGATGAAGAAGAAGTCAGATGCTGAAGAACGTAGGAATCTACCGGTATGGTTGCAAAAAGAAGAGTTTGTCCGAACTTTGAAGGAGAATCAGATGGTGATGGTGACGGGTGAGACCGGTAGTGGTAAAACAACGCAGATCCCACAGTTTGTTTTAGAAGCAGTGATGGATGAAAACCCTAGCGCTTCTGATAAGTGGTTGGTTGGGTGCACGCAGCCTCATGAAGTTGCAGCCATGTCCACGGCACGTCGTGTGGCTGAAGAGATGGATGTAAAGATTGGGGAAGAAGTGGGTTACACAGTCCGTTTCGAGGATTGCAGTAGCTCCCGAACGGTCCTCAAGTACCTGACCAATGGAATGCTTCTGAGGGAAGCCACGGCGGATCCGCTCCTTTTGAGATACAAAGTGATTATCCTGGACGAAGTGCATGATAGAAGTTTAGCCACATATTTACTTGGTATTCTTAAACACACCTTGATTAGCCGACCTGATCTTAAGCTTGTTGTGATGAGTGCAACCCTACAGACTTTTAAAAAAGAGTATTTTAGTGGTGCCCCTCTCATCAAAGTCCCTTCTGGTAGGCTCCTCCATCCAGTGGAAATCCTGTACACTCGAGAACCTGTGATGAATTATCTCGAGACTGCCATAAGCAAAGTTATCCAGATTCACATGTGTGAGCCACCTGGTGACGTTCTTGTTTTCTTGACCAGCAAAGAAGAGATTGAACAAGCTTGCAGCAGAATTATCCTTACTCTTGGAGATCAAGTCAGAGTTGTGCCCTTGTATTCCTCTCTTCCACCAGCCCTGCAACGCAAGATATTCGAGCCTACACCACATTCAGTGAGAAAGATTGTCCTCTCCACCAACGTTGCTGAGACTTCTATGTCCATTGACGGGATTGTTTACGTGGTCGATCCTGGTTTCTCCATGCAAAAAGTCTACAACTTGAACACTGCTGTCGGGTCCTGGTTGGTGTCCCCAATATCCCGAGCTAGTGCTGACCAGAGAGCAGGACGTGCAGGTAGAACACGGCCTGGAAAATGTTTCAGGCTCTACACTGAGCAGACTTTCAATCACTTCCCTCGGGAGACTCCTGAGATAGTTAGATCAGACCTTGTTAACACAGTTTTGACTTTGAAAAGGCTGGGTGTGAACGACTTGACATCATTTGAATTTATAGTTCCTCCTTCCCCTGAAATGCTCCTTATGGCCTTGACCGATTTGTTTCATCTGGGAGCTGTGGATGATGAAGGTAACTTAATATAGGCCCAGATGATGCGGAGTTTGGAAGTGCCTGCACTTTGATTTTTTTTTATTATTATTATTTTTTTTTTTGTTGCAGAGACTTTAAAATATATGAAAATTATTATAATTTATTTGTAGATTTGTTTAGTTTGAGTTTTTTTTTTTAATAATCTCCTTTTCATAATGAAGATAACTTCTTAAATGGAAATAATCACCATTGTTTAATTCCTTCCTTCAAGTTGCATCCATTGGTTCTTGATTCACACATCTTATGAGTCTGAAGTTTGAGTATTCTCTAATTGTTTTAGTCTTTTGTCGAATTAGTTTGTTCGTGTCTTAATTGTTGGATTTCAGAAGGAGTATGCTCCTCTTCTGACTTATGGTTCCGAATGAATTTCGATCTTTGTTGGCTCTGGGCTCCGGAAAGATTGAAGATAAAAAAAAAGTGTTGTGGTAGTCTATTTTTTTTTTCTAAGACAAGCTCTCTAATGTTCGCCTTATATTTCGCACTTGGGCATTTCTTTGTTGGTTGTGTAACCAGATGAATCAATCTATCCATATATTCATAATCTTGTGTAAATAGAAATTTTTTTTAAAAAAAACAAAGGCTGAATATGAAGCTTCCGTGATATAATTTTCTACTCATGTCTAGGCCACTGGATTCGCTGATGAGCTGACGGTCTATCATTCAAAGCATTCTTGGCATGCTGCCTCTATTGGTATTTATGTTTCCCCTCTTCAAGTCTGTTGATAATCTTCACTTGAGATATACTTAAGGAGCGGGAGGAAGCATCCACTGTTGAAGGAGAATCATCCATCACTTGAAGTGAAAGGAGGCTTTATTCAGGATAAAGAGAGGATAGGAGAATATCTGATTTATGAACACGATCTAGAGAACAGTAGATACTACATTCCCGATCTTTTCGTTTCCTTGTACACTTGCAATTGCATGACCATGTTATATTATAGTCATAGAAAACACAAACACAAACATAAACACACAAGGAAACAATAGGGACCTAGACTCATTTTATCAAAATATCAATTATTCCTTTCACATTTTCTTTACAAGAAAAAATAAATAGAGAACCAAAAAAAATAAAGACGTATGCTATGTTACACATATAAGTTATAACTAATTTAACTATTGCTAGCAAACACATAGGAAGCTAGCACAAATAATAACAAAAGGTTCTGTACAATTTTCAGAGACCTAGTATAATGGAAAGGGATGACATTTGTTAACACAACATACATTTTACACACATGTTATGCCCTCTGCTTTAGTCATGTGTCAGGCCCACATTCTTTTCGTCTTTGTGGTCTCATCCCATTAATCTCAGCACTTCCCAGATCATCTCAAATGATTTTCTTGCAAGGTTCATCGAATTTATCTCAGATTCTCAGGCATCACATAATACACAACCACTCTTTTTTTCCCTCTCTGCCACGATTGTAGGAAAAAAAACGTCTACTCTCTCTTTTTATTCTTGTTTTCAAATTAGATGAATGTTAAATACATAACGAATTTACACTGATATTAATTCTCCTCCTTTTATGGTGTTATGTATCTATATGACAATTGAGCCATGTATGGGCCCATAATCTAACTTAAACGGTGTCACTTCTATTAGGATATATCATCAACCTCGTCCATCTCCAACTTGCTCCATTGTTTCCCAAGCGAGTGAGAATGTGAGATATTCTGTTTCACGAAACCAACACCAATTCTTATCTTATTATTACTCAGGTTCTTTTCTGCATAAAATTGCAAGAGAATAGCAAAAACATGAATGAGATTTGGAAGCATTATAATATGGTGGTCATCATCATATGGAAATGTTTCCTACTACTTAAAAAAAAAATTACTCAGGTTTATTACATTTTAAAAAATTTACTCAAGTTTATTATATTTTAAAAATTTTACTAAGTTTATTAACATTAAAGAATCTTGTCTTCTGTTTGTCGTATTAGTCATTTATCACTACAACTTATTTTAATAATTAGCTTTTGTTTTTATATATGAAGTACATAACAAGAAAGTAGATGGATCATGGATGTAACACTTATTTATTACGACGACTGTCTATTCATGTTCATGGGCCTTTGTATTCCCTCGGGTGTCCTAGTAAACATAGGTCGTGACGCAATTTAGAACTAGTCCACAGGATTATATAACTTAGACTACAAAACTATATACCTGTCTTTAATACTCGATCAGAAACATATACAAAATACTAGGAAAACAAAACTAATATCATAACAGAGCTTTGGTTCAGAGAATATAGTACATGCAGTTTGAAGTATCTCATATTAATATCCACTAGGCCGTGAATTAAAAACAATAAATATTCGTTCTGTTGGTGCTTCCACGAAAGGTCCATTGACTTATTTGCTTTGTGAGTCTAAGTTTCTTGTTATTTGTCAGTTTTGGTGTCCAAGTAGCAAGTAAGCTTTATATATTGAAACACCATTCTAGCATGTCTTTGACCTGTGCAAGAAACCTGACGGTGCCAAACAATTAAGAATGGCAAATTAAACTAGATGGTAAGTATATATTGACTTTTAGTAAAAGAAATGTAGGCTACAGAAGAAAATATCAAAATCATGCTAGGCTACAAGTTATCAACAAATTGGCCACGTGCGTTAACAGTAGGTATAGTATTTCAGATGTATACTATTTATTAAACAAATGCTCGTTCAGATGTATACTATTTATTAAACAAATGCTCGTTCTGAATTTTATTTAATTTTCTGTTTTTTTTTTTTGAATTTTTATTTAATTTTCTGAATTTTTATTTAGTTATCTGATTTTTTTATTTAATTTTCTGATTTTTATTTAATTTTTATTTATTTTATTAACTAAATTATTATTTTTTCCGAAAGAAAACCGATGCATCATCACATTTACCTGTATAACATGTCAATTTTTTACTTGATGGAAAAGAAAGTTAAGTTAAAGTTTTTTTATGATACAAATATCACTTTAAAATGTTTGAAGTGCTAGTCGAAAAAGATTTAAAATGTTAGTAGGTGTCACTTTCAAAGTTTTTAATACAATTTTTCTTTTTTTTTATTTATTATAAAATATAATTATTATTATCTATAATAGAAACTAAACACAGATATTTGCTTATAGTGACAACACAGCTAGCAGTAGTCTACTGTAGAATCAGCACCGAGAACAGTAGCATTACAAGCGAATTGAAAATCCAAGTCATAAAGTACGTTTAGGTTTTAAGTCAATGAATTTTAAACATTTATAAAATTGAGCTCATTAGTGGAAAAAGTAAAGAATCGGCGTCCTGTGATAATCGAACCCTCTGCTACACCATTAGGAATGTGATTTGTAGTTTATGGAAAATGGAAAAAAAAATTAAAAGGAGAAATGTGTGTGTGTGCTTTTTCTTTATTTACACAGTAATAATGAGAATAAATGAGGAGAATTATTGTTTTATCTGATTGGTAAATTTGTAAAATAATTAAGAGTAAACAAATTTTATCGTTACAAATTACATTAGCAAAGCTAAATAGTCAAACCTAGATGTCACTGAGTTAAAACGGCTATTTAACGTTTTCACAGAATTTTTGTTGATGTAGAATAAGATTTCGAAACCAAAATTCCCTCACTGATTTAAAAGAAGTTAAAAGAGCCGTTAGAAGAAGAAAAAAAAAAAAGAGAGAAACTTATAAAAGACTTCGTCTTGTCTCTGTCATCCGCTTTTACCTATCTCTCCATTCTCTCTCTGTCAATCAAGAAAAGTCAATTTCTACAGAATCTCGACCCGTTTTTTTCGCTGTAATTCTTTTTTACCGTGGAAGATGGGGGACCCACCGGCTGGAAAGAGGAGAAGAGTAGTCGAAAGTCAAGAATCGCAACAGAATCCTCTTCCTCGAGACTCGATCTATGAGATTTTACTCAGATGTTCTGTCGACAACCTACAACGGATCTGCAGTCTCTGTCCTAGCGTTTTGACTATACTGAGAGACCCGTACTTTCGAGCAAGGTATGTATGTGGTTGTAATGATCTTGTTAGAAAGTGGTCAATTTACATCGAGTTTAACAAGTAATTATTATTATTATATACAAGGTATGCGAGTCGTCAGGAAAATCTTGGAGAGGACAGCATACTTTTTGTTTCAGAGGCAAGTGGGTACGGCTGGAATCTACTATCTACTACTGTTCACCAGCCTGATACGACCTCTGTGCTACCCTCAAGCCCCAACCTAACGAGGCAGCTTGAATATGCCAATGGGATACTGTGTTCTGGATCTGGTCACGTCACTACTCTCTTCAACCCAACAGTTGGCGCTTCAAGAACCCTTCCCCCTTTTCCCGCCGATGACCACGCTACTGTGAAGACCTTTATTGGTTTCGACATATCTAGTGGTCAATTCAAGATTCTCGGCCTTTCAAAGAGGGCTAGCTCTGACCTTTGGGGAAATCAGCACATCTACACACTTGAAGATGCAAGAACAGCTTCTTGGAGGCCTCTTGTTTGCGGCACAAGTCATACTATCTTCCCTAAAAGCTTTGACTCAAAGTCTATTAGCATGACAGGTCTTCTCTACCACACCGCTCTGTTACCTGACAAGAAATGTACACTAATACACCTGGACTTGAGCAGCGAGTGTTTTGGCTCAAATACTGTTCCTGAGCTTCCAGTATTTGGTCAATATTTCTTGAGTTCTGGTTTGCTAGATGTGAAGGGAAAAGTGGGTGTGTGCTTCTTACAACGTGTAGGCACGTACAGACTCTGGATTCTAGAAGACCTCGAGAAGAACGTGTGGTCTCCTATGCTCATTGAAACTCCTCAAAGCATACAAGACCAGCTGAGCCACTTCTCTAGCCTATCATTCGAAGGTTTCACCAGAGCTGGAGAGCTTGTATTCGCTGAAGTAGAGAGGAAGTCTTTCTATCTCCACTGCCACAACCCTGCTACAATGGTGACTCGAAAAGAACTCATACAGGAGTCTACATCATGTGCCTGTACGCTGAGGAGAACCAGCTTTTGGAACCACAAAAAGACCTTCATGTTGACCTGAGGATGAACAGACAGCAACTGTAGCTGAACAAGAAGAAACAGTTGGTAACTGTAGCTAGCTAGCTGAACAGATAGTGATTGCCTCTATTCTTTAAAAAATGAAAACTTTAAACAGACTTTTCTTTTCTTCCTGTTGTTGCTGGTGTTATCTCTTTTTAACTCCAGAACAGTGTTATAGGTTTTACAGATCCCATGTAACAACACTTTAAAGTTTTTTGCTTTGTTTGAATACAACAAACGCAGAGGACAACAACAATGTAGCCCTGTATTCAAATGTTTGTGAAAGAAAAAGCAAGCTCCTAGTAAGTTTATGCAGCAGATACACCCTCATAGGCATATCATCTGATAAGTAGCTTTTTTTTGGTTGCACATTCACTGTCCGAGAGAGAGCTTTTCTTTTCCCTAACGCCTGAACCAGCTTCTCGCCCACTTTGAGACCCATGATGTCTCTTTCTGGAGCTTCATTCAAAGGTCTCCAGAATCAACTCTGCTATCTTAGCAAGCCATCCAACAGAGAACGAACAAACAAGCGTAAGTACCTTTTGCCATACTTAGTTTCTACCAAAGATAATAGGCCAGAGAGAAAAAGAAGACATACTTGAAAGTTGAGGGCTTGTCACTACCGAAAAGATCATGCTCCCATTTGTCGTCCAACACAGAAACAAACATAATTCACTTCGCAGATTCAGTTAATAGCCTCAAAAAAAACCTTTAAAAAAAAGGTCAAACATTAGCCGTTTTTGTATTTATATGATGATGTAATGGTTTCAAACAGAGCAATGTAATGAAAGATCATAACTTTACCACTAGATTAGTTTTGCAAAGACATTGACAAGCAACACTTTGGGTGAAACCAATCTACACAGACAAAGCTCAAGTTTTCATATTATAAAAACAGACCAATGGATTCACCACTAGATTAGCTTTGCAAAGACAGTTAGACAGTGACAACTAAGAACTAAGAAACAAGAGCAGAAGAGGATGATGATAAGATCACATCAAAAGCCCAACACTTTGGTAAAAACCAATCTACACAAGAAACAATCAACAGCTGAATCTATAAGACACAGTCTCGGAGCTTGTTGTATCCAAACAAATGTTCACTTTCCAATCACTTAAAAGAGACCATGAAGACACATAGCTAGTGAATTTCACATACAAACTTGTTCACTAAGCTAACTAACACCAATTCATTACTAATCTCACAAGTTCTAACAGCTTTTAGCTCAAACGAAAGAGATCGAGAGTGTACGAGGATGATTACTGTTTGAGATCTGCGAGCTGTTGATCTCTGGTGCGAGGATTGATGATCCTTTTCCTGAGCTCATTCTTCTGCATATTCAAACCGTTGGATCTAATCAGATCTCTCACCCACTCTATATCCTCTCGCGTCGTCGATATCCTCTCCTCTAATCTCACGTCACTAAAGCTTCCTCCGAGGGAATAGAAGAGGAGAGGAGAGGAGGAAGAAGACAGCAGCTGCGAAGGAAACGGAGAGGACGAGCACCGGAACGCTCACGAATATTCCTTTCTGCATCGTCGGCGAGGAGGAGAGAAACACCATTGATGATTGATGACAAGAGAGAGAGAGAGCTCTGTGTCGTTAAGGAAACTTGTGGAAGGTTTGTCACTTTGATTAGAGATACTTACTATAATTAGTAGTTTCTCGAGATTAATCTTTTTGATTAAGACCGTAATTACTGAACTTGAAAGCTGTAAATTGCTTTTTATGAATAATTAAATAATATACTCCAAAATACTTCTGGATCATTCAATATTTTAATTATCAAATTTTGTTTTATACTATAAATACTAGCTGATTTTCCTGTATTCATGCACGAACATAAATATTTATAAAATAAATATATTATAAATGAAATATTACTATTTAAATTAATTTATAATTTGTATGTATAATTTATATTAATAATATTATTCTATTACTTTAATTATACATATGATTTTAGATATTTTATATCTAATCGATTTTGTTGTTTTTACAGTCAATTTAGTTATCATTTGGACATATTGGATTCCATATATTTATTTGAATTCAATTATAATATTTTTTATTCTAAATATATTATTTTTTTATTAATTTTTCTTATTTGCATTTATGTTGATTGTTATCTTAGATATGTAAGTATAATTTAGTAAGATTATGTATAACTTAAGATATATTGTGCTTATAATGAAAAAAATAAACTAAAGTGTCTGATTCCAAATTACATAAATTAATATAATGATAATATTATAAAGTCCTATGCATATATGTAAATTTTACAAAAGAACTAAATTGTTACACTGAGTTAATATTTTATTTTTTTATTTGTTAATATGTTTTAAGTCATCCTATAATTTTAATTTATAAAATAAATATATTATTAATTATATATTCTTATAAATTATATATTCTAATTTTAGTTAAATCTATGATTTTAGATATACGTTGGATTAGTCGAGTCACTTATGTTGTAGTTATTTGATCAAAAGATGTTTATTGTTATAATTTATTTTTAGTTTTTTTAATCTCTTAAAATATGCAGTAAAAATGTGATTGTTTTTGATAAATTATATTATATAAGTAAAATATAATTTATATATTTTGCTGTATTTTTAAGATATTATAGTCAACTAAATATATGAAAAAAACATTTCAATAATACTAATTATAAATTATTTTTTTGTCAATTAAACATATATCAGTTTATGTTACTTAATTATTTTATGTAATAATCTAAGAAAATAGACAGATAAACAAATTTTATTACTTTGAAAATATGTTTATTTGTATTGTGTAAAATTGTTTTAAAAGAAAAATATTTCTTTTTCTAATATCAAGATCATCTTTGTGAATGTTTTTTTTATGAAACCATATTATATAAAAATATTGTTTTCTTCTAAGAAGATATTGATACAAGGAAAATATTTTATTACTTCAAAAGTATATTTTATGTTAGTGAAAAATATATTTTAAATGAAATATTACTATTTTGTGAACTTTCCTTTTTTATGAAATCATATTATATATACATATATTTTCGTTTTAAATTAGTTTTTAAACTTTATAAATGTTTCCTTTTTTACTTTATATTGTTATTTGGAAAATTTTAAAAAGGAAATAATATTGTTTTAATGTAATTTTTTAATTCATTAAGGGTATCATAGTAATCAACCACCGTGAGAGTAAACGTGAGCGTGACACCTAAGAAAGTGACTTCTCAAATAATATAATAGAGATTTTTGAGATAAAGATGCCTTAAACATTGAATAATAACTTATATATAAAAATCTAATATCATAAAATAATATTTATGATGAAATCCTGAATTAACTTGTAAAAAGTATTATTTTGCTTTGTAAAAAAATATTTTTGAAATTTGTGGTTTTATTACACTCTTAGTTTACATAATTTTTGTAGTGAATCACCGCTCTTTTTTTCGATGTTTGGATTTGTTCGTCTTGCAATTACCGGTCTATGATTTTAAGTTAAGTAATCCCACCAATAGAAAGATAAATAAATAACACTTTAAATGACATATATGTATGTTAACACTTTAAAAAAAGGAATTGATATAAATCTTATCCTTAAATCTATATATATATATATATATATAAAGTTGACTTGTGTTCTTCACACAGGCCGCCACGTCATCAGTAAGGAGGGGCCAAATTGCGGAAAAAAATCGGACTTCGTCCTCTTCCTTTCTAAACAAAACGCATAACTTCGTTATCTTTATCTATTATAAATCGTAATATATTGGGCTATTGGGTTTTAGTTAATATTTGAGGAAAGCCCATATAATTTTTGTGACCTTCTTCCTCGGCCTTTGATTTCGAGGGACGATTGAAAATTCCCTTCTTCGGCTTTCAACGGCTGAGTTACGCTTTCTTTAGCATTCAAATCCATCTCGTATGATCGCAATTACCACCATTAAATCACTCTCTTTACTCCTGGGCACTGATTTCATGACACAGCCTTCCATGGTAACGTATTAAACCTAGGGTTATAAATACCGAGAGTTGCTGAATGTGGCGATCATCACTCCCAACAAATCCTTCCAAACTATCGATTTAAAGCTCACCTTCCCTCTGATGGCCACCTCATGTATCCCTATCACTGATTTCAAATCTGGCCGATGTTCTAACTGAATTGAGATGCGTCTACTCGATTCTGGGAAGCCGGTAGTGTGAAGAATGTAGGATAGCTAAAGGGGATTGACTTGCTCTTCTTGAAGAAAAGGTGACGTGTATGGGTTTATATCGTTGTTGTTTTTCATCACCATTCACTCCATGTAATTAGTCTTCTCCTTGATATGTACGTCTTTCAATCTAGATATCACACTATTAGATTTTTAATTTTCCTTGCTCGCAATAATCGTCACCAGGTTCGTCTTCTTCTTGAAATTCCCGCGACCACTTTCAACTCTTACCAATACGATTCTCATATACAGTGAGAGAGAGAGAGAGAGAGAGAGAGAGAGAGAGAGAGAGAGAGAGAGAGAGAGAGAGAGAGAGAGAGAGAGAGAGAGAGAGAGAGAGAGAGAGATAGTTCGGGGAGTGGAGTCGACTAAGATAGAGATGTGAGGCGTGACTTCTTTGAGGCGGCGAAATTTGCGCTCTTCCGTCGAATATATTCACTTATAATCTGCAACGGAGCTTCTGCTCAAGCGTCGAGGCACCAACGTCTCCATGTACATCAGGTACCCTATAGCCGTCACAGCACTTCTGTATTCACACGGAAATGCTGCTGATATTATTCAGATGTACAAGCTCTTCATCGAGCTTGCTATTCAGCTCCGTAAATGGGGTTAGTTATTTCTTTTCTTTTGTGTGTATTCACTTGCTGATACTAAAGCTGGATTTAAATTCTCATATCAGTTTTTCATTAATGTGTTTTAGCTCAGAAAGTTAGATCTGATATTTTTTTTGGATTGTGTAATACTCTGCTTTCTGAATTTTTGTGCTTGATATAGATATCATTAGAAATTATGCAGTGATGTGTGTGTACGTCCATATGTTCTTGATTTTCTCTTTCATTTCTCAATGATCCATATATGTGCTTGATTTCATATATTTGTTTTTGGATTGGTAATCATGAAAGTTTAGTTTTTTTTTGTTGCATTATATTAGCTCTTTGACTCTGTTCTTTGTAGATACAATACTTTTGTTCTTTCAGTGTGGAGAAGCATATACTCTTGTCCCTCAAATCTACCATCAATTTGTTTTTCTTCTTAAATAGGATTGCATTTGTTGATCACAACCAACAAGAGATTGGTATCGCCTGTGTTTCTCTATCATGACTCGGTCATAAATCTGCTTGCAAGGAAAAGTCTTCGACCCCTCCTCATCATACCAACGGTCGATCATCTTTGTGGTGTATTATTTACGCTGTACCGCTCTGACTATACCACTCACTGGAAACAGCAACATCAAGCCTCTGAATGTGTTCCAAGCTCTCACTACTGGCCTCCTGCAATATCTTTTGAACCTCATGTGCACAAGACAAATGAGGAAAGCTTCTTAATTTGAACCCCTTTCGATATGCCAGGACTCCTAGAGTACTCACACACTCATTTCTGCTTCTTGATGATTCTTCCATAGATGAGAAATAGTTAGCACCAAACTTTTGTTGTTTGTGTAATCATCATGCGAGATACTGGCTCCTCCTTCACTCTTAGGTATAATTTGAGGAAACTGTGAGACGAGTATACTATGATTAATTATTTGATGGTGCTGATTATTTTATTTTGTTGAACAGGAGATTTACTTACATAATTGTAATCTGATGTTTGATTTATCGTGATTCCTTCTCTGTAAGTTAGCAAGTATGACAAATAAAGCCTCAATCTTCACCGTAGCTGAAATCGGGCATGTGATGTTTCTTATAAAATTTTCAACAATCAAGGATGCACCAACATAAGTACAATGAATATATGACAATCCTTTATCAAAAAAAAAAAAGAATATATATATTTATCTCTCTTTATTTTTATTATGTTTATATTTATCTTGAGTTGGATTCTAGATAAATTGTCTTGGCCCTTCGGAATAGGAAATGGCTGGATATATGAAAAGTAATAGTGTAAATTTTAGAAAATAGTCTTATTTATTTTATTAAGAATGAGATTTTTAGGTCTTCTTTGTTTTTGCAAGTATTTACAATTATTCTACTGCATTTTAATTTAGTATTTAAATTAACCAACAAAATTCCCTAAAACAACTCCACAAAATTCTTTTAGTTAATGTTATCTATGTTAGTTAGAATAATACTTCCTAACAATAATACTAAACAACATTCAAGAATATTTAAAGAAATCATGTCGATTTATTATATTTAAAAAGGAGCATCCCTAAAATATTGAATTTTCGGCCATAGGAATATTTAGTAATTTACTTAACATTTAAAACAAAATTTCCCCTAATTATTTCTACAGTTTGAAATCATTTCTAAATTAATTGTGTCTATTAAGGAAAAATGAAACACTAATTAATCAACAGCTTCTCAAATATCTCTGTTGTTTTAGATTTTAACTTTTGTTTCATTATAAGTATCTTTTCTCAGTAACGGTAGGCGATCAAGCTTCCATACAACTCAAGCTTTAAATCAGGTTTTCATGCTGCACCAAAACAACAGAATTTTTAAATATCTTATGCTAAAATACCATATAACCAAACTAAATATCTTCGATAAATATTTTATGTTAAAACACCATTAAAAAAGTTTTAAATTTAGGAATGCATTATGTTATTCCACTTTGACCTAAGCAACTTCAAAACAAAGTAATACACTACGGTTACTATAACTACTATCAAATAGATCAGGAAAAATACAATTCTTTTTTGACATATTGTCATCTTCATATTTTTAACATATTTTATTTAATAACACCATAAGATAAATTGTAAATTCATTCAAAAATAAAACATACGAACCCGGCGCGTAGCGCCGGAATACCACTAGTAATAATAATATTTTCAGGTCAAGTGAGCCTTGAAAGAGTTTGAGTTCATATACACATCTTCTCTTCCAATTTTTTTTAAATTTTTTTTTTCTTCGTCTTCCTCCTCCGATATAATACTAGTTTTGTTTTAAAGGGGGAGATTGCTTAGGCCATCTCCAATCCAACTGTAAAACTCTATTTTAGTGTAATTTTTACACTAAAACCTCTCCAACCCAACTGCAAAAGTCACACCATTTTAGTGCAACACTAAAATTCCACACCAAATTTGGTGTGACACTATTCACTACACTATAACACTATTCATCCCACTAAAATACTATTCATTTATTTTATTAATAAAATATGTTATTAAATAAATGATAAATAAGAAAATAAATTACATATAATATTATAAAATAGTTTTAATGTGAATTTTAATGTGAATTTTAGTGTTATGGTTGGAGAAGAACTTATTTTTAGTGTTGAAATTACACTAAAATAGTGTGGTTTGATGGTTGGAGATGCTCTAATAGTTACTCACACGCTGTGCCTTTGTCCTTTCTTAGGATGCACCGGGTTTTGCAAGTTCCGGGAGTAATGGCGTTTCTGTCCACACTCGCAAAGAGAAAAAGCTTACCTATGTCTTAAATGATGCCAACGACTTGAAGGTCAGCTTCTTTTCACACCAGTATCGTTTGCATGCTTCTGTTACCTTTTCTTCGATATCTTCATTCCCTCCAAATGTCTTCGAATCTGAGTTACTTGGCTCCTAAATATTTTCCTCCCACTAGACCAAGCTAATGTAAATAGGAAAGGTTGAAAAACGTTTAGTTACTTATCCTAAACTCTAATAAAATCGTTAACGTGTCATTAAAAATTAGAGAAAATTACTGGAATGTTATAGAAAAGTTCACTACAAGAAAACAGGCTAATACTGAGGGACAAAATCGTCGGTATGTCGTCGGAATAACCGTATTCCGACGACATACCGAGGAAATATGTCCTCGGAAAAAATTCCTCGGAATTTCATTTTTCCTCGGAATTTCCTCGGAATTTTCTGACGGAAATTCCGAGAAAACATAATTCCGAGGAAACTGTGAGGACTATGGTTCGTCGGAAAATTCCGAGGAAGCATGCCCTCGGAAAATTCCGAGGAAGCATGCCCTCGGAAAATTCCGAGGAAGCTTGCCCTCGGAAAATTCCGAGGAAGCATGCCCTCGGAAAATTCCGAGGAACACTGCCCTCGAAAAATTCCGAGGGAGATCTTCCTCGGAATTTCCAAAAAAAATATTTTTAAAAAAATAAATTAAATTTTCGAAATTTAAATTTGAAAATATAAAATATTTAATAAATATATAAATGATTTTATAATATAAAAAATATATTTTATATACAAAAAACGTTTTCATAACCGAAAAATTAATTACAAAAATAGTTTTAATATATAAAAAATAATTTAATAATTACAAAAAATAGTTTTAATATATAAAAAAATAGTTTAATAATTACAAAAAATAGTTTTAATATATAAAAAATAGTTTAATAATTGCAAAAAATAGTTTTAATATATAAAAAATAGTTTAATAATTATAAAAAATAGTTTTAATATAGAAAAAATAGTTTAATAATTAAAAGAATAGTTTTAATATGTAAAAAATAGTTTAATAATTACAAAAAATAGTTTTATATATAAAAAATAGTTTAATAATTACAAAAATAGTTTTAATATATAGAAAATAGTTTAATAATTAAAAAATAGTTTTAATATGTAAAAAATAGTTTAATAATTACAAAAAATAGTTTAAATATATAAAAAATAGTTTAATAATTACAAAAATAGTTTTAATATATAGAAAATAGTTTAATAATTAAAAAATAGTTTGATATACAAAAAACGTTTTCATATATATATACATAATTATCAATTAGATTTTTATAACCACAAAATTAATAAAACAAAAAAAAATTCCATACCATAATCAAACTCTCAATAACAACAAATAATCACAATCCTCACAAAAAAACCATAATCAAACTATCACTACACAATCACACCATTCAACCTAACAAAAATCTATAAAAATCACCCTAACACCATAATCAAACTCGATTTTCGAATCTAAAAGAGAGGGATAGTGTCCTTACATGATTTGGGAGTGGAATTGAGGAGAAATCCACTTGAATCGCCGGAAATCGTCGAAGGAGGAGAGGGAGAGGCGGAGTTCGCGAGGAAGAGGAAGAGAGAAATGGGGAAGAAAGGTCTGCTCGACCTAATTATAAAATAAAAATTCCGACGGCGAATGTCCGTCGGAATTTCCTCGGTATAATTTAATAGGTTCCTCGGAATTTCCTCGGAAACCATTAATTTAATTTTCGCGAAATATTTGGCGGTTTGGATTGCCGGGGTAAATGAAAATATTCCGAGGAAAGTATCTTCCTCGGAATTTCCTCGGAATATTCTGAGGAAATTCCGAGGGAAATACTGAAAACCACTACCTTCCTCGGAATTTCCTCGAATATTCTGAGGAAATTCCGAGGAACCAGGGGTTTTAAACAAAAAACCAGTACCTTCCTCGGAATTTCCTCAGAATATTCCGAGGAAATTCCGAGGAATTATGGTTTGGGGTTTCAAAACATCAATTTTTTTTTGCCGTATTTCATTTATTATACAAATGTAATGCATACCATTGAGGATTCTTTGTATAGATGATCATAAACCATGAAATAACAAATTTCAAAAATAATGGTAAGTATTCCCTTTAACGTTTATTAAAATGTATAAGTGTTTCTCTTATGATGTGTGGTTTTCGTTCATGCAATCGTAAAAGTGTTTGTTATCGTGTAAAACACCAAAGTTTGACTTTATAATCTGGTTAAGACACTTAATGAAGGTTATATACGTGTTATTCAATCCGCAAAAACGTTGTTTTCGGTTTAAAATCCCTAGTTCCTCGGAATTTCCTCGGAATATTCTGAGGAAATTCTGAGGAAATACTGAAAACCACTACCTTCCTCGGAATTTCCTCGGAATTTTCTGAGGAAATTCCGAGGAACCAGGGGTTTTAAACAAAAAACCAGTACCTTCCTCGGAATTTCCTCAGAATATTCCGAGGAAATTCCGAGGAATTATGGTTTGGGGTTTCAAAACATCAATTTTTTTTGCCGTATTTCATTTATTATACAAATGTAATGCATACCATTGAGGATTCTTTGTATAGATGATCATAAACCATGAAATAACAAAATTTCAAAAATAATGGTAAGTATTCCCTTTAACGTTTATTAAAATGTATAAGTGTTTCTCTTATGATGTGTGGTTTTCGTTCATGCAATCGTAAAAGTGTTTGTTATCGTGTAAAACACCAAAGTTTGACTTTATAATCTGGTTTAAGACACTTAATGAAGGTTATATACGTGTTATTCAATCCGCAAAACGTTGTTTTCGGTTTAAAATCCCTAGTTTCTCGGAATTTCCTCGGAATATTCTGAGGAAATTCCGAGGAAATACTGAAAACCACTACCTTCCTCGGAATTTCCTCGGAATATTCTGAGGAAATTCCGAGGAACCAGGGGTTTTTAAACAAAAAAACCAGTACCTTCCTCGGAATTTCCTCAGAATATTCCGAGGAAATTCCGAGGAATTATGGTTTTGGGGTTTCAAAACATCAATTTTTTTTTTGCCGTATTTCATTTATTATACAAATGTAATGCATACCATTGAGGATTCTTTGTATAGATGATCATAAACCATGAAATAACAAAATTTCAAAAATAATGGTAAGTATTCCCTTTAACGTTTATTAAAATGTATAAGTGTTTCTCTTATGATGTGTGGTTTTCGTTCATGCAATCGTAAAGTGTTTGTTATCGTGTAAAACACCAAAGTTTGACTTTATAATCTGGTTAAGACACTTAATGAAGGTTATATACGTGTTATTCAATCCGCAAAAACGTTGTTTTCGGTTTAAAATCCCTAGTTTCTCGGAATTTCCTCGGAATATTCTGAGGAAATTCCGAGGAAATACTGAAAACCACTACCTTCCTCGGAATTTCCTCGGAATATTCTGAGGAAATTCCGAGGAACCAGGGGTTTTAAACAAAAAAACCAGTACCTTCCTCGGAATTTCCTCAGAATATTCCGAGGAAATTCCGAGGAATTATGGTTTGGGGTTTCAAAACATCAATTTTTTTTTTGCCGTATTTCATTTATTATACAAATGTAATGCATACCATTGAGGATTCTTTGTATAGATGATCATAAACCATGAAATAACAAAATTTCAAAAATAATGGTAAGTATTCCCTTTAACGTTTATTAAAATGTATAAGGGTTTTCTCTTATGATGTGTGGTTTTCGTTCATGCAATCGTAAAAGTGTTTGTTATCGTGTAAACACCAAAGTTTGACTTTATAATCTGGTTAAGATACTTAATGAAGGTTATATACGTGTTATTCAATCCGCAAAACGTTGTTTTCGGTTTAAAATCCCTAGTTCCTCGGAATTTCCTCAGAATATTCCGAGGGAATTCCGAGGAAATACTGAAAACCACTACCTTCCTCGGAATTTCCTCGGAATATACCGAGGAAATGTTTCTTCCTCGGAATTTTCCTCGAAAATTCCGAGGAAATTCCGAGGAAATTCCGAGGAAACCACATTTCTTGGTTTCCTCGGTATTTCCTCGGTTTTGGTCAGAAAATTCCGAGGAACTCATTTTCCCTCGGTATGTTCCTCAGAATAACGATGTTTTCTTGTAGTGGTTGGTTTATGACTAGAATAACATACATCTTTTAAAAATCACTAGAATGTTGTAAACCCATAGTAAATTACAAGTAAGATCCTTGGTTAGTTTTTTTTTTTTAATTGAGATTATTTTTAAACAACAAATTCATGTCACCTAATTACTATATCCACGTCATTAATAACATAATTATTTTGATAAAAAGAGAATGAAGACAATGAATCGTTTTTTTAACTAAACTTCATGTGTTGAAAAAAAAACACCAATATGCATTATCCGAAAACCTAGCTATAAGAAGTATGCATTACGAGGAGAAAAGGCAAATAGTTTTCAGAAAACACCCAAGTTGGCAATTGTGGGGTGTATTCATTTAAGTTTGTTTATGATTTTATGCGCATATTTGGATAATCTTATTTTTTTTTCACACTACAAGAAATATGTACATTGTTAGCGCGGTTTATATGCTATGTATACGGCCAGCAATCATAGATACCCTCTCTTCAATACATTTTTTAAACGCTATAAAGTATGCAGATACGATAGCAATACTTGAATGCTATTATTAATTTTAACTATAACACTAATTTTGTACTATGATATGTCCTTCTACAATAAATTAAAATAATTATAATTAAAAATAAAATAAATAATAAAAATTTAAATCGGAAATTGTTTTATATTTAAAAATAAAATAATTTTTATTTATAAATTAAAGCCAAACCACCATAATTCTAAGTCGGTTTACACTAAACCAATTTTTTTTTTAAAAAAAACTAAACCTAAAAAAAAAAACTCCAGCCGTGAGTTGAGTGTTGCGACCATTGCTTTCGTTCTCATGAGTCATCTCTGCCACGTTTGATTCTCCATTTCCATTCTCAACAGATTCTCGAGCTCGATGTTCTTGCTTACTGCTCTTGACATCTCTTCTTCCTTCTATGCCATCAAAACCAAAGCTTTTGTCTCCATTTTCCTCAAGATCATCTTCATCTCTTGCTTCCTCTGTTCTTGCAACACAAATCTCAACCTCTCTCACTCTGTTTTTTCATAAAATATCAAAACTTTATCAGATCCCATGTTGTAAAAATCAAATCTTTCGATGAGATATGTGATTACAAAACCTGTATTCGCGACGGTGTGCGTTGGATCTAGGTTATGCACGACGGCAAGACTTCAACAGAATTAGCGGATACACTGATCTGGTGAGTTGCTCGTGTTCGTCGGAGATGGACAGTGGCGAATGGGGGAGATGGTGGTGGTCCAGCATCTTCAGATCGGGGTCGCTGGGCTCTGCTCCACCTTTAGATTTGTGTGTGTGTGTGCGTGTGTGAGGAGTGATGAGGAGAGTGATACAGAGAAACAGAGATGTGTGTGTTACATGAATCGTGTGTGTGTGTGTGTGTGTGTTTGAGACAGTGAGAGAGATGAGAGAACGATACAGAGGAAGAGATAGAGTCCAGAGGAGAGAAATGAAAAGATAATTTTCGGCCATTGGATTAGAAGTAATCAATGGTCAGAAATATTAATCTAAAGAGTTTGATTAAAGATAAAGATTTTGTGTGTTTAGGGAATTTTAGTCTAAGATTAAGAAGATTTAAAGTTATATTTTGAAAAAAACTATAGTTTTAAGGGTTGTCTTTAGAGTTTAGGGTTTTAAACCATGGTTAGGGTTTTAAACCATGTTTAGGGTTTAAAATCTTGTTTAGGGCTTAGGGGTTCAAATAGCTTTTTTAGCGTTAGAAAAATGCTATTATATGTCTTTGATATTATTACTGAAACCGCTTAAATAATATTTTTGGCGCTTAAGTATATTTTCCCTCTAACTATTGGCGGATTCAATAACTTTGTTTTCCCGCTCACTTAATTTTCAAAATAGCATTAACTAAGTGTTATTTTAGGTTTCACTCTATCATAGCGTTTATCGAATGCTATTATATAATACAAATTTTTTTAAATCATCTATGATAGCAGTTCAGTAAAGTGTGCTATAACAATCTGCTATCAGTGTAGACTTTTATGTAGTGTCAGATCTGAGTGAAAGAGAAGATTGAACAAGAAGAGAATGGAGGAGACGGAAAGAAATGACGGATTCAGCAGAGACGACATAGAGGAGTTCAATGAAGCTTGGAGACATGGAGAAGTTATCACCAGAATTGTGCAAAAAACCTGTATTTTTGGTTTTCTATGTAAGAAACATAACTCACCCACGTATTTTGTATTTGACTTATGTTATGTTTACACAACTGAGCTGTATCGTTTATATATGTCAGTTGTGTCATTTATATAAATCAGCCATACCTCAAACATACCCTAAAATCAGAAAATGTTTATATAACTCAGCCGTATTGTTTGGATAACTCAGCCGTATCGTTTATATAACTCAGCCATACCTCAAACACACCCCAAAATCGGAAAACTGAATTCAAGTACTTAAAAAGTTACACTGAAGATCATCTTATCAAAATATCAAGTGAATATAAATCAACTGAATCTGTATAGTTCTTGAATTTCAAGTTGAGACTTTAACTTGATCTTGAGATATATGTTCTCTTACAATCACTTGTACAATTCTTACTTATAAGATTCTAATTTTAATCTTTTCTTAAATCTAAACCTCAACTACTAAACTATAGAATTATAAATTTATAAAAATTATAAAGTTTATATTTAAACATTAAATCTGATATTTTTTTATTATTTAAAGTTTAAGGTTTAGGTTTAAAGTTTAGGTTTATAGTTTAGAGGTAAACTCAAATTTTAATCATTTTTTTAAGTCAGCCGTAACTTGTGTACATAAGTCAGCCGTTATCCCATAAATCAGCCAGATTTATGTAAATCAGCCGTAACTAACGGCTGACTTATGTTCTTAAGTCAGTCAATTTCTCTTAAGTCAGTCGCGTTGTTTAATTCAGCCGTAACATAGCAATAAGTAAGCCGTAACGACGTATGTAGCGCTTTGCGGCTGACTTAATGAAAACACGGAATCGAATTCCTAAGTGGCGTCGGATTTTTGCTTGCGTGGCATTAAAAAGTAATGACATTCTTGTAAATACGTTTTTTCTCATAACGTAAGAAAATGGGTAGCTTAATATAAAAAATGAAAGTAATAAAAAAAGTTTTGTATGGATCTCCTTAATTATTCTAAAATATGTAATGTTTGAGTAAACTTCCCTAAAAATTATTTCTGCTAAAAAAAAACTTCTATTTTCAGTTTGAAAAAATACATTAGCCATTTTTGTATTTATATGATGTGGTTACAAACCATCTAACAATACTTAAAGGTGGATAGGCATGCCACATCACTAAAAAAAATCAACCAATTAAAACATAAGTAATTGACACATCAGATGACACATCCTCTTTCTTCCATCAACAATCCCTCTCCCAAAAAGTTATTGTTTCAGCTTCGTCTTCCCTCATGATCCCCTCTTCTTAAGTATTTTCATCCAACTTCAATTATACTCCAGTTTCAGTCGATTTGTTCCTCTCTCTCACTTTTATCTTCTCAACAAAACATCTGTTGAACTTTTCCCTACCTTAGAGTCATCTTTTTATACTCCAAGATTCTGAAACTCTAATCAATTTTCTTAAGGTACGTTATTAATCTAATTTTTCATTCACGAACGCAAGCATTTAAGTGGTTCTCTCAGAAATCATGTTTCTTTGTATTGTAGATTGGAATTGTGTTCTTTTTTTTTTTGGATGAGGAAAATAGGAGAAAGTGATTATAAGCGTTTCAGTTTAGGAGAACCAAGAAAAATTACAGAGAGACTGTGGCAAAGATCTATTTGATGTTATCTCTTATGATGTCATGCTAAAAAACTCTGATTCAAAAGTACTAAGTTTAAAGACCATCTTTTTGAACACTAAAGACTTTTGTTTTGTGTTATAAAATATGTATTCACATAAAGCCGTAATTTTGTGGAGTATGTTCCAGCAGAGACAGACGCAAGACTTGAAAAGGAAAAGCACAAAGGAACTGAAGACTTTCGTAGAGATCTCTTGCACAACTTCTCACAATCATTTAGTTTCTGTGAGGAAAAGCTATTGTTTACTCACCCTCGATTCATCCTTGCAGAACACACTGCTTCATGTATTCCTTTTCCTCCTGC
The DNA here is from genome assembly GCA_018703725.1 of Brassica juncea. Classification (NCBI taxonomy): domain Eukaryota; kingdom Viridiplantae; phylum Streptophyta; class Magnoliopsida; order Brassicales; family Brassicaceae; genus Brassica; species Brassica juncea. The sequence continues at coordinate 43,586,564 of CM031941.1, forward strand.
GAAAGATTTTGTTATTTGGTATCATACATTTTAACTTACAAATTTTTTTTTTTTTTTGTCTTTAGTAGGCTCAGAAGAAGCACAAGTATGATGGTGTGAAACCAAAGAGACCATAAAAAGAAAGGAGGGAGGAAGATAGAAAGAAGACATGGAGAAGTCAAAGAAAGGACTTTTGATTAAATGTAAAAGCGCTTCCTTTGTTTCACAACCTAAAGGTTCAGACTGTTGCAGCGTTTTTCTACCGTTAAATATCCACTGCTTATCATCACAGTGTATGCAGTCTATAGTGCTTGGAGTTATGTCAGATGATGTTGCTCGGTTACTGAATCGTTCTCACCACTACTCAGCTGTGCGCTTACATGGCTTATATCAGCCGAGAATATAAGAAGAGGTAATAAGTTTTATTTCTCAACCTTTATTAGTTGCTAGATACTCATAAGCAAGAAAAAAATATATTGATTTTGTGAGCTTTTTTAGGTGATACTGGTCCTTCCCGAAGAGTATGGAGAATGAGATGGTTGTTGAAGCTTTTAAGAAACTTCAGAACCCATATGAGGTAGTGATTGTGGTTTATCATTTGTATCAGTGCTTCAAGTTCCTCCATCTCTGATCTCCCTAGCTGTTTCCATTGGGTGTAAGTCTTGATATTTGTTTGTCCTTTTTCCATTCACAAGAGAATAGTTGAGTTTGTGAGTTGATTCTTTAGATGATTCAACTCAGAAGGACTTAAACAAGCCACTGATTATCGCAGGGTTGGAGGCAGGAGAGGAGGACTAGGAAGTGATGCAGCTCCTTATGTGAGACACCTACCAATGTAAGTGTTATTGACTTAGCTTGCTTTCATATCAACGTGGTGGTGGTATTTATCATCTAATTATCATACTTAGTGGCAGCCAAAACCAACATGGAGGTGTTGTTAGAGGTTGTTGAGGCAGAGGCCAAGCTGGTGGTGGCAAAGACAATAAAGGTGGCCTAGCTAAAGATTGTCGTGCTCAAAAGTGGGATTGAAAAATGGAATAAAAATCTCTAACATGGTATTAGGAAGAACGTGTAGGTAACAATAGCTGTGGATTTTCTAAATTTGTGGATCATCAGGTGAACACGCTCCTGTCTATAGGAGCAGCCGGAGCTCGATTCTTTGTTGCTCAGATTTGCACAGTGATTGTTTAATTAAGTGTGGCGACTCAAGAGCACCTGACCGATAGCGAGCTTAGGTTGTTTGTTGATGTGCGTGGAGAGGAATACAGTTCAAGGCAACTCCAGAGCAGTAATGTTTACCTGCATTAGATAATTCTTCTCTCCATATTCTTTTTTTTTTGTAGAAATTTATGTATGAAAAAATGGAGAAAGTAAAATGATTCGGAAGAACAGTTTTACTAAGTTCTACTAAAAACAATTATTTTCACAACTTACAACTATAGTTATTTCTGATATTTAATTCGGTCTGGATTACAAATCTTTCATTTAGTTTTCAATAGCTAATCGCACATTTAATTTTCAGAGCTCTGTACTAATGTTGATGTGTGTCTGTTGATCATTTGGACAGGACCAAACTACTTTCAGATTGATTTGGATATGCCCAGGTTCAATTACATATACAGAAAAAGACGAGAATCTTTCAGGGATAGGATGAAGAATGAGATCCTACATCTTGGTTGTTTAACTATTTAGAAACTTGAATAATCTCTCAAAATTTTGGTATTTATGTCTTTTGTTTGTAGAGTGTAGTTGAAGTAAAAAATTGTTCTTTCTAACGCAATCTCTATCACCAAAAGAACATTATAGCAAATGCTGTGCTGTATTTTTAAAAAATGACGTTCTGTGTTAGGATGAACAAGATTCATTTCATGAATTACCGATATGTTACACTTATAACTAACAAACAATGATGGAGATTCCAGATCTTATTCACTACAAAGATCACATAAAGAGAAAATAATCGATCATCTAATCACCAGGGAGCAAAGAGACAAAGGCAAAACAGAGAACATGTTCACGTAGTTGTATTAAAGAAGCGAAAGAAAAAAAAACCAATGTCCTTTTGTAAACCAATGTAACCAGAATCGCTCCGAAAATACATTTGCTCTATAAATTTCGTTAAGCAGTGACAATGCGAGACGAGCGAAAGCAAACAAATTTTAGAAGAATAATTGTTTCTATATATTTTTGAAACTATTTATGAAAACTTTATATTGTCAAATGGCATCTAATATTGCAACTAAAGCTGTTTTTATTTATTCTCTAATCTAACACTACATCATTTTGTAAAGATGCCAAGCATTTATATTGCTAAGTATATTCTTTGGACGAAGAGACTCTCTATCTTGGACAACATCTTCTATGTTTTGGGACACAACCAAACCGAAAACACCACCGAGTAGCACAAAATGTGGGACTACAATTCTAAGATGAAATATTAACAATATAATAACACATATCACATTAAACACTAGGAAAAGAACAAAAAAGATAAAATTAAAATCATCCACAATTAGCTTATAATCAAATACTAGATCTTAACCCGCGCAACCGCGTGAGTGTTTGTTTTCAGTTATATATATATATATATATATATATATATATATTATTTTACATTATATATTTTTAATGTTAGTTTTATATTTTATATGTTGTAATTAATCAATTATTTAAAAACGTCATATATATTTGTCGCTTCTTATTTTGATCCACTGACCTTTAAATCCGAATTTTCTATTAACAATAGTTTTTACATCTATTCTTCTCAGATAATATATTATTATATATACAAAATTCTAAGATATGTCAATTTTTATACATGTACTATATAGTTTGTGAATGTTAAGTCATTATATCATCGTATTATATTTTAGCATAAATATTTTATATTTATGATTTTTTTAATAATTTATCAATTTAATATAACGTTATCAGATTTAGTTCACTATAATAATTTCATTTAACATGAATTATTATTATTATAAAATATTTGAAATATTTACATAAACTTTTTGAAAATTATGAAATTGTTAAAATATTTTTCAACAGATTTGTTAAATTTAACAATTTAATATAATTTTATCATATTATCTCAATATAATAATTTTCTCTTGAAATGATTGATTATGATTATATAATAGATAAAATAGGATGGAGTTCATATTTTTAATTTTATAAATATAAATATATATAATATTTCATAACTAATTCGAAATTAGTGAAAATATTCAGATATAATTTTTGAAATTAAGATCTTGTTAAAAACTTTTCAACAGAGTTTTTAGAATTTTTAAAATATATATTTATATTTAAAATGAAAAGATATCAAAAGATAATGTGATTAACATATTTCAAAGATTCTATATATTATTAGTCTTAATAAAATCTATTTAATAAAAAATTTAAAGGATGGTCCAAATTAAAAAATCATACATGAAAGAAGTCATTACTTCTATTTTATTAGATAAGATAGACTATAATTAGAAAGTTTAAGAAAAATAATATACAAAGTAGATCTTAACCCGCGCAACCGCGCGGGTGTTTGTTTTCAGTTATATATATATATATATATATATTATTTTACATTAGATATTTTAATGTTAATTTTTATTTTACATGTTTTAATTAATCAATTATTTAAAAACGTCAAATATATTTGTCGCTTCTTATTTTGATCCACTGACCTTTAAATCAGAATTTTCTATTAACAATAATTTTTACATTTATTCTTTTCAGATAATATATTATTATATATACAAAATTCTAAGATATGTCAATTTTTATACATGTACTATATAGTTTGTGAATGTTAAGTCATTATATCATCGTATTATATTTTAGCATAAATATTTTATATTTATGAATTTTTTTAATAATTTATCAATTTAATATAACGTATCATATTTAGTTCACTATAATAATTTCATTTAACATGAATTATTATTATAAAATATATATAAAAGATTTGTTTTTTATTTTTTCTATTTCATAAATGATAACTGAATATATGTTAATGCATAATAATAGTTCATTTGCTAATAAAGAAATTAGTTGAAATATTTACATAAACGTTTTGAAAATTATGAAATTATTAAAATATTTTTCAACATATTTGTTAAATTTAACAATTTAATATAATTTTATCATATTTATCTCAATATAATAATTTTCTCTTGAAATGATTGATTATGATTATATAATAGATAAAATAGGATGGAGTTCATATTTTTAATTTTATAAATATATAATATATATAATATTTCATAAATAATTTCGAAATTAGTGAAAATATTCAGATATAATTTTTGAAAATTACGATCTTGTTAAAAACTTTTCAACAGAGTTTTTAGAATTTTTTTTTTAAAAATATATATATATATATATATATATATATATTTTAAATGAAAAGATATCAAAAGATAATGTGATTAACATATTTCAAAAATTCTATATATCATTAGTCTTAATAAAATATATTTAATAAAAATTTTAAAGGATGGTCCAAATTTAAAAAATCATACATGAAAGAAGTCATTATTTCTATTTTATTAGATAAAATAGACTATAATTAGAAAGTTTAAGAAAATAATATACAAATTTTATTTTATAATAAAATCTTAATTAACATTAATTTATAATAATATTATACTACAAATTTCGAAATTAATTAATGCATTATTTTATAAAAGTATTTAAAATTTTAATAAGATTTTGTTAGATTTTTTTGTCAACAAATTGCTATAATTAAAAAAGTAAAACAATTTTATAGGTGAAGTTGTTATATATGTTAATTATTTAATATGTGATATCTTAATGATGTCAAAATATTAATTAAAAATAAATGAAAAATGATTTCCTAAGGAAGGTCCATTTAAAAAAAAATCACACATGAAGAGAAGTTGTGACTTCTCTTTTAATATAATAGATTTTATTTTATAAAATCTTAATTAACATTAATTTATAATAATATTATACTACAAATTTCGAAATTAATTAATGCATTATTTTAAAAGTATTTAAATTTTTAATAAGATTTTGTTAGATTTTTTTTTGTCACAAATTG